>CM060621.1:19887889-20487889 GCA_030578275.1 Meda fulgida | reverse complement strand
GCTACATTTTGTAGTTTTGTTTTGAGGATGAGATCATTTCAAACCTAACTGTTCATCAAATTGCTACTATAATATTGATAATATATTAGAAGTTGTTAGAAAGACATGCACAGCACCTTGTCCGTGTTGAGATCTTTCTAATTTGTACAGCTTTACCAAATGACAGATGAATCTATATCATAACATACAGTATGACTGGATGCACAAGTTGTTTTCTTTGTTATCCTAACTATGCATGATTACATGATTATATACACACAAGCTGAGAATCATTACTCGAAATTGAATGTTTATTTATAAAAAAGAATTACCTGTATTGCTGATGCTGACCATAGACATACTCTGTTCAGGGCCCTTAGGGTTCAGGTCCAGGTTACTCATGGAGGAGGAGTCTGGGACATCAGCCTTATTTCCTTGATCAGACACCACTGCGTTTCCACTGACATCACTTTTATTGCAGAATGAATCATACATGTCCCAGATGGTGGACATGACAGCTGGATAGAGTGTTTGATGTAAAATAAAAAATAAAATTTTTGAATCACAATGAAGTGCCTTTTATTTTAAGGGCAGATTATAAATGGACTTTGTATTGACATCATACCTTTGTCTACCATTGTAATGCTATCACATTGGACCTCCTTCGTCTTTGGTGCACCATTGAATGTTTGCATTGAGCGCTCCACATATTTATCGTTGCCCTGTCTGTTTTTGCACAGTTCTGTGTAAGCCTTGTTCCTTTCCCTTCAAAACGCAAGAAGAAAAAATGGTTTAGCACCATGGAAAAAGTGACTGAGTGTGTCTAGATAGTCAAAATAAATGTGGCGTAAATGAGAAATATAAATGTCAAACAAGTCAAATGTCATCAACTGAGTTAACTCAATTTTAAAATGTAATTTGAATATTACTGGGAAAAAATATCATAAATGTGACTCACTTGACTGCCTCAGCATCCTCTGAATCTTCTGACACGGATACTGTAGGAATGTCCAGCAGCCAGATAGTCTCGGTCTCAGTCAGGTAACAATCCACCACACTGTCCAATACGTCCTCCCTGACCTGCTCCTTCACATCCTCTCTACGAGCCTGAACATCTGTATGAAGCAAGCACAGCAAAATATTGTGGAATATCACAATGTTATATTGGAACATTAATTAATCAGATAATTAATGAACGACATGAGTTAATGAGAAAACTTGATTGATGAAAATATAAAATATAAAATGAAAACAAAAACCTGAAAGACTGTTGGACAAGTCTTGTTTCACTAACAAGTCTTTAGTTTCATCAGTCGCTGATTCCAATGTCTGGCTTGTTCTGGATGCTGAAATGCTCCCAAAAAAAGACCTGAGATGACGGCAGAGATCACTCATTACTATAGCAACAACAAAAGTGATATTATATAGTTATTTGTGGTAAAGATTTAAGTGCTGCAAAGAAGTAATATTTTGACATTTCTCCTCAATTACCTTGTAAACGGTCCAGTAATGCTTGCGTTGGTGGTCTGGAAGGCTACAGAGGGAAAGTCTGTCATAGTAGTCCATGATGACGTGTCATGCGCAGGAAATATTTTTCCTTGTTTAGGTTGTAAAACCCCAGGATCTGGACTATATAATGGGCGAGGAGTAACGTCCTGGCCATGTTCATCAAACACCTGGTGAAGTACACAAATGAATAAGTTGTCTTTAGATATAATTTTGTTTCATATAGGGAATTTATATATATATATATATATATATATATATATATATATATAAATATATATACACATAGGGAATTAATGCATAATCATAATAAAATGGCCAATACCTGAACAGTGTGTTTTGGTGTTTGGGCCGAGCTCTTGTCTAGAACTTTACTGTCGCCTCCCGAACTGAGGCTCTTCCCATTGAATGAATGGTTAATGGTTTTTGAAATACTTTTATTCGCACGAAATACTCCAGATGATACATTTACTGTTTTGGAAGACCTGGCAGAAAGAGAAAAGCTGCTTTAGTCTATGAGGAGAAAATGTAAATATTCAAGCCAACATAATAAACATTAAAAACTGAGAAAATGTTGTTTAAAAATGTTTTAGTTGTAGAATAGCACACCAAACCTTGGGACACTACTTATAAAACTCATGTTGAAAACTCAAATGTGTAAATTATCGTAAAAAACTTAACTTACTGGTAACATGCTGACCGGCAGGTCAAACTAACGTTACAATTTATAATGAAGTGTTTCAGTTGCTCTTTGAGAGTTTGTAATGTATAAACTTACTTGGCGACTTTCAGAGCAGGTCTCTTCTGTTTGACTGTTGTGTTAGACATGTTTCACACTTTTAAAAGCAAGAAATAAACAGAAGCGGTTGGCAGGATGGCTTGGAGTTATATGCAGGACAACAAACCGGTCCTGCGACTTCTTGTTTGAAATAACCATAGAAACAGACTCCTCCTACTAGTCCAATACAGTGATCCTTTTCGCCTTCCAATGCAGCAGGTGGCGCTGTGGTGCACTGGTACGCTGTACGACTTACAAGAAGAAATAAGGTCACGCATTCTTGTCATTTGAGATTTTTATGTTTAGTTTTTATTTATCTGTACAATCATCATCAGTGTCCAATTAATGATCTCAGTTTGATCTGACAAGATTTTATAGATAACTCGTGGTAAGTGTGACATTTTTTGTCGGTTGTTCTGTGGTACAATATGCATGTTAGCTTCTAACCAGTTGCACTGACAGCAGGAACACCAAAGCAACTGTATTAGATTGTGAAGCTGTTTTTTTGAATTTAGTTGTTTGCTGGCAGATTCGCTTGAAATGTACAGCAGAGACAGTCCTTATATTTACATGTTAAACTATTCGATGTCGTGTAGATCCCACCAATTAACAAAACTTAAAAGATATCAACAATAATATTCTCTCTTACATCCTCAGAGACTCATAGTAAAATGTTTGGTACAAATGTTCAAAGTTTACATTATGTTATACACTGAAACTTGTCTTAGTAACACATTTAGTTAGAAAATATGTATAATTTCTACTAGCATGCCAAAACCATATTTTTTAATAATTACAAAAAGGAAAACAAAATGTGTGTGTTTGTGTGCACTAAATTTTTTATGAATCAATAAAGCATTTTTTTAACTAAGTCTCTGAAACTGTAAAAAGTGTAAAAGAACTACACATTCACTTTCCCCCTAGAGCTTTTTTGCAGCGTTCTGATGGTACATATTCTGTGTGGAATAATTGATTGCCCACTGTCAACCATACTTTTGTTCTTTCATTGAAAGTCTTTCAGAATTTGGGTTGTCAAAAATGGAGGTGTTCATGCATCACTGTCATCACACGCTCCCAAGTCTTCTGTCCAGGACTCTCTTCAAAGCATCAAAGAAAAGCTACATCTACTGTACCATCCACACTTCTCCTTCAGTCTCTGCCGTTTCCAAACCAGTCATTCCCCCAGCGCTTGTGTCTCGCCTCTTCCTGCCGTCCAACCTCCGGGAAGGTCAGGAGGGCGGAGACTTTATATGCCGTAGCCAGAGACTGATGCTGCAGTCAGGACTTATCCATCCCTCCAACCCTGGCTGCTTCTATTACTTACCAGTCGCTCTGAGGTCCATGGAGAAGCTGGTTCGTCTCATCGATGAGGAGATGTGGGCAATCGGGGGGCAGAAAGTTGACATGCCAGCACTGTGCAGTGCAGAACTTTGGAAGAAGAGTGGCCGCTGGGAGCTAATGGGGAAAGAGATGTTCAGGCTACTGGATCGGCACAATGCGGAATACTGCCTCGGACCGACTCATGAAGAAGCAGTCACAGAGCTTTTTGCTTCCCAGACCATGATATCCTACAAGAAGCTGCCACTTCTGCTGTACCAGGTATTAAAAGAATAGTTCACCAAAAATGTAAATTCTGTCTCATTTATTCCCCCTCATGTCATTTCAAACCGAAATTCAAATTGAAACATTTTTAATGAAAGCTGAGAAGTTTCTGTCCCTCTATTGAAAGTCCAGTAACTAAAGATATGCGATTGCTTCACATTGCATTTACATCTAAACAATAAAAGACACATAATTAAAGCACTTCACACATATATGGTAAACACGGAAGCTCAAACGTGCATGTGGGATGCACGAGAACAAATGAGGTTCTCATGCACAAAGTTCCTTTGTAAAAGTACTTCTATTTTCAGATATGTATAGCAGTAGATAACATGCTTGTGTCTTGCAGGTAACACGCAAATTCCGTGATGAACAGAAGCCGAAATTTGGGCTCTTACGTGGCCGGGAATTCTACATGAAAGACATGTATTCATTTGACATTAATGAAGAGGCGGCTCTTCAAACGTACCACTCTGTGTGTCAAGCTTATGGACGGATATTCGACCGACTGGGCTTGAAGTGGGTGCAGGTACAGGCTGCCACCGGCAACATAGGAGGCACGCTTTCCCATGAGTTTCAGCTGCCAGCAGACATCGGTGAAGACCAGTTACTTGTTTGTGGGAACTGTGGCTTCTCTGCCAACATCGAAACCATAGACCCAGGGCAGACTGAGTGTTCACTGTGTCAAACAGGCACACTGACTGAATCCAAAGGCATTGAAGTGGGGCACACTTTTTACCTCGGCACAAAATATTCACAGGCGTTTAAGGCCCTGTTTGTTAATGCATCCAATGTGCCTGCAGTTGCAGAGATGGGCTGTTTTGGACTTGGTGTCACTCGAATACTTGCCGCTTCTATAGAGGTGATGTCATCTGAGGATGCTATTCACTGGCCAGGGTTGATCGCTCCTTATCAAGTGTGTGTCCTGCCACCTAAAAAGGGCAGTAAAGCACATGAAGTCACATCCATTGCTCATGAACTGGCTCAAAGTTTGGGAAACAGTCTACCCAACTTGAGAGGAGAGGTGTTACTGGATGACAGGATTCAGATGACCATTGGTAAACGACTGAAGGATGCTAAAATTCTCGGGTATCCATATGTGGTGGTGATAGGGCAAAAAGCTCTAGAGGATCTGCCCTTATTTGAGGTGATTTGTCAGCAGAGTGGAGAGACCATGTTTCTTAGTAAAGAAGGGCTAGTGGATCTTTTAAGTAGAGTTGAAACGATCTAATCTAACAATGGTTTATATATTATTTTTGTTTTGTTTACATTTTACTGGCTAAGTGATGTTCAAGAGAGTTCAAACATTGCTTGTGTCAGTTATGACAGTGTATGACGTTAAAATGCCTGTGATTTGATAACAAGGACATTTTGGTAATAAAACTGGTCTGTTTGTAATATTTTTGTCATTTTGGTCTTGATGTTATAGGGCCAGTATAGCTTAATCCAGTGTCATATTGTCAATTAACCCTCTGGGTCTCTACAGTTGGAGCTGACCGAAAAATGTTATAGTTTGAAATTGTAATATTTTTTGCTATATCGGAATGGGATGACACTTTGTGACTTTTGTTGCATTAGCTATGTGAACACCACAAAAATCATGAACATGATTCGGATATGTCAAAGGGTCGGGGGAAAAAATCACACTTGGCTCCTTCGCGTCAAAAATGAAATTAATGAAAAAATGCGGCGGGGAAAAATAAAAAACAGCATTGAAGGGGTTAATCTCCAAAACATTTTTAGTGCAAAATAGACGCACACATACACACACACACACACACACAACCTCCAGGCCAATCACTGTATTTGTTTATAAAACATAAATTATTGAGAATCCAATATACATGTGTATATATATATATATATAGTATTTATATAGGGAGCTATAGGTGGTTACATGTTTTATTTTTTAACGCACCCAGATGGCACTGTTCTCCCTTTAAAAAAAAAACTATTTTAATCTGAAATATTGCATTTTATATTGAAAAATTAATAAAAAAAATAATAATTTTATGAGAAAAATAGCTTATACAGTTTTTATAAATATTGCATAGCATCATAAAATCCCCTCACAATTCTAAATAATGATAACAAATATTATAAAACACAAATATATTACATTGATTTTCCACAAAAAAAAAGAAGTTACATGTCAATACTTCTGTCTCTTTTGACTGCAATGGAGCCAAGTGGGGAAGAAAACAATCCTTTAAATGATTCCTATTGGTAGGTAATTTCGGATATCTACATTATTTTTGTAGTTTTCATTTTATTACAGTATGTGGGAGAGTTTTGTCATTTTAACTAGCATACAAACGGAATATGGACATGTTTATCTGGTAAAGAGGCCAATTTTCCCTGCCTTTTCCGTAATGATGCGACATTAAAATATATTTTCAAATAAATATTTGAAACAATATGATCAACATATAACTTTATATTTTGTATTTACTCTCTTTATTACAAATATTTTTGATATCCTTGAAAGTAACTTGTTTATTCTTTATACACCTTTTCCCCTCCAGACCAGCTGGTGGCGGTAATGTGTGCCAAGTAGCAGAGCACAGGATCAGCTGCTTGCACAGGCCATGTGTTGTTCTCTGCTGCAGTTTATTCTCAGTTTTATCGCATTTTTGAGTTTTATTTATAGCGGCTACATTTTGAACACAGCAACGTATTTAGATACATCCAGTACACAGTAAGTGGATATATTTCAGAATTGATTTAAAGAGATAAACGATGGCTGCCCCAGCGCAAGGCGAAGACAGCGACGATGGCATGGATGAGTTTATGGAGAAGTTTAAAGCACAGAAATACAAAAATGCGTTTAATGAAAGCAACTGGGAGGAGGTAAGAAAGAACTGTCACGTTATCAGTATTAAAAAAAAAAACTGGCAAAAGCATGTCACTGGTGGACGCGAACAGATACTGAAGATCAAGCAGTGATGTGCTGTATACAACATTGCATTTGGCTGAAGCAGCTTGTTATTACATATTAATAAATACGCGTTTTATATCTTGCAGGAGTTTAATAAGGTGCCCATGTTCATGAAGACAGCCCCGGAAAACATAGACCCCGAGAAAAACCCCGAGCTCGCCTGCATTCAGTCTATAATCCATGATGATGACAGAACACCTGAAGGTGTGCGGCTCTTTATTTTGCTTTGGTTATGATTCTTTATGTAAGCAACGTACCTCCTATAAATGGCAATTGAATACATTTTAATGTAACTTTTTCTTTTTCCTCAGAGCAAGCCAGAGGTTTGAAGGATGAGGGGAATGATTACTTTAAGGAGAAGAATTATAAGAAATCTGTAGTGTCTTACACAGAAGGATTGAAAAAGAACTGTATGGATCTTGAACTCAATGCAATTCTATACACCAACCGTGCCGCTGCACATTTCTATTTAGGTACATTCAGTATTCCTTCAACCAAAAACAATGAGGTCTATGTTAAAGAACTAGTCTGCCGTGTAAATGTGCCATAATAATTTCGTTTTTCCTCTTTGATTTATGCAATAAACTATTTCCTCCAGGAAATATGCGGTCAGCTTTGAATGATGCCACAGCTGCAAAGAAACTCAAGCCAGACCACATTAAAGCCATAATAAGAGGTAAGTTGTGTCTGTAGTTCTTTGTCTCACAAAGCAAAAAGAAAAAAAGAAAAAACATAAAGCAAACCAAAAACTACACTCTTTTAAAATTGAATTATTTTGTGTTCAAAAAAATATAATATGTATATTTGTGTAATTTTATGTATGAATGTAGGAGCCCAGTGCTCAATGGAGCTGCGCAATTATGCTGGAGTATTGCAGTGGTGTGATGAAGGTCTCAAGCTGCTTCCCACTGACAAGAAACTACTGGAGCTGAGAGCCACAGCAGATAAACTGAAGGTAGAAATGCCTGACACGACAGGAAGATATATTTATACTGACCCATTCTGGATTTAGAGCATTTAGTTTAAGGATTTACATGTCAAATTTAGTGTGATGTGTAATTCATATTTTTCTTTGAAATTATGTTGATGTCAGAATTTTTTATGCGTATTATTATGAGTGATGATGTCAAATAGTTAAATGATTAATGTTTGTTATATAATATATTTGTATTAAAGGTGCTGTATGTACGTTTTTGACTGTACATAAGCATAAAAATACCATATGTTATTAGCAGATATTTAGGAAACATGCCAACTTCACATACTCGTTTCTCTGAAAAGAAAATGCTACAGCCATTTATTTTACTTTGAGATGTGTGTTCTGTCTCGGAATGTCTGTTTTTGTTTTGGTCTGTGCATATCCCAAGTTGCCAATTTACCCAATAGTATTTCGCCACCCCGGGTTGCCAGTTGGGGGAAAACGCAGCATATGGCAGCCATGGAAGCTAGCAAACAAACCATGTCAGAGATCACATATTCTACCCTACCTAAAAAGCCTCTGCACCAATCTTAAAATCTCTATGAACGGGAGCATATTAAAACACGATATCAACTCATCATAAATCAGCTTACAGTGTGTATATCTCATCGCCTTCCATTGTCAATTGTGGTCGTTCCTGTTTCGTTTCCTCAATCTGGCAACCCGCGTGAGCTTTGAGTCTGAGCAGGAGGGGGTGGGGGAAACAACTGCAGTACCCATTTCAACCACTAGCTGTCAATCTCACATACTGCACCTTTAAATTCCATAAAGTCATTACAATTAAACTATTCACTTTATTTTTTAATTCCTAATTGCACATTACCGTCTTATTACTTGCTTATTTACTGATTTATCTCTTGCTACCAAACTGTTAAAATCATATTTTTTGTGTGCTCTATCTAACAAAATAGCGTTATTTACTAGATGTTCTGTCAAAATGCTATTTAAATAAAATAATTTCAATATTTTTTTTAAAAAATTGGTTTGAATGAATGATTGATTCAATAACTCACTTATATAGACTTCAGTGATGCACGGGTCAATGTGTAAACAACCCGCACCCGACCAACGTTTTCAACTAACCCGCCCGCAACTCGGACCGCAAAAAAAGAAAGAAAATATTGTACCCGACCCGCTTTCCTGACCCGCATTTTTTAAAAGTAGTAAATGCTCATCGTAGCGTCATTGGGCCATAGACGTAGGAACTAGGGGTGCGGGGGCACATACATAAAAAAATGCAAATACAAAGAATACATAAAACTGACATTACTGAGCTATATGTGTTTAAAAGTAGCCTATTAAAATGGTACAATGGCATTGCTCAGTTCAACGTGTTGGGAAATCGGGCATTTTGTCCCACGTCAGCATTTATTCAAAAGTTAATAACGCTCAACATTCAAAAGGTAAATAAGGATTTCCCACTTGAATTAGTAGGCTTAGGCTATTTCGCCACGTGGATGCCCAATTGAAGCTCTCACAAGCACAAAATGCAGGCATAGAATACGTTAATAAAATCTTTATAAAAGCATTTTAGACGAGCATTTGTATAAGAAAATAAAATAGGCTGCATTGTTTAGCCTACACAATTATATCCATAAAACTAACACAGGAACCTAAATCAGATACAGTAAGCCTAACTTGGGCTTAAAAGGGCTATAAGGTGCCGTTGGTGGCCTAAAACAGAAGATTAGCCTACTTATTTTTAGCTTTGCTCGCGCTGTGTAGAAATAATATTGAATCAACCGTCCCTGGGTTGAGGCGGTTTCTTCTCGCCTCTATGACATGACCTGCGGTGCTGAACGAGCGCTCACTGGCTGCACTTGATGCTGGAACGCAGAGGATCCTCCTTGCCAATGTAATTGCCCAGCCACTTACCCTCACTTGTAGATGTCCATGGTGCTGAAGTGCTTGAAGTCTCAGGAGAGTCTGCGGCTTCAAAAGATACAGGGTATATGAGGTTGCCAATGGTTATGTGGAGATGTTTTCTTTCAGTCTCGGTCATCATTTTGAGACTTTTGTAGCGGGGGCAGAGGAAGAGGGCGATTTTGTGGGTGTCTGTGAGGATTAACTTTTGATGGAGTAGAGCAAGTGCGCGCGTACGGAGCAAAACCATGTACTCAGGGTCTCCAAAGACTGGTTGACAGTGTGCACCCAGCTTGTAAAACCACAGCATAACTAAATGCAGTGTCGGGTATTCCTCTCCCTGCAACTCCTCAGATGCTTTCTTGAAAGGCTCCAAGAAATCTATCACGGTTGTGAGCGTGTTTTGATATATGCCTTCCATGCGCTCTGACTGCCCCCTGCTTTCGAGTAGCTCATTAATTTTCCTGTATTGCTTGCTCACAGATTTGTGCATGTCAATTTTGCTATTCCAACGAGTCTCACACTCTTGGACTAAGCCATGTGGGAGAGCTGTGCTTGCACTGGCTTTTTAAAGATATTTGACAATGCCCCTGCACACGTCAATCATCAACGTTACCTCCTCAATGTCAGATCCACTGAACGTATGTTTCAGAATTGTGTTCAGAACATGGGCTGCACATGGTATCCAGTGATAATTTTTTAGGGCAGCTTTAATGTTAGAACCCTGGTCACTCACGAGCACCACTTGATCAAATGAGATCCCGTAAGAACACAGCTGCTCATTAATCTGTTCGTGGATGTTGATTGCTGTTTTGGGTAATGTGCAATCGAATTCCACTGTGCACATAACACGGCTTGCCAGCTTCCAATCCTCTGTGATATAATGGCACGTCAAGACAGTGTAGGACCTTCTGTTAAAATCATCAGTCCACATATCAGTCGTTATTGCAACCCCTCCATTGTCATGCACCGCTGACTTCAGAACCTCGGATAAGGCTTCTTTCTTGACCATGGCCTGTTTTTTAGCTCGATCACAGACTGTCTGCCTATGAGGAAGCATTCCATTTGTATCGACTGAGCCATAACGTGCTCCAATGTTGATGAGACCCTGGGCCACTTTCTTAAAACCTTCCCCCAAAACAATATCAAAGGGCCGCAGGTCTGTGCAACAAAATTCCACGCAATAATCCACAAATTTACTCTTCACATGAAGAGGAATTTTCATGTGGTCAGGGCGCATATAGGCATGTATAGTTTGTGGCCTGGGTTGGCCTGATGCTGCTCTATTCGGCTGTGATGGCTTCCCGGGGCCGCACTTGTGACGCGCCATGTCGGTCGTGCCAGTTTTGTGGCTATCAAATATGTAAATAGCATCGCAAGAAGTACATATGACAAAGCCAGCACTTTGGTCATCATCTTTCATTATTTCGGCAAATGTCTCCCACACTTTGCTCTTTCTATTTGTGTATTTGCAGAGCTTCCACTCCCTAGTCTTCACCTTCTCTCTTGCCGCCTCCATCTCTACCTGCAGACTGAGCTTGTGCCTCGTGCGTCATCTTCGCGCCAGTTATTCAGCCAATAAAGTGTAGGCCTATGCATTTCATTGAAAATTGTGTATAGTACTATATAAATTACAAAGGTTTAATTGGCATCTTTATTTCATACAACCCGAATATCATTAAAAATATATTTGGGTGACTTGTAACCGCGGGTGACCGCAGGCATTTTGGATCAACCCGCGCATCACTGATAGACTTCACCTGTTTCATTAATGGATAAATAAGCGTTTTTGAAAGAATCTCTTGAATGAATGATTTGATGACAAATGCATTTTTTAACAGTAACTTGTCACCACCTACTGGTGTAATAATGTAATTAATACATAAGTCCATAACTTTTTTTTATGTTCAAAATGAACAAAAAACATAATGAACGAGTACATCATGAATCTATTTTCCAAACTGTATTTTGTTCTTAATAAGTGTTTATATTCAGACTGTTTTAGACCTGTAGGGTCGGCACCGCTGTGGAGTAGCCTAGTACCTGCGTAACTCGTCATAGACATAAACAGAGAGAAGTAGCTACGGCTACTTTTGTTCTGTCACAATCACTTCCACAAGTGATTTTGATCACTTCTGTAGTGAACATTGTATCAGTGTTTATATTCAAAACTTTTATCAAACTTTTATCCCAGTACTTCTATGATAGTTTGAATTATTGTAACAGAAATAACGATACAGTGTGGTTGAAAAGACTGTTTGTGAAGCTGTTTCATACCTATACATGACAACTGCTCTCTCTGGGTCAGTGGTAGCGCCGACACAGATTTGAATGTTCCGTTGGATTCATACTTGTCAATCTTTTAAAGATTAATCATGCAGCTCATGTATAAATTTATTTATTTTTTGTAGAGAGAAGCTGACAAAGATGCCAGAAAGGCAAAGGTTAAAGCAAAAAAGGAGCAGAATGAGAAGAAAGCATTGTTAGCTGCCATTAAGGTACTGCAGATACTAAGTTAAGCCATACAAAAATTTCTTAAACTGAATTATGAAAAGGTGAAATATTCAATGACACTTTTTACTTAGGAGCGTGGCATCAAACTTCTGAAGACCGAGCGGTCTCGGCAAAGGGGTTCGGACAGTGAGGATGATGATGGTCATGGAGGAGCATCTGGACCAGCTGTGGCTGATCTGGAGCTTGATGGAATGGGCTCTCAGGAGGCCACAGGAGCTTGTGTTTTTATGGATGAGCAGGGAGTCCTACACTGGCCAGTGCTGTTCCTCTACCCTGAACACAGCCAGACGGACTTCATATCTGCCTTCTGCGAGAACTCCAGGTTTGTTACAATCTCAAAAAGACATTGAATTTGTATCCTTGCTGAGAAAGGGAGGGCTGGACAGGGAAATTATGTATTCTTTAAATATATTTGATTTTTGTATTTAGCTTCATGGACCATTTGGCAGTTATGTTTGGTGAAGAGCTTCCTCCTTGGGATACAGAAAGAAAATATCAGCCGCAAAATCTACAGGTCGGTACAAAAGGTTCTTTGAACACCACTTTTTGATCCATCTTTGTTCTCTTTTGCTTGAGAAATGTTAATCAGATGCAGTACCACAATGATTTGTTTTTGAACTTTGATCATATCCATCTGTAACCTCACAATCATGTTTTTGTTTCAGCTTTTCTTTGAGGATGCTGAAAAAGGACATCTTTATCAAGTTGATCTTGAAAAGTCACTTCTTAACGTTCTTCAGCACCAAAGGTATTTCAGGGGAATTTCTTCTAAGTAGTTTTACCTCTGCTTGAATTGGTCTTTGATGTTTTTTCTCTCCTGTTTTGTTCTTTCCAGGTGTTTTTTGAAGGCAGGATCGCCTAGTTTCATTGTGTTGGTTTCAGGATCTCTGTTTTCTAAGCAGTTTTTATCAGGAAAAAATGTCAAGAGATCGAAATGATTGAAATGTTCTGTTTGGACCTCGAAAGACTTTAAACGCCTTGGTCATAAATCTCAACCTCCTGCTACTAAGGACACTTCTGCTTACCTGACCCCATTAGAAAACTCTGGAGATGGAGGCAAAAATGTTAAAAAGTGGATTTCCTTTACAGTGATGACAATGATTCACTTTAAAAGCAATAAAAGCTTTTTTTTATCCACATCTTGTATGGTATGGTATTAGACTGTTGTAGATTAAGAAGATTTTTCTTTACATCATAATTTTCATTAGTTTTTAATACAGATAGAAAACATGACAATGCAGATCATTTTTTATATATTTCAGTATTTAACTCCACATTTTTAACATTGAACATAAACAAATAAACATAAAAGAAGCTGTTAAAAGTATAGCCCACCCAAAAGTGAAAATTCTGTACTCATTTACCCTCCAAACAGGAATGACTGACTTTCTTCTGTGGAACACATTATATTTTGATAGAAGTTAAGAAACAACACTGGAGCCCATTGAATTTCATTGAAAAACACTGAGACATTTCTCCTTCATTAGAAAGAAAGTCATACAGTTTTAGAATGTCATAAGGGGTGAGTAAATGATGACAGAACCTTTATTTAGTGTGAAGTATTGCTTGAAAACAGTTTCTGGGATGATAAAATAAATTAGAACTAAAGATGTTGGAGCCTTTTAGACAACATTATCAACTCATTTAGTTTCTACTATATAATGCAAACCTTGCTCATTTGTTATGAAAATGAGCTGCCATACGGATCCATTAAACCAGTTGTCACATACAATCCCTGGCATACAATTATGGAATCATCCCACTTGGAGGATGTTAAATTAAAAAAAAATTATAAATGGTGTAGAGGTTTTTTCCAGGTCAAGTAGAGGAAAACCGTATGGAATCACCCAATGTTGGAATTATCAACAAAAAACAATGTTGTTGCTCCTCCTCTATAGCTTTTATGACAGCCAGCATTCTTTGAGTTGTGGACTTGTCACCCCGGACATCTCCCCTGGTCCTTTACCTGTCGTGCAACCCCATATCATAACTGTTTGGGAAAGTTGGGAAATTTGGTTGTTTTCTTCAGGCAATCACATTGTGTTTCATTAGAATGGCACCAAACAAAAGTTCAGCATCATCTTCTTGGCCAATGCAGATTTGCGATTCATCAATGAATATTATTTTTATTCAATAATTCAAATTCCATTATAGCTTTTCTTTAGCCTACTGTAACCTTGTTTTCTTCTGTATAGTGGTATATGTAAATCCTACTTCATTGAGCCGGTTTTCTTACAGTTCTGTCACAAATATTGACTCCCGTTTCCGTCCATTTGTTTTTTAGTTGTTTTGTCGTGCCTTTTCTATTTTCAAGGCGTACTGCTTTGCTTTGACGTCTTCCTTGGTCTGCCCGTGTGTTTTTCCTTTTATAACCGTCCCATTTAGTTTATACTTGCACCACATTTTAGATACAGCTGACTGGGTACAACCAACTTCTTTGGCCACATTCTGTGTTGAAATTCCTTATTGGGGTTTTGTAATCCTTTCCATTGTTTATTAGGGCCATGTTTCCAACAGCTTGTTGTGTAAGCACTCTGACTTATTAGCATTTCTAGTCCCGTTATTTGTTTAGAAATCCAAATTAAAAGATGATTCCATTATATTTTCCCAAACATTAAGTGATTCCATACTCTTCCTCTACTTGATGTGGGCGAAAAAACATGCTGTTGATTAAAAAAAAAATGCTTACACTTTAGATTTGGGTCCAATTTTCAGTATTAACTAACTATTAACTATGACTTTTGCTTCAATAAACTCCTAATTACTAAGCAGTAATTAATAGGTAGTTGTTACGTTTAAGTATTGGGTAGGATCAAGGGATGTAGAATATGGTCATGACTCATGCAGAATAAGGCATTAATATGCTTTAAAAGTATTAAGAAATAGCCAATATCCTAGTGATGTCATGCTAATAAGAAACCAGTTAATAGTGAGTAACCAACTACTTTAATTGAGTTTGCTTAAGGTATGTTTCATGAAGCCAGACTGTTACGGTATTGAACACAACACGGTATTTTTTGTGTCATATCTGTGATTGCCAGGGGTTGTACAGTGTGTCCAAAAGACTGAGACCAAATGCTTTTAATGATTTTTTTTATATGACATTTTTGTTACAAATGATATAATCAACATAATTTAAATGAAAGAATTTTGAATCTTCTTTTGCTTTAAAAACAGCTGTACTCAAGCCAACATGAACCATAACTCTGAGTGTAACTAACTTGATCATGTTATCCAGCATGGTTTGAGAATGTTCCTTAGAGGTGCACATGATCAATTTCACAAATTTGCTTATTTATTAGTGACCCAGAAATAGTGTATTTATTAAATATTTTAATCATGAGGTTTCCTAAAACTTTTTCTTTACTTGTAGATTTAAATGGAGGGGAAAGTCCCAGATTTTGAATGTGGTCTCAAGGTGTGATCACATTTACCATTGCTCAGCGAAATTTTGTGGGCAGAATCCAGACATTCCAATATGAATCCATGTAACTGGGAGTTTTGAAAATGTCCTTCGCGCAGATTCCGCTCATGTTCAAGTTAAACGTGAATTTGACTAACAGAAAGGTGCTTGAAAGAGACTTCTGTGTAAGCTCTGCTTCATAAATCCCAACACTTTTGTTTTTTGGGTTTTTATTTTCATTTGCTTTTTGCTAATGTGAAGCACTTTCAGGCTTCTGAACCCAGTAGGCCTACACTGTTAAAACACTTATTTCTAGTCAAACTGGCTCTTCGTGGAATGTGCTGGAGGAAAGTGTAGCCAAAAGACAACATTCCAAAGCGACTTTTTGATCTTCAACACCATACATTTAGAATTTTACAATACATTTCCCTTGTCCATCTCTCAGCTTTAACAGAAGTGAATACCTCTAGTTTGAAATAGTTCGCTGCATTATTGTTAATTACTGTCTTAACATGCACATCTCATGGACATTATCTGGAGTCACCTTTCCATTGCTCCTTTCAAATAGAAATGGACCTGCCCAGTGAAAACTTTTTTCCTTGTGGCTGTACGCTCCTCAGCAACTTTCTAACCACTTCCAACCTTCCTTTCCTGATCAGATCTTTTGAGAGCTCCGTCACCTCATCCGTATGTGCTCGGCATAGCGCTTTCAACTCAGTCTGAACAACGCCTATTCCATATCGCTCTTCCGCCTCCTTTAAACATTCTTCTAATTGGATTATAGTGTGATCTGTGTCTCTCCCGCATTGGGTGAAGCTCACAAGAATAGCCTGTAGAAGGCAGCGCAGGACCATCGTGTTTTGGACGCTAGGAGGTTCCAGTTCAAGCGCTTTCCTGAAACAGTCGATAGCGTTCTGCTCCTCTCCTTTCAGCAGCAGGCAGCGACCCCGCAGGAGCTGTAGTTCAGAGATTGTAGAGCCGAGAGGACACTGCAGAGCTTTAGCTAGACTAACCAGGGCCTGGTTTATCGCCATCTCATCAACCAACAGGCTCTCCTGTAGGGCGTCAACACCCATGTAGTAGTAAACCTGAGAGAAGTGGAGAGATGGATATATTATGTTCTTAAACTGCATAGTAACTATATTAGTAACTACTCTACCGGTCAAAAGTATGGAATAATTAAGATGTTTTTGAAAGAAGTCTCTTATGCTCATCAAGGCTGCATTTATTTGATGAAAAGTTATGTAAAAAACACAATATTGTGAAATATTACTACAATTTAAAGTAACTGTTTTGTATTTGTTGTATTTGTTGTATTTGTATTGTACTAAGACTGGAGTAATGGCTGCTGAAAATTCAACTTTGCCATCCCAGGAATTACATTTAAAGTATAATCAAATAGAACAGATATTTTAAATTGTCACAAGATCCTTCAGAAACATTCTAATATTCTGATTTGCTGCTCAAGAATGATTTCTTATTATTATAAATGTATTAAATGTGATAGTGAATACATTTTTAACAAACGATTTCTATTTCAAATAAATGTCTTTTGTATTCATCCAAGAATCCTGAAAAAAGGGTTTGGTTACACTATTTGAAGGTGTCCGTGTTACAGTGTAATTATACATTTAAGTACCGTGTAATAATAATTAATGTGCTCACTATAGGGTTAGGGTAAGATTAGGTTTTGATTTAGGGATGTATTAATGTAATTATACACAATTTATAGTTATTACAGTGACTACATGTAACATGAGGACACGGTAAAATAAATTGTTACCAAAGGTTTTCACAAAAATATTAAGCAGCACAACTGTTTTCAACATTGATTATAAGAAATGTTTCTTGAACAACAAATCAGCATATTAAAATGATTTCTGAAGGATCATGTGACACTGAAGACAGGAGGAATGATACCATCAAATGAATTATAGTATATTCCAATAGAACGGTTATTTACAATTTTAATAATATTTCACAATATTACTGTTTTTACTGTATTTTTCATCTAATAAATGCAGCCTTGGTTAGCATGAGACATTACAACATTTCAAACAAATCTAATCATAATGTATATTTTAATTTATCTAGTAATAATCGCTATATTGTGTTCTCATAAATACCTGACCCATCTCCAAATGAGTCCTCAAACAGGGTCGGACAGCCAAAACACGTTCCAGGTCAGCACGAGCCTCTTTTAGAATATGACGGTCAGGGATTCCACCTCGGCCACACTTCGCTTTATCAAGATCCTTTGCATAAGTGGTGACACTAAGCTGGAGAAAAAAGTAGAAAAGGGCAAAGAATACATATTTTGAGGTGCATTAACACTGTCAGAGCAATATTAGACGGATAAAAAAAATTCTCTTACCTTGGCACGTGTACAGTATGCCTGCCAGTTGAGTTCTGCATCAGGCAGGACACTCAGTGCCATGTTACAGATGCCTATGGCCATCTCCAGTTTGCCTGACAGGAAGAACACGTCCGTTAGCCTGTTGAGTATGAATGCATCCTCTGTGGCAAGCTTAATGGCCTGTGAAAATCAGCAGTGAGAACAAATGTAATCAATTAGAGCCTTCACACTACATTATTACTCACATAGTCAAACAGTTTATCAGCTTATGTAACCAAACAAGCCAAAACTCATCTTTCTAAAACCTGTCAAGAAACAACAAAGTTACACGTCATGGGACATGTTGTGGATACAGAGAAAATGTGTGCAAATAACCTCAAGACTGAAATATGATTAGCTTGACTACAATAAAACATTCTACATTTTTCCTACCGATCCATAACACGTCAAAGGGTCAGATCCAGAGAAACCACAGTCATGGACTGACATTGGCACAGTGGAGAACTCCTCCGTCCGCTCCAGCATGAGACCAACATAACACCAGGCCATGGCTAAAGAGTAAAGAGAGATATAAAGATATATAAAGATGTTGTCTTAATGATTCCTTGACATCTGAGATCTGCCCTGGACGCTGATAAGAAGTCATAAAAAGCCAAGCGTGACTTGTGGCAACATAAAACCAGAAAGACCGGTCTGTGAAACCTTTTACTTCTCATTTTATGCAGGGGTGGATAATGGATTGGGCCAATGGGGCCAGTGCCCAGTTGTCAGGGCCCTCAAGGTGAAAGTGAAGTAAATGCAAAAATGTCATAGACGGACAAAAAGCACTTTAACGTGTGCCAGTTAGTATACTGTCAATGTGAAATAGACCAAAAAACAAAACAATTTTCTCTGTTCTTGGCCCCTCCGTATTATCAATGCCTCCTGAACACCTTATTGCAGTTTTAGTTCAATTATGGCCATAGTTCAACTAAATTCAAGTTAGGGAACAAATTAGTACAACATGGCCATGATTTATCTAAAACAAGGGAACTAATTGATCGAGTCGTGGAGTCGTGGAAATTAAGAAATTCATGGCCACAATATCATTTTTTGTCATGCAATACTTATGATGTGTTTGTTTTCATAGTTAAATTATTGCAACTTTATATATTACATTTGTAACTTCATATCTAATATTTGCAAATGCATTATTTTGGACATTACATCTCACAACTCTGATAACCATAATCTGTACTTGATTAATGTTATCATCAGTGTAAGCAATAAATCCAATCTTCACATATAATGCAATGAAAATTACCTTTGAGATGTGTGTTGTCAGATTGTAGAGTCTCTGTAAGAAACTTGAGGCCCTTGTTGAAATAGATCAGTCTTGTTAGGTCAATGTCTTTTGAATCCCTCACAATTCCATCTAACCTATTAAAACAAACAAACAGGTTGAGATCAGCCTATTAATGTTTAAGTTCATGATAAGGAATGCCTAAGCTGACTCAAATGCTTAGATATAGTCAGATGTTGGATGATGTGTTAAAACTGAAGCTAAACAGGAAAGTGTCGAAAATACTTATGTATATACCTTATGTAAATTGTTGCCATTTTGAAATACCAACTTCTTTTTTCCTCTATTGGGATCTGTAAGAAATAAAAAAAAACAGAACAATGTTACACTCAAAAACACTCGATGTAGGCTACTGTGTTCATTCCAGCATTAATTTTTCACAGGTGTTTTCATTGTATTTTGAACTGTGCACTGTAAAAAATGACTGCTGTGATTATTTATCACAACTTAAAATTCAACATTAGAATAAGAAATACTGTGTTATTTCAACTTAAAGAAGTATGTGTTTCATGCTTGACTTAAAATATTAAGTTTAGTTAACTTTAGTTAACTAAGTTGGATATTTAAGTTATCTCAAATTTTAACTAATTGCAGCAACATTTTTTACAGTTAATAAGGATTTTTTTAATAAAATATTGACTCTCCTACAATATATCTACGTCTCCCTGAAACTGAAATGTGCTCACCAGTCCCTCTCCGTAATCGAGTGCACGGTTGTATAACATAAGCGCAGCTGTCAGTCTCTCCCGTAAATCTTCGTCCCTCTCCAGCTCCACGTCATGAGGATGTACATACGCCTGTTCAGCCAAGCATCGTGCCGCCCTGAGCCTGCAGTCTGTCTGGTTCTCCCCCATCTCTTTCCCCATGAGGGCAGCCACACGCTCCATGCACTCCCCCTCTTCCAGCTCTCGACCCAGGCGTTCGTATACGTAACCCAGGTTGGCCCAGGCGTTGAGGTTTTCTGGATCCTCTTGGCAGATGCTGTGAAAAGCCTCTTCTGCCGTCTCCAGTTTGTCCATATGAAAGGCCAGCAGGCCCAGAATATTACGCACAGCATACCTTAGTCGTCCCGTCTCAGCTTCGAGCTCAGCCCTGAGGCTCTCACACTTGAGCTGGGTGTCTCTGTGCCGAAGTGTGGCTGGTCCATTGGGTTCACCATTCAGATTCAGATTCAAATGAAAGTGGCCAGGGATGTAGGCCATCCCCTCAATCAGAGACTCAATGTCCTCTTCTGTGCTGTCCTCCATTGTCTCTCATACACGTACTGACGATGCCTGGCTAAGACAGACTTAGCAACTTATTAGTGGGACAGGAAATACAGGTTTAAAGAGGAGGAGAAATGAGATAGAGTAAAGAAAGTTGTGGAACATGTGCTTTCTTGCTTCCTGTTACAGGTTTCTCCACCCCAACATTGCAGTTTTTACATTGACTGTGTTCATTTCAAAGGAAAACATGGGCGTTTGCTTTAGTAACTGAATAAAGAATGAGTCCTGCTTTCTGAATTTGAGTGACACACTATGGTGTTGTGTCATGTAGGGATTGTCTTTTACCATGAATCAGCAAAACATGGTGCCAGAAAGAACACTATTTTAAATGCTGCCAGATATAATAGAAATCGTTAGCCTCATAGCATAATTGCCTAAGTCTTTTTTTTTTAAAATTAAAAAAATGAAGTAGGCAATAATGCTATGAGGCTAACGAAATGTAAAACAGTCCTCTGCATGTACGATAACATTTAAAAAGCAGTGTGTGTAAAAGCTATTGTTAATTCCCAACTTCCTGGTCTGTGTTTGAGTGAAAAATGTTCTTAGGTGTGAGATCAAATTGTCAGGAAGATGAGGAAGTTCATGAGGTCTAATGAGCATTTTGATTTCCTTTATCGCCATCTCAGAGTGCAGGAAATTGAAATGCTGATCTGAACTAGGTTGAGTGCTGTCAAATATGGATAATTATTATCGGAACTGTAAACTTTGACTCTTCCAGAATTATTTAGAACTTAAAGGGATAGTTCACCCAAAAAAGGAAAATTCTGTCATAATTTAGTCACCCTCTATTAGTATAGAGAAAAAAAATACTATGGAAGTCAATGGGGTCTATAACTGTCTGGTTACTGACATTCTTCAAAATATCTTCTTTTGTGTTCAGCAAAAGAAAGAAATTCATACAGGTTTGGAACAACTTGAGGGTGAGTAAATGATGACAGAATTTTCAATTTTGGTGAGCTATCCCTTTAATGTCTAAAGACTACAGGTTTAAGGTCCAAAGACTACAACAATGATAATAATTTACTCACCCTTATGTTGTTCTAAACGTGTATGCCTTTCTTTCTTTCTTTCTTTCTTTCTTTCTTTCTTTCTTTCTTTCTTCTTTGAACATAAAAAAAGAAGCTTAGCAGAATAGCTGAGCTGCTCTTTTCCATATTATGAAAATAAATGGGGACCGGGAGTGGTGCCATATTAATAATACATATTCTTTTATCAATAAATACTTCAGTCTGATGGGAAAAATCTTTATTTAATGACGAACATAAACTGTGTATTAAGTTATTGATACTTTCAATTAAAGATTGATTTATTAAAATGTCACCTTGTGTAAATTATGACAGAATTTAAATTTTTGGATAAACGATGTCTTTTAAATGCGTTTATACATTCTAAAATATTGCAGTTATACAAAACAATTATCTTGATACACAATTCTACATAAAAGTCAGTTCATTATTTTCATTAGGTGCTATGCCCATTATGATCACTAGAATGAATCCTTTCACTAAATATAAAGTAAATGCATGCAAAAAGACAACAGTGACATGCACAGGAATCTTTGTGTCATTCAAGTAATCCAGACATGAAGTGGCATGCTGGGGAAAAAAAATATTAGTGCTGCTCATCATCACAGCTCATCATGAAAAATATTTTCAAAGTCACTACACACAAGCAGAGTGATAGCCTATAAGTATATTAGGAATGTATATTCATATTCATATAGATCTTATATTTATTTATATATTTCCATAAACTATCTGGCTGGCAATAGGTCGATCTCATGACAAGAGTATAGCCTACCTCAAAGTGCAGTCAATTCTCTATATATGAAGCTCCCATTTTAAAGTACATGGATGAACAGTGGTTTATGGTTACCTCAGACTGGAAATATGGGTCTGTTGTGTGTGTGAGGTTATTCTCCTCACGTTCCTGTTCTGTTTTCGTCCCTAATGACTATAACAGAGGGGAGATCCTCATCGTGCAGCCAGCAGATGTTTAATGATGTCATCTTGACTTGCTCCTGGCCCCAAGAGTACATTACTATGACACAAGGCAGAATAAGGACTCATACTTCTTGTCTATAAATATGTAGGCCTATTTTCTTTCTATATGTAACTTCAAAAACAAACCGGGAATATCAGCCATGTGGTAATATGCAGTTGGGCCTACAGACCACGACTTTTTTCACTGGAATGGAAATACAGTGTCAACTCACCATTTACTGTGCTGACTTACGGTTGGCAAGATTACGAATAGGATTTTAGTGGAAACATTAAATGTCAGTCTGAGATGTGTTTAGCAGACAGTGGTGCTTGATATTCAACAGGTCCAGTCTGAACAGAATCTATTCAAAATAATCATTCTGCGTATAGCCTTCAATGTAGATGCTGCTTGGTACAAGTTAGTTTTACCTTTTTTTTGTTTAAGAATGGGACAGTTCAGTCTCTTAATTGACCCTTTTCACATTTCCGGGTTTCTCAGAAGCGGAAGTCGTCATTGAAACTTCTAATGAGAGACTACATTGAATATATTTGTTGTGTTCCCATTTGCTCAAATAGCAAAAGAAAAACCACAATAGTGGGGCTTCCACAGCTTTCAAAAAGAGGGGGGAAAAGAGAGAGATTGATAACGGCAGTCAGAAGAGAGAAAGATAAAAATGTTACCCTCACTCCCACAGCCGCTGTATATTAGAAACATCAGCGTTAACTAGTTTTTTTGTAATTTGTTGCAAAGGTAATATAATACAAAGTGTGTGCTATAAATGTACATACATTAAAAAAAAATATATATGTATATAAAATATAAAAAACTTTGTAGGATTTATGATCATGATGACTGTTAAAACGCGTCATCACAGTCTGTGAAAAGAGTCCATTCCCAGATAGTAAAATGTGTCTGGCCCACCTCTGGGCCTCATCATTGCTTCAATTCTGGCCAGACAAATTTTGCTCTCTGGGATTACTTTCATGTGTTTATTAGTGTTTATTTTGTGTTTCTATTTCATAGAAATATGGCTAAATTATCACATATAAATAACTTCTTAAATATAGATAGTTAAAACACATTTTCACTTAGCTTTAAAAAAATATTTGGATTAAATGAGTTTTGTAATTATTTTGTGAAGCTGCTTTTAATTCTAGGCCTACTCACTAGGCCTACTTATACTATTATTATTATTATTATTAGTTACTTTAGTAGTGGTAAATTAAAATAGCTTCTGATATATAGGTATTATGTATCAAATGGACTTTAGACCTATTTCCAATTTAACTTGTGGGAGTGAATTTATGGTCGCGTTTAGTCCATTATTTACGGCAGTGAACTTCTGCGCTCCGCTCGCTGTCATGCAGGTGGAATTCAGTCCAACCGAGTGATTCAAGCTACATCAGGACAGACATCCAGTTTGAACAGAGCTTCTGTCTAACCCTGACTTCATCTCCGAGCATCACATACACAGTTTACCTCAACACAGCCATGGCATCATCAGCACAACCGAGGAATTTGAACAGCAAGCAGATCGGATACATTTAAACGACGAATCTTCAGAGAGACTCGCATCATGCTCAGGTGGTCTGTCTTTCCCACTGAAGATCATATAGGCTGCGTTTGGGAAAGAAAACAGTCGTGTGAATGTTTAGAATATTAATAATCAGGTATGTCACTCTCACGTATGATGATGTATTTAGCTCATTTGTCGCTTGTGGTAGGCTAGCCTATGTTTTTTTAAAGCATAAGCGGATTTCAGCAATAATATAATGACTGTGATATTTGTACAAATAATCACAGGGTATTGCATAATGTTTTTATACATAATGTCTATATCAGTGGGGTGTAAATCAAAACTTAAGGAGCTGCATTTTTTTAGAGAAATAGTCTAGCAATAGCCTATTTCCCCTTTTCCTCTTTTCTTTTAAGTAGATCCTTTGTATAATCATGGAGGAGAGCAATGCCTGTGAATCAGTCCCAGATTTAAAGGATCTGGAGTTAAAAGTGGGGAGAAAGACCCCAGAGGGTCTCCTGAAGTGGATGAGAGAGGAGCACAAAATGACCTCTCATCATCAGACAGACAATAATGAGACAGAGAAGAAAGGACTGGATGAGAAGATCCGAAAACTTAAAATGGAGATGGTAAGATCTACATGTCTATTCCAATAAACTAGTTTTAGTTATTTAAAGCAAAACTATTCTTATGGTTATTGATTTATAAACTATTATTTGATTTTGTGGCCCTCTCTTTTGTACTCTTCATCTTAAGAATTCAGAAAGAAATTACTATAAAATGAATGGAGTGTGACAACAGTCAGAAGAATGTGTATAATGTGCAAGTTTTATAAATGTATGTGGATGACACTCATAGCAGATGTGCAATTTGAAGAGGTGAATTTATTTTATCTTCTTTAGAAACAGATTCCTTTTTTTTCTGGGTTTGTCACATATCCAATATATCCAATATCCATATAAAATTCCAGTGTAGGCTAAATCTCTTATATACTGACTTTGATTGTATCTTTTCATAACACAACTCCCAAGAAGAAGCCTGCAGCATGTTGTTGTTGTTTTCTCATTTTGAAGGGTCTCAACCCACATTCCACAAACCAAATCAACCAGAAGCAAAAGAATTTCTTAAAGCATTGCCAAACAGTAAATTGAGCACTGAAACATGACCCTAAAACTGTCATACTAGGCAATGTTGTTTTTAATGAGCAGATGTATTGCTTGATACTACATATCTGTGATGTTGAAGTGAAGGACTTGCTTGAGTTGTGGTAGAAGATTTGTTGCTGTTTTTAATGTTCATGCTTCATACTGTAACTTCAAGCTCTTGGGCTAGAGACACACTCGCTTGTATAAAGAATTGTTGTAGTTAGGGAAATGAGCTTGTTCCCCAGTGGAATGCAGAGCCATTAAGCAAATGGACCCTGATGTTGTTGCTATGGTGCTCTTTACTGAGTGGGAGACTTTGTAAGAGGGCCCAAAGCTGTCATAGATTATTACTGCCAGTTGCATTTCTGATTTTTGGAAGTCAGTGTTATTAGTTTGCCATCATGATGATCATTGCGAATACCTCTGTGATTAAGACATCTTAACATGTCAGTGGTTTTCCGTATAAAAAGGTGAATGATACTAAAAGTGTCTTGACAGCTTTGTGCAATTATGTATAAATTAATTAAATATATAAATGTATACATTATATTTATGTATTATCAAATCAAGTAATTGTACTCTTTGTGTAGAACATCAAGAAATACAAAGTTCTGTCATGAAACTCTAGATGCTGATAGGTTGCAGACTGATAGATCCTTAACTCCATCTACTAGCAATCACATCATTCTCTAGGGCACAGCCATAGACTGTAAAAAAAGATGGACAACGCCCCTTCTCTCTCTTCCATTGGTCAGAAGTGAAGCCGCCAGTGTCCTGATATGGCGCTGACATTTTGGGACTTGAGTCTGCGCAGAAGCGGTTTCGGGACCAGACATGCGCAGTCGTGAGCAGGAAGTAAAGTCGCGAAATCAACGCCCCGCCCTCACTCTCGCAGAATCAATGCAAGAACACGGTCCTGCACTTTTTTTTAATTCATTATATACATTTATATATTAAATTTAAAGCTCCAATCTCCTCAGTCCCGAAGATCCCTAAAAAAGTCTGTTGGTGCTTCAGTGACTACTTTGCTCAGAGAACCTGTCAATCACAGCTGTAAATCATGACGTCACACCACCGCATCAAATAACTAACTAAAAACAAAGTTATTTAAAAACAAACTCTTGAAATTACATCAGCGTGATAAAAACTACCGTTAATGACAGAAATCATCTTTGGAAAAACGATATTTGAAGTGTAATTTAATTGTTTAGTTGGTCTCACGTGCCGTTGAAAAACATGGGGAGGCGGGGTTTATGAACTATACTACGACCGGCCACCGGGGGGCGATCGAGACGTTTTGGCTTCACTTTTCAGCGCTTGTGCGGCACGCTTGGGCACAGCTGATTGGTTCCTGCTGTATCAGTAGCCAATAAGCTCGCTGCTCTACCTTCAAATACTTGGTCAGCATTTGCTGTAGCAGTGCAGCACGCTTTCAGAAACTCTCTCCCTTCCCCAGCTCCACCTGTAAAGATCTGCAAAGGGTAATTCATGCTTCTTTCAAAAACATTAAACAATTTACTAAACCCAAACTTTTGAACAGTAGTGTATTTATTCTATTGTCTGCCCGGTTTATTTAACAGTTGGAAATAAAACCAAACATGCTTAAAATGTTTGTCTTATCGTATACATGGGTCTTTATACGTAAATGAAAAAAAAAAAAAATATATATATATATATATATATATATATATATATATGTATATATATATATATAAATATATATATTTTTTTCATTTACGTATAAAAACTACCTATAACTATTAACTATATATATATATAAAAAAAAAAAATATATATATATATATATATATATATATAATTAATTAGAACTAAATTCATAAAATGATCCCATGATGGGAACCCCTAAAAGGTTCTAAATATGAAGCACCTGACAGAACCCTTTAGGTTCTATATAGAACCTTCTCTTCTAAGAGTGAAAGTAAATTGGGTGTTTGGGAATGGATGTGGAGTTTTACTGTTCCCCTGATGCCATTTTACAGTGTTCCCAAATAGTCATGAGATACAGCAAGACAACTGTCATTGAACTTTACCTGTAGTCTATTGACACATACACACACACACACACACACACACACACACACACACACACACACACACACACACACACACACACACACACACACACACACACACACACACACACACACAGTAACAGACGTAAGACAGTGCAGACATTTTTGAGTAAAATGTAAACAAAAAATGAAAAAACATACATATCATTACTCTGATAAAATTATCACATTTGACTTTAAAACAGTGGAATTAAGTGTGAAATCAAACAGCTGGTTATTTATGTCTGTGATCTGCGTGAAGAAAGAGCGAGAGAGGGGTGTCCTCGATGACTTTCAGCAACTCTCTCTCCCTGCCTGACACACAGATGGGAAACACAGGGGGTGCTGACAGATGGAGGAAAGGGAGATGACTCTTCCAGTCTGATAGAATGCGAGGAGAGAGGAAATGAGGGAGGAGAAGCAGTAAGGTTGAAAGGGAGAGTGGGAGGACGTATAGGTAAGAAAGGAATGCAGAGAGATAGAGTGCACGTGTCCTGCTAGAAGAGAGAGACAGCGGTGATGTATTGGAATATAAGAGATGCTGTCAGTCCTGTCAGAGCTGCAGTGTGTCAGGGGGAGCAAAAGACAGCTGCAGTTAAATGAGTTCAGAAACACTGTAAACTGTGATGCCCCCTGAAATATTTTGCTGTCTCATTACGCACTAAATGAGCAAGAATGCATTTGCAAGAATGCATTAAATTGATCAAAAGTGACGGTAAACACATGTATAATGTTACAAAAGATTTATGTTTCTAATAAATGTCACAAACATATTAAGCAGCACACCCTCTCTGACACTGATAATTATCTCTAAAGGATCACGTGACTGAAGACTGGAGTAATGATGCTGAAAATACTGAAAATTAATGATGCTGCTTTACCAGGAATGAAACGTTTTTGATACATTAAAGGGATAGTTAACCCCAAAATGAAAACTTTGTCATCATTTACTCACCCCCATGTTGTTCCAAACATGTATGAGCTTCTTTCTTCTGTTGAACACAAAAACAGATATTTTAAAGAATGTTGGAAGAAGTTGACGGCACCCAGTTGACGGTAGCCATTGACTTCCATAGAAGGGGGAAAAAAAAACACTTTGGAAGTCAACTTTTTGATTACCAACATTCTTTAAAATATTTTCTTTTGTTTTCAATGACAAGTATGAAGTAATGACAAAATATTCATTTTTGGGTGAACTGTCCCTTTAAAATAGAATACAGTTATTTTAAATTGTAAAACAATTTCACAATATTACTGTATTTATTGTATTTGTGTTTAAATAAATGCAGATGAGCATAGGAGATTTCTTTGAAAAAACATTTAAAAATCTTACAGACCCCAAACTTTTGAACGGTAGCATCTGAAAGGTATCATAATTTGATTTTCAGGAGTATTTTAATGAAGAAAAACATTTACTGTATCACAAATACTTTGATTGAATCAGTTAACCGAATATAATTCTAAATCTGGACAATTATGTGGCTATTTATATCATATCACTTTAATAAATAATGAGCAAAATATAATAAACATTCTGCTATTTTTTAAATAATTGGCTGTCACTATAAGTTAGATTATACAGCTCTTCACTGTAAAGGCAGATTTGCAGTTTTGCAGGTATTGGGAGTGTTTTCTTCACAATCAGTGTTTATACAACTGACTTTAGTTTCTGACTTCAGTTTTTATGATCCAAAACCACTTAGTAGCAAAACATCACTCGCCTTTGAGACCGCAAATACAACTCTCTGACAACTAAAGGTCACTATGGTGTCTACATAGGCACTAAACCAGAACTTCAATGGATGGAATAATAAATTACTATCAAAAACACAAATATCTGGGGCTTTTTTGTCCCCTGCCCTGTTTCATTTTTGACCCTGAATGTGAAATTCCAAGAATATCAAACGAGCACCGTAATTATAGTCCACATGACTTGAAAATTTCACACCTTATACTATACTACTGTATGTTTTAATTGCCATAGCAAACTGCATGATGCGACAAGTTTGAAAACATGCAAACTTGTGTGTACTTGAACACTTTCTTAATTTTTTTTTCTACTTTAGAATTTATTTTATGAATATTTTTTATCTAGCAGATATATTTACTACAGTATTTCACAATGGCATGGCCAAAAATGGCAACGTCAATGTTCTTCAGATACCTGAGTACATGCTTGAAAGCCTCCTCATCTCTGAAGGACTTATTTCTAAAGTCATTGAGCCATGATCAAGAAGATAGTCAAATATCTTTATCTATATTTGTGCTTATTGTTACTCTGCCACTGAGTAAAAATAAAGTCCTTTAAACACACACGGAGAGAGCTACGTGTGATGCTTAACGGAGCAGGACACCACAGCATGGAAAATGAGCTCTCCAGAATTCCAGGGATTAGAACACAAGACGTATGAGCTATGGTTTTAAGGAGTGGGGAAATGGAATTCTTCTGGCTGTGAGAATCTCCAGTGAGCCTCAGACACTGTGGAATGTTCTCCCTAAGGAGAGACTGTGGGTCAGTGTGTGGCTCCATGTGGAAGATTGCAGCAACCGTGCACTGTATTGCATTAGGTTACAATGACAGTATTTTCATTTCTTTAGCATTTCTATTTATGGATTTCTTTACTTGTGGAAAACCATGGTACGTTTTGAAGAATAATAGTTTTTGCTCTTTTACGTTCCCCATCTGTCAGTCACTACAATGTCATGTTGACTGACAAATAGGGCCTCGCTTGGGAGCCCCAATCACCTCTGAGTTTTAGAAAAACTGCCAATGGAAATGGTGAGTGGAATTTGCATGCCAAGCCACTCCCACGTACATACGAGTACAGTATATAAGATGAGAGCCCCGGCTAGTGGTTCAGGGTTGTGGCAGGGGGGAATAATGTCTCCGGTCCCTCCATCAGGGAACAAGGGTTACACATCAGTAACCAAGATGTTACAAAGAATGGCGATTGGAGTTTTCAAAATGTAAAAAGGATGCAAATCTTTGAATAACTACGTAAAAGTTTGGTCGGTTTCTCATAAAGTCATATTATTTTGGCTTTCGAAGAACGGGGCTAAAGGCACAGCCTAAGAAAAATGTGCTTTTCACTACTTCTATAGTGTGTGATTGCAGAATTTTTTTTTTTTTTATTATTGAACATTGTTGGAGCAAGAGATTTTGTGTGAAAATAAATCATAAAAGAGTTTTGTTTGTCCACACACTGAGTAATTAAGGCTCACCAGCATGGGGAAAAATGCACACATTATTTATACAAATACTTTAGCTAAAATAATATGTTTTTAATAATGCCTAAATTAATACTTGTTCAAAACAATCACTTTAGCAAAGTTTGCACTATTTTCGGTTTATTTTGATAAATAAAGATAAGATTCTAAAAGCATTGAATGAAATCCAATAATAATTTAATAGAGCTTTACAGTAACAAATGCGCCTTTTACCAAATACCATACTTTTACATATTCTTCCGTTATTGCAAAAATGATGCTTTATTTACCTTGAGCAAAACTTAAAATCATTAACAAGACCTTTGTCTCAAAATGTAGACATCAATTTTCATTTGATGGTTGCTACATAAATCTACAACATTTTAAAAAACATTAAATATTAGATCAAATTAGCACAAAATCAACTTAACGTTGCTGTCCGTGATCGCGTCAAGGATCAGCCAAATTTAGACACATGCGTCATAAAAAGCGGTTGTTAAGAAAAGTGCTGAGCTGAATTTTTGTGCCATCTAGTGGTTTAAAAGAGAATAAAGTCAAACGCGCCTTTTACCCCGGTGCGCCTTTAGCCCCCTTGTACCCTGTAATACCTTTATGGTGCTTTTGTGTCCTTAAATAAGAAACCAGTTAAATTCTTCCATACTGATCCTTTAGTGTTCCACAGAAATAAAGTCATATGGGTTTGGGATAACGACAATTTCAATTCAGGGGTTTACTACTCCTTTAACATTATCTTTGTCATTTGAACTTTTCTGGACAAATGGGCTCAAGTCATCGGAGTTATTTAAGGCCACGTTCACACAGCAGCGGAATATGGTTGTCAGTGCTGTATTTGAGGTTTTCATGTGTCGTTTCAGTAACTTACAACAACAGAGATATGAGCTGTGAGTCATCTGAAAGTTCTAGATCCAGTCTCCACCGGTTAGTGGCTGCTCCCGTCAGTTTTGTGTTCTATGTGCGACTCTCGACCAGTTATAAAAGCTGCTGTCGGTTAATGAAGATTTGGTGGATGAACTCTTGTCTCTTGGAAACTTGTGTCAAAATAAGACTTTTCAGTTTTATGCATGTCACCATCTTTTATATTACTTTGACTTCCATTGCATGCTCATAGACAGTAGGCTATTCGAGACGCTATTGTAAATTGCTGTGTAAACGGGACACACCTGTAGCAGCTAGATAAATGTGGTTGTTAATCCCAAAAACTGACATTATAAATTTTAAGTGTGTTAACTGTTTTACTCTATATACAAATGTAATGGGCACTGCACAGTACCATGCAACATTTTTTTTATTATTCATTAAATAATTCAGCAAGGATGCATTAAGTTTCTTAAAAGTGACATTAAAGACATTTGTATACAAAATATTTCTATTTCAAATAAATGCTGTTCATTTGAACTTTATACGAATCCAGAAAACAATCAAAAGGTATACAAATATCAAGGTTTCCAGAAAAAAATATTAAGCAGCACAACCGTTTTCAACTGTGGCAATAATAAGAAATGTTTCTTGAGCACCAAATCAGCATATTAGAATAATTTCTGAAGGATCATGTGACACTGAAGACTGGAGTGATGATGCTGAAAATACAGCTTTGTCATTACGGGTCAGGATCAGGAATACATTTTACAATATGTTAAACTAGAAAACATTTATGCTAAATTGTAATAATATTTCACAATGAAATACACAATACAGATTTACTGCATCCTTGGTGAGCATAAGATACTTCTTTCAAAAACATACAAAAAATCTAACCCCATAGTATGTGTATGTTTAAATTCAGCCAGTACCATATGCATATGCAAACAGGCTGGAGTTGGGCACAGCCAGATCAGTGCTCACCACATCAGTGCTGAGACAGGGAGAATATTTACGAGTATGTTCATTAGTCTCAGCAACTCAGACTGAGGTGCTGTGCTGGCGTTAACCCAACCCAACCCAACCAGAGCAGAGATGTTAAAGTCTGTTCTCTCTGGTCTTTTACGTCTTTACGTATTTACATCTTTCTCTATTTACTGTAAAAAAAAAGAAGGCTTGTTTATCTTTGCCTTCTAAATTCAGCTCTATTTCCCATCCCCCTGTCGCTGCCCTTTTTGTTCTATTTGTATCACACGCTCTTTTGCCGAAATGTTCCCTTTTGTTTTTTTGTACTGTAATTAGTGTGGTTGACGTCAGCAGTGCACTATGGCCTTTAAATTACACAGCAGGCTGAATGTATAGGATAAGATATGCTGTCCGTTTATGACAGGCCTGGATTGGTGCACTTAAACTGATTTATCTCATCCTCTTCTCAAACTGGGTCTATTGGGATGCAGAACATTATCCGCATTTAGACGTCCTCCTTTTAATTGAACATTTAATCGTTTAATGACTTTTTTTTTTCAGTGGCACACAAAAGGAGAAGTTAGGCCTCAGTCATCATTCACTTTCACTGAATGGGAAAAAAAAGATGCAGTGAAAATGAATGGTGACTAAGACTAAGACGTCTTTTGTGTTCCACAGAAGAAAGAAATTAAAGTATGGGTTAGGACTGAAACGTGGCTGAGTAAATAATGACAGAATTTAAATGTTTAGGTGAACTGTTTACCTAAAGTGCTGTGTGACTAGCTGATGGGGTGCAGACAGGGCAGAATCTGTCAGGGATTGTGGGAGCTAAAGCACTGTGGCTTTCAGAGGAAGCACTGACTATTTGATGAGCACTGTTTTATGGGCTGGAGAGCCATTCAGTCAGTCAGAACGGTTCAGGACTTTGTATATCGTATTACATCGTCCTGACAAAAATGCCCCACTGCTGCCAAATGAAGATTCGTAACATACTTCTGAAGGAATGTGAATCCCTCACATTTTGACAGATATGCTTTATCTAATTAGAATACATTCCAAAAGCAGGATCTAATGATGAAGGAATGATCTAATATTATTGTTATAAGACCAATAGCATCCATTACTGTTTATTGATTTGGCCAAATGGAAAATATACTTGTTTACCTTTCTTGATTTCTAAAGAAAAATAAACCTTAGTGTACATATATATACGTGTACATATATACATATGTACGCTAAGGTTTACTGTATTTTAGACATCAAGTGTAGATGTGTCAGAGGAAAACTGCTTAGCCCATTTGCTGTGGGAATTAGGAAGAGAAGAGTGCTTCACTAGAGGAATGAATACTGACAGGAAGATCTATAAATCTCAACAGCATTTACAGTAATGGACCTCAGCACAGGACTCCAATCATGCTTATAAACGCCAGACTAATCACAACAAGCACTAATAAGCATTTATTAAAGTTGTCAAACTTCCAAAATGACACAAAAAACACACCATAAAAGCGGCCTCGTGCACTATAATCCATGGGCCTCATTTATAAAGCGTGCATACGCTAAAATCCACGTCTAAGACCCTTTCTATAAATATGAACGTTGGCGTGGATTTTGCGTATGCACACTTCAGGGTCTGAGTAGACGTACGCACTTTTCCTTGAGTTGGAGAACTGCAGTTCTGGAAGAGAGGCGTACGCACATTTGAGAGAAATGATAAGATCAAATGTAAGATGGTTTCTACGCATCAATTTTATAAATGAGGCCCTGTGTCTTTTAGAGCCTTTCAATAGCTTTGTTTAAGCAACAGACCAAATAAATCTTTTCATCTTCCAAATCAAATCTCATTTACATTATTTGAACGTGCATATAGATTTTTTTTTGACATGCAATATTTGAATATTTTCAAATGTACATGATATGGACAGAATTTTGGGTGTACTATTCCTTTATACACTTTTAAAAAATAAAGGTTCCAAAAGGGTGTTTACGTAGCGATGCCTGTAAAAAGTGATCAGTTGACTTAACTTAAAAAAGTGAGGAAACCCATTGCCTTTAAACTATTAAGTAATAAACATCATGTGTAATTAAAAGAACTTGGCAATTCCACATCACTTAATTTATTCAACTATGTATTGAGTTTATTTACTTTATAATATTAAGGCAACAGGTTTCTTCACTTTTTAAGTTAAGTCAACTGATCACTTTTATTAGTATAGAAATACTATTTTGGGGTCCACAAAGAACCTTTCAGAGAACAGTTCTTAAAATTACCTTTTTTCTTATTGTGAAGAGCATTTTAATAATCTAAAATGCAATATTTCTGTTTTATATATATATATATATATATGAACTACGATGTGTGCGATGTGTATTATGTATTGTGTTTTTTAATGTATTGTCTGTATGTCTGTTACCTTTTGCTGCAAAACTAGTTTCCCCCAAGGGGGACAATAAAAGTAAACAAACAAAAAAATCCACTATGAAGAACCTTTTGTGCAATGGAAAGGTTCCGTGGATGCTAAAGGTTCTTCATGGAACCACAGATGCTAATAAATAATCTTTATTTTAAAGGGTACTTTCGTTTAACTATAGTTAGTTAATTTTGATGTCCATGTGTATTTCCTCTGCACAGGCTCATCTACGAGCAGCAGACGTCAAGATCTTGAACCAGTTGCTAGCACTGCATGAGGGCATCGAGGCGGTGAAATGGCTCCTGGAAGAGCGTGGCGCGCTCACCAGCCGCTGCAGCAGCCTGACCAGCAGCCAGTACAGCTTAGGGGAGGGTCCCGACACCTCCTGGAGGGGCAGCTGGAGCAGTCTGCAGGACCCACATGACAAGCTGGACAACATTTCCATTGGCAGCTATCTGGACACATTAGCTGATGATCTGGATGAGTACTCCCCCTCCAGTGGGACTGATTCAAAACTGTGTGCCGCCCCTATAGGGACAGATGGCTCCAGAAGTACTGGAGGAGGCATGGGCAGTTCCACTGGATCTGTAACCAGATCTCCACAAGTCAAATCCGATGCCCCTAAAGAAGAAGCTCAGGTTTGGAATAAAGCGTCTGAGACAGCGAGACCATACCAACCCAACAAGACCAATGGAATCCTGGAAAAATCAGTAAAGCAAATGGTCAGCAGCACGGATTCAGCCAGGGCCTGTCTCGCTGAGAAGCTGGGGAAGAGTCTGAGCCCTAAAGTGAAACCCTTTAAGAATGGCAAAGTTGAGTTGGAGAGCTGCAAAATGAATGGCAAAGTTCAACTGGAGTATGACGCACACTGGCGCTGGGTGCAGTCGCAGGATGATGTCACTTTTTTGTGATAATATATACATGATTAGCAAGCCAAATGTGTTGATGGGAGATTTGTCTGGTCCTCTATTCACCACTGAGGTTTTGTTTGCAGACTTTGAGCTTTGATTAATTTGAAGTTTAGAGGTCAGCATTGGAAAAGAAGCTTAGACCGGTGGGGTGGTGGTGGTGGTGGGAAGGGGGGGTTAAAGAAAATTTGAATTAATTACTTAAGACTCTACGACAGGTTGTGTACTGTAGATGTTTATGGACGCATGTTTCAAATTATGTGGGATCATAATCTATTGGCATCTATTGATTCAGCACAGCTATTTATTGAGTCAGTAACTTTATTGCATACGTCAGTACATTTCTTTCATTTAAATGATGTAATTGCAACTTTGTGTGCTTTTGTTAAGATTTTAGAGATTATAAACATCAAAACAGTCATTAGAAACAATGAAAAGTTCACAAAATCTTTTTTTTTTTTTTTGCATATACACAAACACTACCCCTGAAAAGTTTGGGGTTGGCAAAAAAAACCAAGGCTGCATTTATTATTGCAGAAATACAGTAAAACAGTAATATTGTGAAATATTATTATAGTTTAAAATAACTGTTTTCTATTTTAATATATTTTAAAATGTAATTTATTCCTGTGATGGTAAAGCTGTATTTTCAGCATCATTACTCCAGTCTTCAGTGTCACATGATCATTCAGAAATCATTATAATATTCTGATTTGGTTCTCAAGAACACTATAAATATCAGTGTTAAACCAGTTTATTATTAATGCATAATATTTTTGTGGAAGCCGTGATATATTTTTTTCAGAGTACTTTGAAAATAGAAAGTTCACAAGTGCATTTATTTTAAATAGAAATCATTTGCAACAATACACAAATCTTTATTGTCACTTTTTGATCAATTTAATGCATCCTTGCTGAATACATTTCAAAAGAGTTAATTTCCTTAATATTTTGAAGTGGACCAAAGTTTGTTTAGCTAAAACAATCCAAAAGCTTGAAACCACAGCAACTTTGTTACAAAAACAGTAAATGTTTCTTTTTTCCCTGACCATTTTGTTTGACCTTTCTGCTGATTACAGTATGGACAAAATGAATTGTATAGCATTTACTCTTAAACTGTAGGGAATGTTTAAATCATGCTCCATTTTACTACCAAAGTCTTAAATCACCTCAGAGTGTGTTCATTTGAGTTAAAATCTAAAGGTCAAAGAATAAATCCATTCTGAATAACAAGCATGTTCCCATCTGTTACAATGTGACCCTGAGTCGAGAATCAGCAACACCCTTAAGTTGCCTTTGACTATTAATCATAATTTACAATCAGAATGTAATTTTTACATATATATATATAATTGTTGATTTGAAAACTGCTTGTAGTTTACTCTTTGTCTGTAAGAATGCGTATGTAATCAATCAGTAAAATGCTGTATTGTAAATCTAATCAGGTAAACCATGGGTTAGCTTTAAGTATAGGGTCCCGTTTTGGAGTACCAATTAGTACTGTTTTTATTGGATCAATTAAATGAGCTTGAAAAACAGGAACAGGATATTACGAATGTCATATAAATCTTATTCCACTACACAGATCCAATGGAGTAACAATGCTCACACAAACGCATGGAGACCAGTGGTTGTGCTGTGATCTTTGCATTTGTAATTTGTGTCTTGTTATTTAAAGATTTTGCACCTCAAGTGGACTTTTAATTTAAAGTTGTTCAGATTGCTAACTCTTACCAGTTAATCAAGTTCTATATGTGGTGTAACTTTGACTATAGTCATAGTGTTAGCACTGGATATAATCCTGCATTGTCTATGTTTTGTATGCCAAAAGAACTGCATTGATGTAAAAAAAATTTGTCTAACGCAAGAACTGAAAGTACTACCAGTATTCAATAATTTAACAAGTGTTATGTAATAAAACACAATACTGTATTTATGTGGTCATCTATTTTGTGCTGAAAAAGAGGAGTGTATTATACATAAACTCAGACTTGTTCTTATACCGCAAACACCCACTCAGTTAATAATGCCTGTGCTTCTAGGAAAGGGTTTCCATGTCTACAGAATACATGTGTAACATGTGAATGTGTGTCATTCAGCCATTTGTTTGAGTCAGGGAAATGGGGACAGGACAAATCCCATGAAGCCACTGTGTGAAGAGCTGGGTTATGGCAGGAATAAGTAAAGATGTTGGAGTGAGATGGTGAGGATGATCAAAGAGAAGCGAGCGAGTATTAAAAAAATGAGAGATGAGTTGGTAGGGGAGAGATGAAATTAAATATATAAATGGAAACAGCAGTGGTCCTGATTTACATGCTGCCCATGGGCGAGACTGGATGAGAGGCAAACAAGTGGGATCCAAAACTCAGATCACTATTGAAAATTTTAGATTTTTCTAATATAATACTTTTTAATATTTTAGAAGCATTAGATTAGATTTAGATGAAATTAGATTTTCAGATGCACAGCTGAACAAGGGGAGGCATTGTTTTTACTGCTTAAGGGTTAAGAAACACCACATGCTTATAGACTGAACACGTAATGCACATGAGCTTGACGTCACCATTAACACAAATTAGCGTTTTTTGTAGTTTACATGGAGACGATAACAGTATGGTTTTCAAAAACTTGCAATTTGAATCCCATTCTCAAAAGTTTTCAGGCCCCCAAAACGCTATTGTTGTCTATATGAACGACCAAAAGGCATAAACACTTTTCTGTTTTTAATTAAAAATGGTGTCAGGTAAACGGCCCCTAAATCTTATACAAAAAGTCTCAGTCAATTGGCTTTTTCGTTCCTTCAGCTGCCATATTTAAGTTATCATTACTCCTATTCCTTTTCCTAGGAGTCTTATAAAGAAATAGTAAAGAAAATACTGAATGCTCAAAATTCACAGAAGCATCTTTTTATCTGCTTGCTTGCACATCACATCGTTGTTTGATGTGAAAAACAAACGACGATTAGCATTTATGTTGAACGGAACTTGTTTTAAAGCTTTTGCATTGGGAATTTTGGAGGTAAATACGACATTCCTCAGCACAGCAGGATGCTAATTCACCTAATAGGTTCCAAATGAGAGATTCTTGCTTAGTTAGCATAGCGGCTAACCCTCTGTGTTAAATGTGCTTCGCTAGTTAAATGCATGTACTTTCTCAGCACCACTAACCACACAATTAAGCAACTCTCCACCTATAAAACTTGTTTAGGTTTAAAAAAAAAGTTTTATGTTGTAGGCTGCTGACTAACCATAAATCATGCTCACTTGTCAAGCGCAGTTATAGTAGTTGTCTAGCCAAAAGAAATGTAATTGGTTAGATTCTGACACAAACCCATCATTGTTCATAGTGTTATTTGCATGCAATTGTGTTTCTTTCCTTTCACTATGTGTAAATGGGGCTTGCAAGTGGTTTCATTATGTGTATATGGCATTTTATTTCCTATTACTTCAGCAAAATTTTTGGCAGGTATGAACACACTTGATGCCAAAGCCTGAGAGTTTTTTTTTCCCTTCAAGTTGTTGTCTGCTATTTAAATCAACCTTTTAAAGAAATTATATACAGCTTATGGCTCCTCCTATACACACAAATATAAAACAATCTTTTGAGTAACCACGTTGTTGCCTCGTCACACCACCCCTGCCCCATATAGTCTCAATCACATAACATCTCACCAAATTCTTTTTTTTTTTTATCTTTACTTTTGTAAAAGACTCCAGACAGAGTGACTAGGGTTTATCTGAATATGCAAGTCACATATACTGTAAGATGCCTTTGCCGGAATGATTTGCAATTCATTGCAATGAGGAACAGAACAGGGGAGACGATGAAAGAAACGTCCTCCTTTGTTTTACTTTGATCTACTGCAGTTTGCTAGTGCCTGACCATTTCTGAAAGAATGCGGACTGGTCAGAGTTTTCACACATTTTCCTCGCTGTTTCATTTATCTACATCTGGTGTGCCCAAAGAATTGTAGGAAATACTTGTGGAAAACCCCTTATGATAAAATCAATGCATAGAAATTGCTTGAAATCAACAGCAAGAAAGGAAGCACTAATCATGCCGGACACATATTTCAGTGGCGTTGTACAATGTGCTATTGAATAAAATAAATAAAAAAACACACACATGAGGTGCAACCATTGTTGTTTTTGAAAGAATTCCAGTTATTTGTTCAAAAATACAGGAAAAACAGTAATAATGTGAAATATCATTACAATTTAAAACTATTTTTATATATTTTAAAATATGATTTATGTCTGTGATGGCAAATCTGAATTACTTCAGTCTTCAGTGTCACATGATTCTTCCGAAATCATTGAAATATGCTAATTTATTGCTCAATAAACTTTTCTTATTATTATTAATGTTGAAAACAGTTCATATTTTTTTATATTTTCTTTGGAAATGCCTTTTTTTCAGGATTCTTTGATGAATAGAAAGTTCAAAAGAGCAGCATTTATTTGAAATAGAATTTTGTGTAACATTATACATGTCTTTACAAATGTCTTTACTGTCACCTTTGATGAATAAAAGCACTAATTTCTTTAAAAAATCTTACTGACCCTGAACATTAAATGAGAGTGTATATATTTGGTTTAACTCAGTGTGATCATGGCGGGTCCTATGACATCAGTATTTACCTGTTGCCATAACAATAAGGGCTGTGATCAAATGGTTACTGTTTATCTGTGGCAGCAGCTATGAGATGGACTTGCCTTGTAATGAACACTGGCAAGGCAATGTTTGTGTCAGTGTGCAAAAAAAAAAATACTCAGGCGCATGCAAGAGTATTTGTCTAGATGAGAGTTCACCACTAACCGCACTGGCTGTTCTAATGGCAGAGTTGGAGAACCGAGACGGTGGGATACTGATCATATCCCAGAAGCAACTGGAGGGGCTTGTGGGGTTTTAGCCACAGAACGTCAGCACTGGTGCTCCAAAAATCACAAAAATTGAGGGTTGGCGGAAATGAACACCATATGATTTGTAGATTGGGTACAAATATTAGGCCCACTTGCACAGTAAGGACATTTCTGCTTCATTTCACAGTGTGTACACAGGCTGTTTCACAAAAGAAAATATCATATTATAGATGTGGTGGGCATGCGATAAATAAAATATGAAGCAAATCAAAATGTGAATAGGGTACGTGTTAAACGTCACGTCACGTTTTTATAATGGCGGGTTCCACTGTGACAGTTTCTACAGCATGACAACATTCTATGCACGTGTGTTGTTTTTTTAACACACCTTTGTGTCTTAATAAGGACAACACATTTTGTGTAACTTTTAATTCAACCAATGTGTTATTCCTCTTAACACAGAAAGCATTGAAATCTTTTACACACCAGTGTTACAGTTGCAAAATTGGTGTCCAATGTGTGTTATTTTATTTATCTAATTGAACAAAACGTGTATGCAATAAAAACATGGCTAGGTCAATGTGTATTCAGGGAAAATCTTTCATGGGCAATAATAGTGAAAATGTTATTTTTTTTTTTGTAAAGCATTGCCTATTCAGAAACAATCTTTTCTTTTTTTTTTTAAATAATAAAAAAAAATAAAGATAAACCTTGAGAAGTAGGGGTAAGTAAGGGTAGGGGTGTAACAATATATTGTGTCACAATATATTGCAATACAAAAATGCAACATGCATCGTGGATAGTGACAATGTGTATAATTCACACAAAATTAAAATTTCTGTGTGAGAAAAAAAATCAAGTTTACAGAGTTTTAGTGTCAGTACTACATTAAACTACTGTATATAATTGTCACGGGTGGTTGCAGGAAGGCAGGCAAAGATGAGGACAAATTCCCAACACGAAGGTTTAATGGTAATAATATAAAGGATAGCAGGACAGGCAGCAACACACACAATACACAACGTAGATCGGACAAAGACTGACTGAACAGACGGAACTTAAATGCAAACATAGATGACGATGTACAGATGCACAGATAATGACCATAGAGATGACGCGTGACATGTGATGACAGGCAGACAAGTCCAATGAGAAAAAACTAAACAAAACACAAGATAATGTATAATAATGCAATTGGGGAATATTTGTGTGTCCTGATAATGTCAAATGTCTTACCTTGCAGTAAAAAGTTGCATTATTTTAAATATATCTTGTCAGTGATAGAGTGCAAGCATATTCGTCTAAAATAATTATGTATTTTCAGCTACAGAATCACGAATATTTTTTATTCTGGTGTCGCTATTGTCACCAGCACCATGGGTCCAAGGTCCAAGTCTTTACATTAACACCCCCAATGGAAAAACAAATTGATCATTTTAATCAAAAGTAAATTTTTTGTTAACCTTTTATCATATGTCTTGGAGTATCGCAATAATATCGTATCGTGAGTTCAATATCGTGAAATGCATCGAATTGTGACATGAGGGTATCGTTACACCCCTAGTAGTAAGACATGGAACAACTATCCTGGTTGCTCCTGGAAAAAGCAAAAATCATTTCAGTGATTCCATCTCCCCAATCTGTCCAAATCATATGATTTCAGATGAAATTGGAGCCTACATTTATCAGAGGCTAAACATATGTATAGATGTGATTGTCAACTCACATTGCTGTCAACGAATGATTTATTTTCTAAGATTGTAATGAGAGCTTCCAACGTTTGTCCTGTAAGTGATCGCATTTAACTGTAGTGTTATTGCAGGTTATGTGTATAATGCTCCGTTTCAGATTCCATTTGTGTGCTCAGCCATAATTTTCAAAAAAGCAACCGAGGTTTTGGCACCTGTAGTGTGGAGTGAAATCTTGTGATTTACAGTGGCTTTGATGTCTGCCACGAAATCTCATTTTCCATCGTGGTTGTCTGTTTGTGCAGTTTGGCTGAGCAGTTTTATCCTGGTGTCATTGTTGATTTAAAAAAGAGAAAGAAAGAGGGAGAGAGCTTGGGGGGGAAATGCTAGTATTTTTCCAGATTAAAAGTTGGACAAATTAAATAAAAGTATGTAGAATGCACAGTATGAATCACTTTATCATAAAATAATGAGGTCCATTTTATACAATCGGTCACATTGGTTACTCAAATATTTACATAAATAAATGTGCAGGAGTGTTTTACAAACTGCTGGAGTTATATTGCAATAAAGCTCCAGACCCCGAGGGGTGATCCAAAGCACAGAATCTCTTTAGTTAACCACATCAGATGAAAAGTAACGCTGTAAGTCTTTCCCTGACTGTGGCCTGACCACAGTTGGACATATTTCCCTGCCGTTTAGTTCCGGCCCATAGAGAAACAACCTCATCGACTGGGAAACGTTGCACTGTATGTTTCAACTGCAAAATTAAATAATAGTTTTTTGCAGACATTCAATGTAAGATATGAATGCTTGCTGTCATAATCATTTAACTGATCTTTCTTTTTATGTTTATTCTAGTGTCATCATTGTTTGTTGTATTACTGCATTGATGTTTAATCAAGTATTTTATGCTTAATAAGTTACTCAGTGCCGTTTAAAGTTATTGAAATATTATTGAAATAAACATAACACTGTAAATAATGATATGATCAGTAAGTCATGGCAACTTATGTTTTTACTTTGCTTTAATTCATGTTATACAAGATTCAACTTACATTTTTTAAGTCTAATTTTTTTTTAAGTCATTCTTTAAGTTTAATATAATTTAAGTTGAAACTAGGCCAGTCAATTGTTTGGTTACCCATTATCTTCAAAATAACTTATTTTCTGTTCAGCAGAAGAAAGAGATTTGGAACAACTTGAGGTTGAGTAAATGATGACAGAATTTATATGCTATAGAATAGATCTATACAATATCTACAGTACAATGTTTTTAAAAGATATTAATACTTTAAACGAATTAAAATTGGTCAAAAGTGACAGTAGGATCACAGGAATGAATTACATTTTAAAATATATTAAAACTGAAAAGTTGTTTTAAATTATAATTATTCACATGTACTGTTTTTATTGTATTTTTGATCAAACAAATGTAGTCTTAATGAGCATAAGCTATTTTTTTTATGTAAAAAATAAAGTCACCCAGATGTGAAATGAAGACATAATTGGATTGTAAATTACACTCTTGAGATTTTCAAGGGTTCAGCAGAGGGGGGGTTTTCCAGTTGAGTGGGAGAGAAGGGGAAGTAAGCAAAGGGGCAGAAACAGGCCGCATGGTTCCCACACTATGATGTAATGAGCCAGTGGCAGGGGCAAAGAGATCCTTACAGAATTACTGGAGACAGTAATGAATAACAGACAGAAGAACACAGTAATGTCTCAAGATTATCTTGTTTATCTTTCTTTGAGCTGAAATGCCACATGCAGCTCATGCCCCCACTACAGCAAAATGAGCCCGACACAACAGAAACTTGTACAAAACATTTGTAGAGCATATGTCAAACATTCACACATGACTAAACTTCAAATATGATTGATTATGAATTCTGGCAAATACATAATTACTTATACTATTTATGTCAAACAAATAACAGTGAATGTAACTTATTTCTATAATTGTATATAATAATAATAATAATAATAATAATAATAATAATCACCAATCATAATAATATCATGATATGCAGCAATTAGTAATATTATTGTCAGCATTTTAGTGCTGTTGCACTTTAAGAAAGCTACTTATCCAATCAAATTAGAAGACAGGAACTATAATAATAATAATAATTATTATTATTATTATTATTAGACCAAATTAATTAATTACATTTACTGCTGATTGTTTGACCCTCACTTTCTAGTCATCTAATCGTCTACACTTCATAAAATGGAGCTAGATTTGTTGAAACGTGGGCCAAAATCTTGATCCGTTGATGTGTGGCTGTCAAAAAAAGACAGTCTAAATCGAAACCCTTCAGCAACGTATCTGACAGCACTTGTCCTGTGCCAGTGTGTTTGAATGGGCCTGTCCACAACCTCTTACATTCAATTAGCCAGAAACAAGTGCGCTTTGTGCTGCCTGTGCTAAAGGCCAGCCCATTGCCTTCAGTGAACACACAGCAGACACAAACATTTGAAGGTTTTTCAGCAATGCTCGAAGTCGAACCCTCATGCATTCCATGTTCATGACGTGAATATCAATTATAAAGAGAAAAAAGATGAACTGACAGGCTTTTTAAAGCACTACAATATGTTGACACGTTTAAGGAGTTGATTAGCTGATTTTATAATATAAATACAGAACTATAACTTGCTAACTTTATCTTTTATACATGTGTTACACTTCCATTTTATTTCAAAATAAATTAATGTTACATAATGATATTTGAGTCCCTTTTTCTGTGCAGACCCACTTGCGTGTGCCTTAAATACAGTCCTAATTGGAAGCGGGTGTAGAGTTGTCGAAGTGGACACAAAGGAGGAGGGTCTGCGTCTCTGTATGAGAAGTATTCCAGTCACAGAGAGAGTGTGTGGGTGGAAGAACCAGTCTCTTGTGTTTATTGGTTCCTCCTTGATGCTGAAAGGAGGAAGCAAGCAGCAGAAGACGGAAGGAATCAAGGGCCAAAATTCTAACCATTCACTCCCACTGATAGCAGAAGTGTGTTCGAGAGAACAGTCTGACCTATCATACATTTTAGACACACAGTAGCCTTTGTTTTCACACATGATTTGTTCATTTGTTCTGAACCTGTATGATTTTTTTTCTGTTGAACACAAAAGAAGATATTTTGAAGAATGACAGTAAGCAAACAGTTGATGGACACCAACTGCATGTCATTATTCAAAATATATTCTTTTGTGTTCAACAGAAGAAAGAAACTCATACCGGTTCGGAACAACACGAGGGACAAAAGGACATATTCTTTTGAAACTTTATTTTATATTGTTTGAGAGGCTATGTTAACAACATTCTACCGTTGTATTCATTTATTTATTATAGTTTGCACAATAATGACACATTTCAACCTGAAGATTTCAACCGGAAAATTAAATAGGATACAGAAATTTGTTTTTAAGGCTATTATGAAATCAAAGAACTATTTCCTGGGAGGAAAGGTGCCTGATAGGAAAATGTTTATGTAGAAATAGTGGCTGTTCTCCAGATAAACCCAGTTCCCTTGGCCTTTTCATTCCTGTAAGACTTGGGGAGAGGCACTATGAGTTAAAGCCAAATAAATAATAGAGAGCTTGTATCCTGTGGTATCTGTTGATGACTCATCTATAAACAACACTTATTTCTAGCAGTACTATAACTGCGGTTTGAAAGAAAAAAAGTTGTACATTCACATGAGATAAAGACTACAATCATATCAGAAACCTAAAGATGTATTTCACATGAAGTGTTTGTTCATGGGGACTGACATGTTGAGACGTGATCAGCTGAATACTAATTTAATGATGAATTAATCACAGCTGACTGCAAATAGCACATTTCTGGCATTGGTAACTTGATTTACTATCGTCACGCCTCTAGGTGTCAGTATAAAGTCCAAGATGACTTGAGATGAAAAAGTCATCTTAAGAAAGATTATTTGACCCTTTTAATATTTAATTACATAAATAACATTCATTTTATTAAGAATCATCTCTGAAAAATGACAAAATGTCAAATGGCACACTCTCTGTCACATGCTTTGTACTCTTCATAAACACCTTGGGTTTTATTTAGCCAGCATGACCCATCTAGGTAAAAAAAAAACAATAAGTAGACAAAACTATGCACAGTATTTAAAGTCAGCTTGAAACAGAAGTTGCAATAGTCTTTATATATATCACAAAAGGGAAGAAAATACTATCAGAGTTTCCGTTTCATGACTACTTTATGGGTGCTTCTCAAATAGAAGGCTGTGTAAGGCTGCATATCTCCTTATATATATTTTTGTAGGCCAAAACCCACAAACGAGTTAGCATTTTAGCACTTCCTGTCATCCTGAAGTCAATGTGTTTTGGTTAAATGAGGTGTGTGGTGAACAAAAGCTCAAGATATCTTATTTATTTATAAGATATCACAATATAAAATACATCAGTAATACCCTCTTGTAATTTTCAAAGCTCGCTCTTGTCTTGTAAAAGGCGGTTGCTAACAAGTGTCTAAATAGGGCTACAGAGGTTGTCAGACAGGGACATTAAACATCATCAGCTGAACAGGTAAACTAATACTCACTAATCTGCATTCACACTTCAAAATTCATTCAAGTTGTGTTCATTTGTGCTACACGATCACGATGAAAAAAAAACCCATATAAGAATCATAAGGTTTTGTTAGTCACACATTGTTTTCTGCAATAATCCAAAAGCTGATAGAAAAATCCAATTGGGGTTTTGTTGAGGGAAACAGGGTTAACGCTAACCATGGGTTGGACTACAAAAATACGTCCTCCCTGCACTCCATTTGAAGGACCCATGGAAGGCAGATGTCATTTCACATCCTTCATTCAGGTCATTTTCAAGGATGCATCAAGTGTATTATTTGTGTCCTTCAATCCCCCACAATCCTTTGCACACATTCCTATTACTGAAAAAGAACTGATGCGAAACAATCCAGCAGCTTGAGTTCATTCAGTTTATTATGAAATGTAAGACAAAAATGTTATCTTTTGTTTTGGTGTAAATAAATCACTTAACACTAAACTGTCAATAATGTAAGCCTGCACTGGGTGACTAAAGACTCTTGTAATGTAGAAAGCCAGTTAACTCTTTTCCCGGCAGCGTTTTTTAAAAAAAAAGTTACCAGCCACCGCCAGTGTTTTTAACCATTTTCACAAAATTTTCATGGCCCACAGAATATTTTGTTGTATGAATATCTGAACAGTGACTCGCGAACAGCCTCACGAGTTTTAATTGTATAATATAATATGCACGAGTGAAACAGCTTCACGAACAAGAAAAAATGTAGGGACTTTATTTTGTCCATCAGGAATGATTGGATTGTTTTGGTTTGGTATTGCTGTGATCTCATGTGAGTGGCTGTTGCGCCCTCGCACCAGATCAGAGAAGAGATTTCTGCAAGAGGGAGGACTAATAAATTTGATTAAAGGCACATGAGGGCCGATTAATTAAAAAACAATAATGACGTGCACAGATAAATAATTTATAACAAATTCCACAATGTTCCATAAAAATAAGAATTGTTCATTTTAAATTAATGGTGACTATAAAACAGAACACATCAAACTGTAGAATAATAATGGACTATCAAAACAAATAGTCCTAAATGAGTAACGTTTGTCACCTCCTTTGTTGGTGTGGCACTAAATTAATTCACTCCCCTGTATATTAACATTGGTGAACCACAACAAATCCTTGATAGGACAGAGGTGACAATCTGGGATGACAATGACATGAACAGAAAAGACTATTAAATGAAAAGCAATTTCATATGCATTACTTCATTGCATTTATTGACTATTTGAGGCAACAAATTCACTAGTGTTTTGACACAGGGTTGCAGCATATTGAATTGGGGTCGTGACTTTTAAGGTCTCTGTTGGGGATTTCTGTATAAAACCGCTTTATTGGCAGAAATAGGGAAAGATAGGTCTAGCGGTGCCGTGTGATTCAGCCTGTGCCAACGACCATTAATCTCCACACACTGCATGAGGCCGTACGTCACTCGCCCCGCTGACAGGGAAGATAGAGCATGGGACTAATTAAATGCATACAATACACACTGGACATAAGGATAAGCTTACAAGAAAAACTGATAAGGAGTGTTTACATACCAGGCTTCCCCAAATCACTCCACTCTTTCATAACACAATGGAATGTGAGGAGTTTGATTGATGGAAAACAAAGTACTCCTCCAACAGCTGCTTGACCCATTATGAACACTAGATCGTCTAAGAACCCAGTGTTTCTGAGCTTTGAGAGGTTGAAAAGGTGCATTGTACTGGTATTAAATTCACCGTAAAATGAACAGTCATGATTTACATTTGTGTCCACTACTGCATTTATTTGATCAAAAATACAGTAAAAACAGTAATAATGTGAAATATTACATTTTTAAATAAAATGTACAAAAATAGAAAACAGTTAAGTTTCATTTTTTTCCGGGTGATGGCAAAGGTGAAATATTAGCAGCCATTACTCTAGTCTTCAGTGTCACATGATCCTTCAGAACTCATATGCTGATTTGGTGCTCAAGAAACATTTCTTATTATCAAATGTTAAAAACTGGAAACAAGAATCATTTTTTTTTCAAGATTCTTTGAACGAAATTGAAGTTCTTCAGTAACATTATAAATATATTTAGAGTCACTTTTGATCAATTGAATGGATCCTTGCTGAATAAAAGTATTAATAAAAAAAAGTTTTTAATGGTAGTGTAGCTTTAGCCTTGAGACTGAAACAAAAAAACACATTAATTTGTCTTGGTAAAACCTGTAAATGGGCAATTAACAGTCAAGTGTTATTTCAACTGATTATCATCAACAACTACAGATTTATTTATGAATACATTTCAGTTTGCTGCTGTTGGGAGAAACACTGATGCAAGTTGATAATCACCTTTAATTTGCGGTTTTAGTAAAAAGCAATCAAAGCTCTCCATGGAAATTCCTTTAATGAGAGGTTTTATGCCCATGTGTGCAGCTTTTAAAGATCATTAATGATTACAACAGCAAGTTTGCTCGATTTTTAAACAAACATAATTCTTTCTGTTTCTAGTTTTAAGATTTCCACCTCATTAATGTTCCAGATCTGATGCTTTTGACTAAACCTGCTGTGCTTCTCTTTAAAGGCAGCAAAAACTAGCAAAAGTGCTGGAGTGGACTTGAATAATTTAGATGATGTTAATTTAACCATCATAAGTAATGGCTCATTAATAGTCCTATTGTTAGATATAGCATAGCCGAAAATAAATTTCACAGCAAAGCGTAATGTGTAATATCCATGTATTTAAGGATTATTGTGTGCAAAATGTTATAGTCAACAACAATGTACTTTCCTGAAATACCAGCAAAACACATCTGAGCACAAGAGCAGGTTTAAGACGCCACCTTCTGGACAATTTAGATAACAAATTCTGGAGAAAAAGGCCTTTAAAGATCATACTGTACAAACCTGACATCAATCTACTAAACTAATAATAATCATTTACAGTAGAATTTATGATGAACATCACTGCCAAACAAACCACTGATTTGATCTTGAAAGGTTACTTCTCAAAAACAGCTGCACTTTCACGGTCTAATGCTTTTATCTTCATAAGAGAGGTAACACTGCAGATGCTTTACAGACAGCATACAAAATTATATTCGTCTATATATTGAACATTACAAGTAATAATTAATATTAATAATTTTAATAGAATAACAGCAATAGGGACAATGACAACTGCGACAAAAGTGGATAAAAAAAAGTGACATTTTAAGTAAATAACTTTAAAGAATCAGGTAACAGAAACAAAATCAGCCAAAATTTCCATTCTACTGTACGTCAAAAACACTTACGGTAAGTGCTATTTGTTTTAAGCTTTATAAAATACATTAAAAAGCAGGGAGCATTTTTATTTCCTTCAAGGAAAAGTACTATAAAATAAGTTACAGTACAGTGAATTTGTCTAAACTGACTTTGTTCCCGTCTTCCAGCCTTAAGTAAGCGTAGACATCGAAATATCAGAAGTACATCGTACAGGAGTAAAAAGATGCTTTGTTCTTTTATAAAACACTTATTCCCCCCTTAAAACAAGCAGGAAAAATTGCCAAGATATCAATAATTACATAAAATATAGGTGTACGTGTTCATTAGTACTACCACACGCACGCACGCGCACACACTCACAATCACGCACAACCCCACACACGCTTGTTTTGTACAGCTTTCTGTTCAAATGTTGCATATCAAATAACTTTTAATCTTTGTGCTGAAATAACTACATTTCTGTTCTAATTACTTCATGGGCATGAATACAAAAAACAAAACAGACAGATTCTTCATATTTGATATAGTGTGGCCTAGGGGGCGCTCACACGTCGTCAGCTGGCAGAGGCGGGATGTTGAATCTTGGTCTAGTAAAGAAAGCCATCTTCTCTCTGCATTAGAAAAGATTGATACATTTAGCATTTATCACAAATTCTCTCCATGCTTTGGTGTTGATTAAAGGGTAAGTTCGGCCAAAAATGAAAAACTTTCATTCATCTTCAGAACACAAATTAATATATTTTTGATGAAATCTGAGAGCTTACAGACCCTCCTTTAGACAGCAATGTAATTGCCACTTTCAAAGCCCAGAAAGCTAGTAAAGACATTAAAATAGTCAGTGCTTCCAGCTTAATTTTAAGAAACGACAAGAATACTTTTTGTGCGCAAAAATAACGACTGTATTCAACAATTTCTTCAGTGTCAGTCTCTGATGCTGTTCACGTTGTAAATAAAATGCAACACTTCCGGGTTCTACGTCAGAAAGCCGGCTCAGTATTGGCCGACTCCAGTGTCAGGAGCTGAACAGAGACTGTCACAGAAGAGAAGAAATATTTGAATAAAGTCGTTATTTTAGGGGGTTTTAGTGCACAAATAGTATTCTCGTGGCTTCATAACATTATGGTTGAACCACTGTAGTCACATGAACTATTTTAACAATGTCTTTACAACCTTTCTGGGCCTTGAAAGTGGTAATGGCGTATATAAAGCTCTCGGATTTCATCATAAATATCTTCATTTGTGTTCCGAAGATTTACGAAGGTCTTATGGGTTTGGAACGACATGATAATTAATGACAGAGTTGTAATTTTTGGGTGAACTAACCCTTGGAAATGTTACGAGAGACTCACTTGAACGTCTGCACGGGGAGGGGCTCTTTGTGGCTCTGGCCCCTCATTTGCAAAACCTCTTTTGAGGCTTTTCGCAACCTCCTTTCAGCAGCTTCCTCCTGCCTCTGCTCCTGCCTGCTCTGCTTGGCCTGCAAGAGAAAGACATAATCAACAATTAATGTGATTTTAAACAGAAGTTACAATTCACAACGTCTTCGAATTGTGTCTACCTTTCTTTACCTCTGCTTATGTTCATGTCAGTCATAGTTGTAAAATTTGTATAAGTATACATTTAAGACTATTTTATATCTTAATAAGTCTGGTAAATTGGCTTTTCACCAATGTACCATGTGGTTTTAATTCCATTCGAATAAAAATTTGCAATGGTAAATGGTCAAGTGACAAAATGCCACATGTAATAGTTAAATTAGTTATATATAATTTATATATCCACAATACAATACAAAATTATACAATAGGTATAATTTGTAAACATCAGGTAATTAAATGTTATTTATGCATAATGTTAATTTATGTTCCTTCCTCTACAATAATGAAGTTTTATACAACTTGATATCTTAAAAATGAATACCTTTCAAATGTTTGGGGTCAGTAATAAAATTTTTTATAATTTTATTTAACAACGACATTTAAATTTACCTAAAGTGTAAATGTTTAAATATTTCTTGAGCAGCAAATCAGCATATTAGAATGATAATGTGACACTGAAGACTGGAGTAATGTATTGAAAATTCAGCTTTACTATCGTAGAAATAAGTTACTTTTTACAATACGTTTGAAATTGAAATAATATTTCACAATATTACGGTTTTTACTTTATTTTTTATCAAATAAATGCAGCCTTTGTGAGCATAAGAAACTTCTTTCATGTTCGTGCATAATTAAAAAATAAGTAATTTATACAATTTCAAAAAATAAAAATGTATGTGAAGAAATTAACCTAGATTCATGAATGCTGTAAAAAATATTGTTAGTTCATAGCTAATGCATTTATGTTAGCCAAAGTGTTACCAATTGAACAAATCTATGAATTTAGAAAGTAGCAATGCAGATGCAGAAAATACACATAAACGGGCAGTACCTGTCTCTGCGCCTCACGTAACAGGTTTCGGAAACGCTCATCCCGCAGGGCCCAATGAGGGAGGTCCACGGGGCCGCGGGGGCCCTGCATGGGCTCCTCCAGCCTCAGTTTGAGCTCCCGCAGAGCGGCCAGCTCCTCGCTCAGCTGCCTCTGCCGTGTACGGCAGGCCTGGAGGTCCAGCTCCAGGTCCAGAGAGGTACGTGTGGGCTGCTCAGCCAGAGAGGAGCGGTGAGACTGCTGCGGTCACGTGAAACAGACCCATAAGTACACTTCCAGAGCAAAAGATTATTGAATGTGTGTAACACAGCAACGTGGTCATCCCAACCTGTTTATATCGCAGAGTTCGTCGCTCTAGAGTGTTTCTGATGAAGGGGGATTTCTTTGGTAGTGTAGAGCTGTCACTGTCACTTCTGTACAACTGTGAAGGAGGGAAAACAAAGGGATTTTAGACAAGACTTTATATCTTACGTTATTTTGCTACTCAAGTAAATCTATCTTTATTTAAAGGGGTGGTTGATTGCCATTTCACTTTTTTCATTTTAAATAGTGTGTAATGTTGCTGTTGGTGCATGAACAGTATCTGCAAAGCTGCTGCGCTGAAAGTTCAACGTAAGCAGAGATATCATCTTTTAAAAATCAGGAAGTTTAATGCCTACAAAAACGACTCGAATGGGACTACAACGAGATACTTCCCGGGTTTTATACGTAACTAACCCATAAATTTACATCAACCCTCCCTCCGGAATATGCAAAAGAGGGGGCATGGCCATATTTCTGTGGCTTTGTCGAAGAGGAAGAGTAATAGTGGAGAGCTGTAGCCATGCCTGAAGCTGGAGACAGCTTCCAAAATCTCCACGAATTCAATGCCAGATTCAACAAGAAACTGTTCCTAAAACATGAAGCAGTTCCAACTTTAAAACCAGAGGCAGCAGTTGTTGGGCCACAACCTGTAAGTAAGACTTAATCATTTTAAATGTAGCCTATTTGCATGTATAATTTCAGACGTAATGTTTTATTTGATCAAGGACATAAACAAATGCCATCGCTGACTTTAGTAGCCACTTAGGTATGCTATTTCGTGTCTATGACAAACGTGTACAAACATTTTGGACCTGAATTTGTAATTATGTACTAATTTTGTAAATGTATTTTCCATGTATACTTTGTGACGTAATTTTTCGGTTTGATCAAGAACGTAAACCAACAGCAACGCTGTTTGTTTATAGTAGCCAGTTAGTTCGATGCTATTTTGTGTGTATAAGACAAACGTGTATAAACTTATAAAAATTATATCTAATCGCAACAGCAAACTTCAGCTGCTGTTATCAGTGTACAGTATGGTTTGTTTACAGGTTATATGTATTGTTTATCTACATACTTTTACGGTTATAGATATAACAGTATTGACACCATTATTTACATTTGACCGGAGCACATTTAACTTTCGCCCGTAAAGGTAATGGGCGTGAAGTTTCCGGACAACGTGCACTAGGCAGTTTAGCCAATTACAACACACCGGCCCAACTAACCAATCTGAGCGCATTGCCTGTTTCTGAGGGAGTGGTTTCATAGAATCAGGAAATCAACCGGTCGTTCAAATGACAGAGGAGAAAGCGGCTTACAATAAAGGAGAAACGTATGAAAAATAAGGCTTTAAAAAAAAACACAAAAAAAACACGAAGACATGTTATATTGCACCCCATAAACGCAATCATGCAAAGAAAAAAAAAGCAGTAAACCACCCCTTTAAGAATGTTTAGATATTTGTACTGGAAAACAACAAAAATACTGGGTAAGAAAATAATTTTACAGTGTAATGTTTTTTTTTAATTAAAAACTTAGTGGTCTCAAAGCAAAATATATGATTAAAACGTATCAATGTATCACTTATACATTATAAAGCTTTTTGTAATTTTGTAAAAATTGTAATTTTTTTATTGATGCAAGATTCATCATTCATTTTGTTTTAATCAAATATTTTACCTATAAAAAAAAATTACACTGTAAAATGATTTTCACTGCAAAATATATATTTATTACTAATGGTTATGTAATATATAAAACATTTAGTGGCTTCATTTCAATATTGTGAATATTCATGAAACATCATTACTGTGATATAAAATCACTCATACTGTCAGATCAGCCATCACTAACCCATTGTGTGAAGCGTATGTTTCTACTTACCCTACAGACGTACTGACTGCGCGCTCCAGGAGAAAACGTCTGAGATCTGACTATTGTGCTGCTGCGCATGAACGGTGAGCTGTGACCCCAGCGTCCTGCCCTTTCTTTCGGCCGCATCCTCATTGGCTCTGGAAACACACCTTCTGTGTTGGTTGCCTTGTCCACCTGATAAAACATCCAAATGAAATTTGTTCAATGATGTATTATAAGGTTAGTTCACCCAAAAATGAAAATTTTAACTTTAATACTTTTGATCAAATAAATTCAGCGTTAGTGAGCATAACATACCTCTTTCAAAAGAATAAAAAAATCTTTTGGACACCAAACTTTACTGTAAATCTAATTATAAGTATATTTTGGGTCATTTTCAACTAGACGTCCTGCATGTGTTGTCGATTACAACAGGAAATAATATTAAGACTCCCTGTGTGTGCAAACAAAAGCCTTTTAAGTAATTTGCATTTAACAGAAGCTTAACAGACAAGCAGACCAGAGCATTTAAAAGCAGAAATGTGCAGCTTGTATTTTTGTTAAATAACTTTTTGTTAAATAACTTTTTTGTTTTTCAATTTCTAAACAACCTTGAATATTGCATAAAGTTCATTTGAGTCTAGAAAATGGATTGTTTAATAATAGGAGGACAATTCATAAAGTTGCTTTGAACTTTTGTAACACTTCACAATACCTTTACAATTGGATTTCTCTCTGCCGGCTGGAGACAGCGTCTCCTAGAGGTCGCGCAGATACCTTCACCGTAAAGACTCTCAGGACAGGGAATGACAAACGCTGTACTGTTACTGCAGCCGCTGTCCACCGACTCAGCCTGCCAACACCTAAATCACACACAGCAGTTACAGCATCATCTGATGTGTGTGCTCTTAGTCATAAGCTGAAAGGTTTATAGAAACAGTGAGTGTGTGGACCTCTCAGAAACCGCCTCTCCTGTCTCTTCCTTCCTCTCCAGCTCCTCTTCACTCCTCTGTAACTCTTTCTTCATCTCCTCCAAATGAGTCATCACCGACACCTACACAAAAATGGGCAGCAGAGTGCAGCATTTTTATGTGATGTTAAAATATGTTTGTTATTTTAACTTAATATGCAACTAAAAGACAACTAAAAGTAAAAAAGTTACTTTTTGTTTGTTCAGCAACATTATAATAAAATATTTTCACAGTAAACAGGCATGTGATCACCTAAGAACAACATGACTATTTAATAATAATAATGATATACAATAATAATATTTTAAAAAGTACAATAATATTTTAAAAAGTACAATACTAATATTTATGGCTGTCTTAACATTAAACTACATTTATTTTGGCAGAAAACTCTTAGAAGACCTTAAAGTAACCATGAAATCAAAAAAGACTATTCTTATTTATAATTAGAAATGATTTATCCATCCCAGTCATTCTAAATGATTTATCTGTGCAAATCATTTTTTTTATTATTCATTTGCCCATGTAATCTTTAATCAAACTTCCCGAGATGCAACCAAGATGCAAGTCCCGCTCTGCTTTTTTTTCTAGTTGAGAAGCAGTTTCACTTGGATATACAGTGCCTTGTGAAACTATTCATACCCCTTCATTCTTTTCATATTTTTTCATTGTCAAACTACTTTAAATCACCTTTTTTTTTCTTTTTTTTAGATTAATTTACACTTCATACATGATAATGACAAAGCAAAAAACAGATTTGTCAACTTAACAGATTTATTTAAAGGAAAAAATATTTGTACCCTCAACTCAGGACTTAGTTGAAGCACCCTTAAAGCCTAAAGTCTTTTCACGAGTTCACACTTACATACAATTAAAGGAAATAAAGTATAATGCGTATTTGGCGTGCTGTCCGGGGGGAGGGCTCCGAGCTCGGAATTTGGCCCGAACCCAGAGTACTCCCCCCTGTATGTAAGGTGGTTTAGGACTAGAAGAGTGGAGAAGGGGTGGTGGAGGGGCTTTGCACATCTGCATTCTGGGGATTCTTCTCCTCAGATCCTCTCAAGCTCTGTCAGGTAGGATGGGGAACGTCGGTGGACAGACATTTTCAGGTTTCTATGGAGATGTTCGATTGAGTTCAAACCCAGGCTCTGGCTGGGCCACTCAAGGACTTTCACAGAGTTGTCCATAAGCCACTAATTGCATTGAATGATCCTGCCACCACTACACTTTACAGTTGATGAACAGTGCCTGGTTTCATCAGACCAGAGAATAATGTTTCTCAGTCTGAGAGAGTCCTTTAGGTGCCTTTTTGTGTGTCTTCACTGAGCAGAGGCTTGAGTCTGGCCACTCTGCCATAAAGCCCAGATCAGTGGAGTGTTGCAGTGATGTTTGTCCTTCTGTAAGTTTCTCCCATCTCCATCATATAGATAATGGAGCTCACTTAGAGAGACCATGAGCTTCTTGGTCACCATTCTTTCTCAGTTTGGCAAGGAGGCCAGCTCTAGGAAGAGTCTGGGTTGTTCAAATCTTCTTCCATTATGGAGGCTTCATTATTCTGTGAACCTTCAATGCAGCAGAATCTTTTTTGTAGTCTTCCTCGGGTCTATTGCTTGACACAACCTTGTCTCTGAGCTCTACAGGCAGTTCTTATGACCTCATGGCTTGGTCTTTGCTCTGATACGCATTTTCAGCTGTTAGACCTTTTAATGAGAGGTGTGTGACTTTCCAAATCATACCCATTTGCCACAGGTTAACTCCACTCGAAGTGTAGTAACACCAAGTGAAGTTGGAATGCTCCTGAGCTAAATTTCAAGTGTCCCAGAATAGGGTACGAATAATATGCAATAAAATGATTTTAGTTTTTTATTTTTAATAAATTTGCAAAGTTGTCACAAATCTTTTGTTGTTGTTGTTGCTTTGTCATTATGGTGTATGGAGTGTAGATTGATAAAAAAAAAAAAAAAAAGAGTCATTTGAAGTAGTTAAACATAAGGCAGCAACATAACAAAATGTGAAAAAAATGAAGGGGTACAAATACTTTTGCAAGACACTGTATGCCACAAGACGATTGCGACTTCTGTTTCATGCCAACTTTAAAACTTCTCTTTTGTTGAAAATAGATTTATAAATGATTCTCATTACAAATTTGGGAAGATGGTTGGGAGCGTTGCATTTTCAAATGCATGTTATAAGCGACCAAAGACTCAATTAAAATGATAAAACAAATTAGTAGAACGTAAATGCCACAACTGAACTAAAAAGAAGGAACAAATAAGTCGTGGGAACAAATTCTCCATGTCATCAGAGTGAGTAAATGATGACAACATTTGGATTTTTGAGTGAACTATTCTTTTAATTAAAGCATAATGGCAGTCAAGGGTCAGAAAAGTGTCGTGTTGTGATCTCACCTCAAGCTTGCCTTGCCCTTCGTTCTTTTCCTCCTCCTCATCCATAATGCGGCTGGCTTGAGTGAGGCGGCTGTGCTCAGGCCTGAGGTTCTCTGTGCTGTGGATCTGCACTTTGAGCCAATGGAAGATCATTTCTGTGCTGCCAGCACAGTCTGTCAGCAAGACCTGAGCAGAACCCTGATCCACAAACAGACAGGTCAGTATCACATCATCTCACAGCAACAAGCGTGAACACTAAAGCTCCACATTTTAATGTTTTACATGCAGCGTGGTCCAAAAATACTCCTAATTTGATTATTTTAGTGAACACAAAATGATTCATTACAACTTAAATAATCAGCATGCTATTTCTGAGTGAATTTTTAGTCTAACCAGTAGCTCCTCTTGAGTGAGGGGTCCTACGGCGCAGAGGTTTAACTGTAAGGCATGGGCCCCGGGGCCTCCAGCACTCAGGGGGATACGGAAGCCCTCATTAAAGCTGAGAAGAGATTGAGGCTCCTGGGCCTTACAGCAGTAATATGTGCAGGGCCGACTGGAGTCCACCGGGAGAACATGAACCTTCACAAATCTAAAAGATGCAAAAAGGAAGATAAAGCGCCATGTGACTGTGCACGTGTGTAAATAGTTTCTGCAGGGGACATCACTGCAGTAGAGCAGGATGAGTGCATTAATGGATGTAAGATGGGAGTACTTACACTTTGCATCCATCTCTAATGGTGGCCTTGCTTAAATTTCTCATCTGAAGGACATGCAGCAGCAAAAACATGCCATTTGAATCATATCTGTAAAAGAGCCGCCCAGAGTGAATGAATGTTTTAATAAGAGTGATTTGGTGGTTTATAATGAGGGAAGTATGCATGTATGTGTATGAGAGTGTGTGCTGCTTACAGAAGACCAAGCTGAATCTGAACTGGTTCTGAGGCTGTGACGTCTTGAGCAAAACTGACTTCGTCTGATTCCTCTGTCCTACTGGAAAGAGACATTTAGACAATTATAACAGCAATTCACTAACATGCATGCATCAAGTTTGGGGTTGGTAAGATTTTTGTTGTTGTTGGGTTTTTGTCTCTTGGCTTTATTTATTTGACAAAAATACTGGAAAATTACTACAATTTAAAATAAATGTTTTCTATTTTAATACATAATACAATATAAAATATAATTTATTCGTGTGAATTTTCAGAGTCATTACTCCATTCTTCAGTGTCACATGATCCTTCAGAAATCAATCTAATATGCTGATTTGATGCTCTCAAAACATTTCTTATTATAATCAATGTTGAAAAGAATTGTGTTGCTTTATATTTTTGTAGATATGGTGATGCATTTCTTCAGTGTAGTTCAAATAAAAGCATTTATTTTAAATAGTAACGACATTTATAATGTTACAAAATATTTCTGTCACTTTTAAACAATACATACTCACTACATAAAATATGAATCTTACTAACCTCAAACTTTTGAACAGTAGTCTATATGTGTGTGTGTGTGTGTGTGTGTGTGTGTGTGTGTGTGTGTGTGTGTGTGTGTGTGTGTGTGTGTGTACAATTGTCAACAGGATATAACGACAATGCCTGATACAAAAGTACACATTCCAAAGTAGGTACATGCCAATGTGAAGATTAAAAAATATATATATTTACATTTGTAACGATGTTTTTTTCACAACCTAAATTGCATTATTATACTAAGACTACTTACATAGTATTTTTGGGAGCTTGACAACCCATGGTCAATACACTGTCGATACTTTATCAATTTTCTTTTATGAGGTTTGGAATGGCATGAGGGTGAGTTGAATTGATGAACTCTCACTTTAAAGTCTTTATCTTTATTACAGAATATCCTCTCACCTTCTGCTCCAGGCTTCAAACACCCCACTGTCTGTTGCCAAAATGTCTTCATTTACTCCTGCAGACACTCGTCTTGCTCTTCTACTGGTCCGACTTGCACTTTTACAGCGTAGGGTTACTCCTATATGGAGTCACACAGTCACACACAGACAGTCACACACAGACAGTCACACACACACAGTCACACACACAGTCACACACACACAGTCACACACACACAGTCACACACACACACACACACACACACACACACACACACACACACACACACAACAAAAAATAGAAAATGTAAATCATTTTTAACATCAAAACGATTTAATGTTTAAAACTAAACTTTTTGGTAACACTTTACAATAAGGTTCCATTTGTTAACATTACTAACATTGAAAAATACTTACGCATTTATTAATCTTAGTTTAATGTAAATTCAACATTTACTAATATATTATTAAAATCAAATATTGTCTGTTAATATTATTTAGTGGACCTGGGCTGACATGAACAATGAACAGTTGTATTTTAATTAACTAACATTAGCAAAGATGAATAAATACTGAAACAAATGTATTGAGATTTGTTAGTTAATGTTAGTTAACCCATTAACAAAAGATAACTAATGGGAACCTTATCGTAAAAGTGTTAAATTTACACGTTTATTTCAATTTGACAATTATTTAAATTTGAACAAAAATGCCTTCTTTATAATTTATTTATAAGAATTGCAAATAATTAATAATTACATATTTATTTCGTTTTTCTGTCTGAAGGCATTATCACTTGGAACAATTGAAAAATATGAGATTAATTGCAACAATACATTTTTTAAATCGATAAGTCATTCACAATTTCCAGAGTAGTTATTCATCACCTGTGGAGATTATGCGTTCCATTGGAGAACTCCGTTCTTTGGCTCTTCCTTCCAGGAGGTGTGGTGGTGGCTGGGATTCCCACTTCCCCTTCCCCAGGAAGAGTAGTGTGCTGTGGGATTGAGTCTGATTCCTCAGCCTCTGCTGGCCACCTACATGTATCCTTGTCATCTGGGCCATGGCCAGAGGGACAGTCCTGGGGGGGGACAGAGTGATAGGGGGTGTACTGGGGAGCTGGGACGGGGAGAGGGACGAGAGAGCTGAGGGACCGAGAGGAGAGAGTGTGAGAGACTTCGGTGTGTGTGCGAAGTTTTGGGCAAAGCTGAAAACGTCCCCCCTACTGTGGTCTCCAAGGGGGAGAAGGTAGCGGGAAGAAGGTGTCCAGATATCATCAGAGTTTCCTTCTGTTCGCTTCATACTGGGGTAGGCCGTAGATGTCGGTGGAACTGACGGAGCTGAGGAGAACACGATGGATGCCTAAGAGCACGACTGGAGGGCTAAAGAGCCACGGCTGCTGCTGGAGGACACTGTCAGATTACTGGGCTGATAGGCTGCTACACAGAGAGAAACGGTTCTTTTGGGTTGATGTGGTTTAGAATCCTTTTATTTGTCTTAGTGTTTTTATATTACCTCTTTTGGATTAGGGGTGCTAATTGATAAAAGAAAAAAGAAAAATCACATCCATGATATGATATGATATACTGATTATATAAATCAGTAGCCATTAACATTGAATATTCAATCTATCAATATATGCAGAGAAAAAAGCAAGATAATAATTGAATACATTTTGTGGAAGATGAAAAAGGCTTTGGAAAAGAGGCTTCAAAAGTTCAAAAATTACATGTTGTTTATTTTTATTGAAAGTAAGTGTATTAGTTGCTACAGGTCAGATGAATCCATACTTTTATTTACTTATTGTATATTTAAAAATAAATAAAAGCATAATAATTAAATATATGAATCTATATAATATATATATATATATATATCTTATATATAATATATATATATATATATATACACACTTAAAGTTTGACCTTTTTGTATTATTATTATATATAATTACAACATGTGTTAAACTGACAGCTTTAGTCTTGAATTTCTGCCCTATGAATCAGGTTTGTAAGAGGGTGTCAGGTTGTGTTGTGATGTACCTCTTCAGTTGAGAGTGTAGATAGGTGGTGATTACGGGGTTGCATTCCTCTTGTTGCCTCATAAAGTACATTCCTTTCTCTCCTGCTGTAATATCCTACACAACATACACACATTTTGATACAGATTATGGTAAGATTTGAGTCAGTTTTAACTAACCATTTGATAGTCTGCTTGAATCTCAATTGAATCTAGAATGTAGATCACAAATGTAAAATACTTGTTCATTGTGCAAAAACTGGAAATGGTTTCAGTGCATAGTCTGCCGTATATAGATTTGTTACGTAATTTAATTTTGACCATCATTAGAAACTAGAAAATGCTATTCTACATTTTATGGCTCCCAATGTGACAAAGAAAACCCATCAATATTCATTACAATAACCAAAAAAAACACACCACAGTTGGGGGTTATGGAAAGCTGAGCTGATTTGTATACTGACGTTATATTGACAAAATTGACCAGTCTCAGCTGACGTCTGCACATTCTGTTTTGTTCAGTGGGGAAATAAGGGCACCTTATTTACCTCTGCAGGCATTTATCAAAAAACTTTTATAGACATATTTTGTTTGCAAGATTTGCTGATAACGAATACATTATTCTACCACCATTTGAGTGGAGGTATATTATCTTTACCTGACATGCTTTTCTTTATCACCATGTTAGTTGCAACTTTACTTTTTTTGCATGGTTGTAAAATGCTTTTTACTTTGGTCTACAAAAACCTGAAAATATCATTTGAAAACATTCCTGCCAATTAAAAAAGGCACAAATCATTAGAAGTGATCTTCTCTTTAGAATCCTACATATGTTAAACATCCACATACATGACTGTGCATTATGATGAATTACCAAACCTCTGATTGGGCACCTGATCTGGACATACTGGGCTTTCTGCACCTCGTCCCCAGCCTGCGCTTCTCCTTCCTGCAGCTGGAGCAGAGTTTCGGAGGAAGTTGCTGCGCTGGCTGAGCGAGTGATCTCCTTGGAGCAGAGCCATCCTTCTCACGCAGCAGCTGCAAGACAGTCCAGATCCCGGTCAGCCTCGCGCGTTCTGACCAGCTCTCACTGTCCAACTGAGCCAAACTGATGCTGATACTCGGGACATCATGAGAGAGAGAGAGAGAGAGAAAGAGAGAGAGAAGCGAGACGAGAGGAGGAGGGAGAGAGAGAGAGAGAGAGAGAGAGAGATGAGAGGAGAGAGAGATGAGAGAGAGAGGAGTGTGAGAGAGGGAGAGGAGAGAGGGGTAGGAGGAGGAGAGGAGGAGAGAGGAGAGAGAAGAGAGAGAGAGAGAGGTGGAGGTAGTGAGTGAGAGGAGAGTGAGAGAAGAGAGAGAGAGAGAGAGAGGAGAGAGAGAGTGAGAGGAGAGAGAGAGAGTAGAGAGAGAGTGAGAGGGAGGATTAAGATGGAGGGAGGGAGGGGAGAGAGAGAGAGAGAGAGGGAGAGAGGAGGAGAGAGAGAGGAGAGAGAGGAGAGAGAGAGAGAGAGAGAGGAGAGAGACGTGTAGAGAGAGAGAGAGAGAGAGAGAGAGGAGAAAGAGAGAGAGAGAGGGTGAAGGAGAGAGATGAGAGAGGGAGAAAGAGTGAGGAGAGAGAGAGAGAGAGAGAGGTGAGGAGGAGGAAGAAAGAGGAGAGAGAGAGAGGGAGGAGAGGGAGAGAGAGGTGAAGAGGTAGGGGACGAGAGAGAGAGAGAGATGAGAGAGAGAGAAGTGATGAGAGAGAGAGAGAGATGAGAGAGAGAGAGAAGAGAGGGAGAAGGAGAGAGAGTGAGGGAGAGAGAGAGAGAGAGGGGGAGAGATGAGGAGAGAGAGGGAGAGAGAGAGATGAGAGAGAGTGGAGAGGAGAGATGAGAGAGAGAGAGACGATGAGGAGAGAGGAAGAGAGAGAGAGGGAGAGAGAGGAGAGAGAGGGAGAGAGATAGAGAGAGAGAGAGGAGGAGAGAGTGTGGGAGAGAAGAGAGAGAGAGAAGAGAAGATGAAGAGAGAGTGAGAGGGAGAGAGATAGAAGAGAGGAGAGAGAGAGAGAGATGAGGACGAGATGAGAGAGATGAGACGAGAGAGAGGAGAGAGAGAGAGAAGAGAGGAGAGAGGAGAGATGAGAGAGAGGGAGAGGGAAGAGGGAGAGGGAGGGGGTAGGGGGAGGGGGAGAGGGAGAGGGGAGGGAGAGGCGAGAAGGAGGGAGAGGAGAGGGAGGAGGGAGAGGGAGAGAGGGAGAGGGAGAGGGAGAGGGAGAGGGAGAGGGAAGAGAGGAGAGAGAGAGAGAGAGGTCATCTTAGCTTCTGTAAACCGATATATGCAGATGTCAAATGATTGTGTTCTTAGGCTACACGTACAGTACAAGTCCATGGATTAATATCTCATACCGGGTAAATGCAATACTATTCATTCCAACCATTCAAATGTTTGTGTCAGTTAGATGTGAAAAAATCTTTCTATTCATTCAAAATTATCCAAAAATTAGGCAAGGGGGGGGCTTTTTCTGCAAAATTGTTAAGCAGCACAACTGGTTTCAACATTGATAAACAATAAGAAATGTTCTTGAGCAGCAAAATAAAGCATATTTGATGATTTCTGAAGATCACTGAAGGACTGGTGAGAGAGAGAGAAACGGCCCTCTGAAAATCAGCTTTACCTTCACAAGGAAATGCATTACATTTTAAAATGTATTAAAATAAAAAAAACTGTTATTTTAAATTGTAATATTTACTGAATTTTGATCGTATTTTATTTCAAAACTGAAAAGAAAAGAGTATTCAAATAAATATAATGGCATGTCCAGCATGTTATATTGTAAAAATATGCGTGCATGTGTGTTTGAAAAGGGCTGGCACAATATTAAGCGCAGAGAGACACTGCAAGTGCAGCTTCATGTTTGGCATGAGAGAAACTTGTTTCTGCCATTTGGAGGTCAGATATTGTGACTCAGTCAGAGAGCATGAACGTTTCCACAGCTTTCTGTCTTTCCACAGCTTTCTTTCAGCTTTTTCTTCTTCCTCAGCTCACTCCCTTTCCCCGTTCCCCCCTACTTCCTTCTCTGTCGTTCATACCTGACACTCAGTGGCCAACTCTGTTGCTATGGAAACATTGCTCTTGTAAAGACGTTTGCATGGGAAGCCACTGCTATAACACAGAAACCAAAAAACTACAGCACAGTTTCCTCTAAATAAAGAGGAGCTTCCAATTGAATGTAGGCCACATCAATCCCACCACTCTATTGTTACACCAAAACTGCTAAAATCTACAGTGAAAGTAGCAGCATATTATTAAACAGCAATCTAGGACAGGGTTTCCTTAAAGGTGCGGATGAGGGCACAGGATCATACTCTTGGAGATCACAGCAGGCTGATAAAGCAGTTCCAAGTCAAAAACTTCTGCACCGGAATATGATATCGGAAAGTGTTGCATTTTACGTCTTGTGACGCATTCCGTCGTCATTCATGTGTTGAAATCACACTTGCTGAATCCCAAACTTGTACTATTCTCTAAAAGTATTTACTGTTGTTTGTGAAAAAGGCGTACTTCTTGCTGAGAACTCTCCTTTGTGTTTGATAATGATGCATTTAAAAGTTAATGTCCAAACTTATCTTTATAAAAGTTCTCAAATGTTGTTGCAGAGGAAATATAATATGTATACAACATTTAATAAAATATTTTTCGTCAGGCTGATACTCATTATTCACTAAAAACCTCTTAACCGCCTGTCTCACAATCCACCATTGTTTGTAGTTTTAAAAAAACTTTTTATTTGTGTTTGTAGTTCTAATCAAACCCTCATCCAACGAGCTATGGGTTGTGGGTAATAGCCGATTGTCAGAGTGTGAATGGATCTGCAATTCGAATCTAACTGGAATAGTGGGGACTATCCTTGTATGTTTGGAATACTTATTTCAGCATTACGATTTAGGACAGACTCATTCTAATTTGGAATAATTAGGAGGATACTATGCGGAAATTGGGGACACTGTGACTAAACATCTTATTCATATAAAGGATAATCGGGCATATACAAACTTTTAATGAGGTTTATAGGTTTTTCTGAAAAATCTATTTTTAGAAAATCTATTAGAGAATTGGAAATGGAAAAATGGAATTCTATTTTACTTCCAAGCAACCGGACTGTTTTTACATGTTTGTTCTTAACAAAGGTTATGCAGTGCATTTTTGCCAAATCTCCTTTACTTTTTTTTTAGCCTCTTCATACTGCCAATTGAGGTTTGACTCTGTCTGCAAGCAGTGGTGGCTCCTGGGTGCCTAACTGTAAGAGAGGAATTACAATTTTAAATTATTGAGCATATATGACTTTTAAATTGTATTTCTGTTGAGTGACACAAAATCATACTGTCAAACATAAAAACAATTGAAACTTCAGTTTGCAAAACAAACGGTCCATTCAGATAAGTCTGGCATCCAGAGTCTGTGTATTGTTGTACACTACAGGAGTTCCCCCCCCCCCTCTTACCCAGGGTTTCTGCATTGTTGGCCACCTCATTAATGGAGTCTACAGACGTTCAGTGTCAGGCTTGGCCAGGCCTGTGCAAATACAAATCAAAAAGAAAATTAAAGGGATATTCATAACAGAAATCCAGAGTAATCAGTTATGACCAACAGTGATGGCAGCAATCTTAAAATAAAAGATTACCTTGAGAGAGGTTGAAAGGTGTTAAAATGAATGATAAATTAGGGGATATATAGATGTCTATTCAGTGTGTATTGGTGCATTCAGTAGACAGGAACTATATAGAATTCATTTAGTCAAATCGAATTGCTGTTTGCAGTGCATTGTACACCTCAACAACGTGACAATTCTGTATGTGCATCAGGATTTTCAATGAGAATTATGGCAGGACTTGATTTTATACATTAGGGATTGACTGGATTGTGAAAAGTGGGTGTTACACCCCAGAAGAGAACTGAACTGAAAGAGAGTTTGCTAAAACAACACTGTGATGATGTTTCCACAATCCACAGTTCTACATATTTTGTTAACCAAGTATAAAAATATTTAAAAAAAACATTTCCTCTTTCAAGGAAAAATCTATGAGGATGCTGGACTTGTGTGTATCTGACCTGGATGAGGTCCTGCCTCTCCTTCTCGCCGGTGCTGATGGCCTTTTTAATGCTGCGGAGCTCACTGAAGATGGCCTGTGCTTCATCTAGTTTGTAGTTGGTCTGACTGCTGGACATCTTACGGTCAATTCTGCTCAACAAAACACACAAGTGAACAAACCATCAGCCATGTGGTTCATCATCTGAGATTAATTGCTATTGAGGAACTGGGAGTAAAAAAAGAATAGAATAGAAAATACAAACATTCAGGTTTCTTTCTTACACACAATAAATACACTGAGCACTGGGCATATGCTATCATTTCCTCTCTATTAAACACAATTTGTTGCTGTAAATGCAGCCCAGAATAATCTTAATGTAGATTGACATTGTGTTCCATTCTCCATGGCTGTGCACAGTCTGCGCCTGGATGTGTATGTTCATAAATATCTAAATATGGTTTAAAGATTCTTACCCTCTTAGTGCCGCTCAACTAATTATAAAGAGTTAAACTAGCAATGACATCAGAGTTTATTTACGCCAAACAGGGTGTTACTCTACCAGAGCCAAGCCAACATCTCTGCTCCACACAAAGCTAATATACCGTCATCTTTAGTCATACAGTATGAGAATGTTTAAGAAAAAAAAATCTATTGCTCTTGAAAGGAAACCGTGAGATGGCAGCTGTAGATGTGAGCTTAGATTTATTAAAACTAGCCTCGCTGACCTGTCTAACAGACTGGTTAACCATTTAGCCATGTTGGAATAATATTGTTTTAACTTAAACCAGCTTCTGGTCTCAAAGGCATAATAATTAGGCGAGTGAAACTGGAGAGCACTGCACTAAAACCCTCCCGTCGGGGAATGTCTGCCTTCTAAAGCACCAAAGCACTGTGGGATATATATCCTCCTGAGTGTGATGCCTGTAATGCCTCTATGTTGGGCATAGAGACAGGATGCCATTCTCTAAACAGAAACAAAAATTCTCGAAACAGAAACAACCAGTTAAACAAGCTTAAAAAAACTTGTAAAAATGCCTTTCATCAATTTGAACTGGAAAGCATTAAGAAATGTTTGCTTCTCAATATACTATTGCATACAGCAAAAATGATAACATCTTAAGCCATCATACAGATCATAATGGAAATTAAAATATATTAAATGAAATTTACGATTCTCAAGTTGCCGAATTTGATGGTTATAATCACAGGAGTGGGGGAGAGATTGTGTAAAGCATGTCTTTTACATCAGCATGTCTCTGGCGTGGCGCCTGAGCTCCTGCCATAGGCCACTTCCTGCAGGCCACCCTCCTCCAACAGCAGGTACTGTCAGCTCGCCTGCCCTGCCTCTTCCTCTCCTCCTCTTCACACAAGCAGGGCTTTGTTTCCCCCCTTCAAACCACCAACCTTTCACAGCCCTGCCTGACCAGGACCCGAGTCTGCCAGGCTGCTACGGACATCTACCCACCCTTTCCACCCCAATATCACAGCGCACAACTGCCTGGTGACACAGAACAGACATGCCGGCTGCATGTTTTTAAGACGTAGAAAGTGAAAAAGACAGGGTGAAAGGGGAGGGAGGAAGTCACCTTAAGACCATTCAAATTTAAGTTTTTCTATAGGTATATGAACAAATTTCTTATAAAGTGTGTTCTAAATTAAGATTAATCTCACATCTAAACACTTATGTTGTTATGTTACGTAATGAACGTGGGGGAGACTGATATCAGCATTTTACAAGTTACAAACATTTATAACCTGATATCCCATGCAAGCCTGCAAATATGTGTGCAGGTGTTAAGGAGAACGAGAAGAAAGAGAGCAACGTTTTTCTAGTTTGTAGTCTTCTCTCAAATTTTGCTTGAATAGAGCTGAAATCATAAAACTTAGACCTCGTTGTCCCTCCACTGACTATAATCATTCCATAATATACCCTACCGGTCAAAAGTTTGGGATGGTACATTTTTTGAATGTTTTTGAAAGAAGTATCTTGTGCTCACCAAGGCTGCATATATTTGATTAAAAAAATACAATAAAAATACAATAAAACATTAAAAATAACAAATACAATTAAAAAGTAATATTGTGCTGTTATAATTTAAAACAACTGTTTTCTATTTAATATATTTAATATCATTTTAAGATGCTGATTTGGTGCTCAAGAAATATATCCTATTATTTTATTAATGTTAGAAACAGTTGTGCAGCATAATATTTTTGTGGAAACTGTAATACCTTTATTCAGTATTCTTTGATGAATAAAAAGTTCTAAGGAACAGCATTTATCTAAAATATAAATCTTTTGTAACATTACAAATGTCTTTACTGTCACAACGTATTCATTTCTTTCTTTCTTTTTTTTAAAATCGTACTGACCCCAAATATATATATATATATATATATATATATATATATATATATATATATATATATATATATATATATATATATATATATATATATATATATATATATATATATATATATATATATATATATAATGCATATTTACCATATATGTATTATATATAAACAGCAAAGCTTTGACTGCTGTTAGACACTAGCAACATATCTCAACATATTCAACTGAACATTAGACTGACATCAAATAAAAAGTAAAACGACAGTAAGAAATTACAGACGTCCCAAGGCTCTGACGACTCAAGTCAAGAGGGAGATTCCATTTTCTTACAGCGCGGAGTTAAGAGTTAATCTTGCTATTCTGGGAGCAAGTAGAGTTGTGTTCTATCTAAGAGATAAGGGCCCTCACTGGGATGCAGGAAGCAGGGAGGAATTTGCTGCCAGATATCTCTGTGTTTTTCAAAATGCTTTCAAGCACTTTTTGCCCCCTCCTCATCTCTCCACACCCCTCCTCTCGCTCTCTCTACTCCGGACTCTCACTCTTTCTCTGCTTATTGAGCTTTTCCTGCCTTGGCAACCCAAAGTTAACTGGTGCATCCTCTTCCTGAGGTGGAGTCTCCTTTTCCAGGCATACACACACACACACACACACACACACACACACACACAAAGCTTTTTTGTTGATTTAGGTAAAATTCCCCACACATATTCCCGGATCACTTTAAATAAAAAAAAATCTAAACACTACACTATAATCGTGTAAACACTACAAAAAAGCCAACAAACAGCTTCACTGCAATTCAAAACACAGCATCCAAACAACTATTCTATTTGGTATATTTTAGCACTGAAAGCAGTATGAGAAAAGTATGTTTAATCAGACATTTGCAGAGCAGGTAACTAATTTGGATTTTTTAGAGCTAGGTATCTGGTAACTGTTTGGTTTGCTGCTCCACTGAACTGAATAATAGTGAAATTAGGGCTGAAATTAGCCCTGAATGCACTAGCTAGCTATGCTAAGTACAAGGACGGCCTTGTCTAAATGAAGAACTCTTTCTACCTGACAAAATATTACTAGATATTACACTCTCTTTCAAAAGCTTGGGGTTGGTGTGATTTTTTTATTGTTTTTGAAAGATGCCTTTTATGCGCACCAAGGCTGCATTTATTATTAGTATAAAAAATGCTGTAAAAACAGTAATATTGTCACATATTACAATTCAAAACAAACGTATTCTTGTGTTGCATTTTAACATTTTAAAATGTAATGTATTTCTGTGATGGCAAAGCTGAATTTTCAATGTCACATGATCCTAATACGCTGATTTAGTGCTCAAGAAACATTTTTCATTATAATAAATATTGAAAATGGTTGTGTTACTTAATATTTTTGTGGAAACCATGATACGTTTTTTAGGATTCTTTGATGAATATAAAGTTCAGCATTTTTGTAACATTTTAAATGTCTTTAATGTCACTTTTGTTAAATGTAATGTGCCTAAATTTAATACAAATATAATGTACTGATTTCTTTAATATTTTTTTTTTTTTTTACTGACCCCAAACTTTTGAATGGTAGTGTGTATAAAACCAAATAAGAACATGTTCTACTTTACGTAAGTACTTTTGTTGTTGCTAATATACTGTCCCCATTATGACACAGTTTGAGAGTGGTGATTTGAACAATAGAAAAGACTGATTGACTTTGTCAAAAGTGAATTGTGCAAATACAGTCTGACATCATATGCTGTGTCTTATTTGATGTGTACTCTCTGAACCTGTCCAAAAACCAAAGTTTGTGGACACTTGGAAAAGTTTCAGATAAAAGGCAACTACTCAAACAAAGATACACACAAACAGAGACATGAAGAAACAGGAAACATAAGACAAAGGAAAAAAAAAACTGATGAGAGTTTTTGAAAGGGTAGGGTCATGTATCATGAAAAAGACTGGGGGCAGGGAGGAATAATACAATTTAAAATGTGATGTTGTGCTATAGTGTTCAGAGTGATTTATAGTGCTTCGCTATGAGTTCTTGTTGGTTAAGTAGCTTCTTAGAGACCTATTCTTTTGAATTTGGAACAGTATGGCATTCTTGTCCTTTTTCCCCTTTTAGTTGTCATCTGCCAGACAAAAAAACTGATAGCACACCTTTCCCCAAAGACCTAGTGCAGGACATATTGTATGCCGAAGTTAAATACTTTAATACTAACTCCTAACCTCATGTAGTAGCAATAGTGATGCTTGCCATAACAAACACCAGTAATAAATGCACTTAATCTATTCATGCTCTGTGTGTACAAGTGCACGAGAAAGGGTTTAATTCAGTTTAACTCACTCCTGTAGGGTCTCCACTCCCATTTCCTTGTACTGCAGCTCCTGTCTCATCTGAGCCAGCTCCTGTTTGAGTCTAGAAAGCTGTGGACACAAGAGCCACTCGGTCAATACACATCAAAACACACAGTGGGATTCCCTCAGAGACACCATCGCAAAAAAACGTTGAGTCATCAGCAAAGACATGTCTAATGGTTCCCGACCCACCCAACATACACAGGAACTTAAAACGACCTTAAACACACACAGCACAGCCCTCTGAAAACCGCAATGGAGGAATGTAGGGTCATTTAATATACAGCAAAACAACACCCAGATAAGTAGGTAACAGGCCATGGAAGACAAAATCTGACATAATACAGAGCCTATTTATTATTAAATGTTTTTTTACACTTTCTGTTCTATGTTAAAAGTCTTAAAGAAACAGTTCATAAATTCTGGTATTATAATTTTCTCTGACTTCATAACTTTCTCTGACTTTCTCCTTGTTTCATAAAAAAAAAAAAAAAAAAAAACTTTACATAGTTGTTTTCCATACGATGACAGTTTAAATTAGTGATGCACCGAAATGAAAATCCTGGGCCGAAACCGAAACTTTAGGACGCACTTGGCCGAAAACCGAAACTGAAGCTGAAAGTGGCTTCTTTAAAAAACGTATACTAATATATATATATATATATATATATATATATATATATATATATATACGGTTGAGCTGTTATCACGCGTCTGCCTATCAAAGATTAAGCATGTCAGTGGTATGGAAGTATTTTTACGTTTCCGATGAGGACACCAAAGTTGCAATATGTAACATTGGTGTGGTGCCAAAGAACTTTTCGACAACAGGTTTAATACCCCACCTGAATCACGACATCCAGTTGAACATGAGGAGTACCGCAAAACAACATTGGTTAAAAGCAGAGCTGCCAACTCTCACGCATTGACCGTGAGACACGCATTTGATTGGTTTCACACGCCACTGGTAATTTTTCATTTCAGATCCATTAAATTCAAGCAATTTAAATATATATATTTAAAAATATATATATTATTTATTTATATATATATATTATTATTATTATTCATATATATATTATATTATTATATATATATATATATATATTATTAATATTTATTTATATTAATATATATAGCTTCTTTAAAAAACGTATACTAATATATATATATATATATAAAAATGATGCTACCCCCAAACTTCTGAACAGCAAGTTTGCTTCTAAAACAAACAACAGCTTTGAGTATGGAATAGAATAAAACATTGTGTTAAATGAAAAGTCGCGTAACTGGTCGTCTTCTCCATTTCTCCTAGATTTTAATGGGAAATAAAGCATTGTTTAGACCATGACAAGACAAGACATGAGAAAATAATGACTTAAATTCTCATTTCTGGGTGAACTATTCCTTTAGTATGACAGATTTAGTGAAGATTTAGAGCAAGAGTTCATCATCCACAGATTTTCTAACACAATGACTCTTCCTGCCTGTAGTATAGCACTAATCTAGAGGCCCAACAAGCTCTAAGCCAGAGTAACACAGCAGTGAACCCAAACCTAGGCCTCTTCTTCCTAAAGGTACCCACCTCCCCTCAACACACATATACAAACACACAATCAACCCAGCACATGAGGGGCCCAGCGCCTCCCCTTGGGCCTGACGTATGAGGCATTGTTCTCAGAGGATAATGACTTACCCGCTCACGCCTACAGGCGATTTCCGCTTTGATTTGGTCAGGGTCATATTTTGCATTTGAAGAGGAACCAGAGTGAGCTATAAAAGAGAAAGAGGAGTCAAAAAGTCACACTCACATTATGCTCATGTGTAGCTGTACCTTGTATTACACATATACATGACACATAATACAAAAGAATCTCAACTATTCAAATCTTAAGATAAGAAATCAGAACACTTGCATAAACGTACTATGATTGTATCATGTTTTTATATATACTTGTTTTATTTGATGTACTTAGTACCATGTAAATACTTTGGTGCATGTCACCCAGTGCCATATAGTAAAGCGCCATGAAAATTCATGATATTCTGATTGCAACGATATCATTGGAATTTGTTTTTGTTGTAAAAGCTGGATATGTGCATAAAACTTGAAGAAAAAAGAGAAAAGTGAGGAAACCTGGTGGAGAAAGAAATACCATACAAAAGTCTACAGGAGATTTCTGCTTTAATTTGGTCATGGTCATATTTTGCATTTGAAGAATTAAGAAGATTCATAAAGTAATTCATATAATCAATCGATGAGCATACTTCTAATTTTTAAAATATATTTTGATAGTTTTTCGGGGGCATAAAGTAGACAGTGTGAGGGTGAAGCAACAGGAGGTAAGAGCAGAACTGATGAAGGGTGGCAGGAAAGGGAGGGGAAAGTGAAGGAAAAAGTAGGGGTGTGCTGAACTAGAGGAGGAAGGGAGGAGGCCATGAATGTACGAGTGAGGAAAGGAATAAGATTTCAGCCAATGAGTGACACTGAAGTAAGCCTGGAGTAAGAATGACTTCATTGAAACTTCACACAATATGACTAATAGGTTGGCGCAATTTTAGATGGCTGAATCAGCAGTCTGTGTGATGTGATTAAAGTGAGATGTGATGCGTGTCTCACAGCTGGTGATGGAACGGTTGTCCTCCTGAGTGAGCTGGTTGAAGAGTTGCATCTCTTGCTGTGCCAGCTCAAGTCTTTGCTGTTTGATCTGATACATCTCTTTCTTGGCATTGAGAGCCTCCTGCGCCACCACCAGGTACTCCTTTAACATGCGCTCCTGCTCCTGACGCCATTGTGTGCGAGGGTTCTCTATCTGAGTCGTCTCTGGGGTAGAGAAACATCAAAACCACAGTGTTAAAGCCATCATCCAGGAGATTACTCCAAAAATGAGTATCTGATAACCATAAACAACAATAGCATTATTCTTGATACCAAAAATAGTAAACCAATTCACATGTATCAACCAAAGCTGAAATATTTGAATCTTGAACGATGATGGATGGATGGATGGATGGATGGATGGAGGGATAGAAGGATGGATGATGGATGGATGGAGTGGCCTTGATAACCAATTATGGCCTTGCCGTCAATAAATTTCGTTCAGAGTTGTGCGACTGTCAATCACTGTTTGAGGATACCATAAAAATGAATGAGAAGTGCCATAAACTGAAGTGTACCTGTCGAGCAATTGTCTGTTACTTCGCTTATAAAACAGTATTTTTTCAGTGTAAACTTTAAAAATATATAAATCTAAAACTTAAGTTTAAGAGCAAACATGTTGAAGATTTGCCAATGGGCTGTGAAGCCACTGACAGCCACTAAAAAAAAGGGCCTCTGGTCTCCTTCCCTGTGTACCATTAGCAGGCGTTACACTTTTTGCTAACCTTGCAGCCTTGCCTTCAAAAGGCTTTGGCTATGTTTCCTTGTAATGAATCAGTATATATATCAGTATGTATATATATATATATATAAAATAAAAACAAAACAACAAATAAATACACAGTTTGCCTTTAGGTTTAGGTGATTTTTGTAATTATTCATTTTAATCAGCATATTCACCTAACAGACAGCTCTAGTTTAACAGAAATGGCTAGATAGACCAGATGTGTTAATTATGACAATTAAAAGAAGAACTAAAGAGCTGAACTTACTATTGATGTGGTCGATGTAGTAGACGCCCACCTGCTGGTCATACACCACCTCCCAGCCCAGAGGAAGCTCATCCCCCACACAGTCGGCAAAGGTCAGAGGCTTGGTAATCCTACAGGAACAGAGACAGAACGCCAAAATTAACACAAGAGTCGAAAACACCTAGAAACTGCGCTGTACAGGACAACATATTAAACTCAACACCAGAATTGGAGTGTTATAACAGCAAATCTGCTTTCGCTATTTTTCACAACATTGTGTCATATGGCTCATGTATTTCTGGGTGTTTAAAAGCATGATTGTGTACAAAAAGAATAACTATTTCATACAAAGACTCGCATTGGGATGAACAAAGCTGTGTGGAGATTTGAAGAATCTGGAACATTCCTTGAGATCTCTAATGAATGTGTGTTCAGTCAGTCAACAGCTACTGATCTCCTCACCCCAGGTCAAAAATGTGTGTAATATAGGCACTGCAGGAAGAGACAGCCCATAAACACATTCCACACAGCAGAAAGCAGGCCTGCCCCACAGCCCACAAACACAACCAGGACACTGGATACTCTGCACAAATCACCTTTCACACTTTTGATTAACCACATCAATGTAATGCTCTAAAACAATTCATATTCTTCAAATATCTCAATGTTTCAATGTTGAAACTATTGGCACTGAAGGTTTAGGCTGGATTCAGGATAAACTGACCCATATTGGATGCGTTTATACAGGATGTATTCTTGTCCTCGAAAACAGCTGGACAGAGCACAACTGACTGGAATAGAACGCAGCGGTTATGTGACAGTTTTGAAAAGTTGACATGCTTTTAACTTCACAGAGTATCTTAAAAACACAACATGCTTGACAGTTGTGACGTAATGACCAATGATGTCTGTCTGAATGTGAATGGTTGTACGGTGCTTTAACTAGGATAATTTTAAAGATGCAAATAATCAAGAGTTTTTTTTTTTTTAAATGTACTGGTACGGTGGCTGCTTTCAAATGTTCTGTGACGATTGTCGAAGTTTCTTTTTACCACGTGTTTGCAGCAGCATTGAGCATTCTTGCCAACCACAGACATGTTTCTTGAGCGAGTGAACGCAATGGATTTTCACATGCATTTAAGTTGGTCAGAAAAATCCTCTCAATACGCAAGTTCGTTCAACCCGAGCTCTGCACGCTCGCAAATTGTTTCATTGCAACCAACAAAGTAAATAAGAGATTCACTGTGCAATGGTGACCAAGTTTTTGATATCAGGAGTTTTCACTCAGTCAGTGAGATTGTGCTGCTGCTGAAGTGAAGAGATATCAGCTTTTTTTATTATAAAGAGAGCGCTCTTTGCTCAGTTTTTGTCTATAACTCATCCATAATTTGAATATACGTTTTTTTTCATGCTGCAAAGTTTTGGGAGTGATAACCATATTAAAATGTGGGACTGATTCTGAAATTGTGATGTCTGACATAGTGATAATAACCATAGCGTCAGACAGGATAAAAAAAAATCTGATGTCAAAATAGATGTGTATTAATTCTTGCAATGTGAAATAGACCTGCTAATAGACCATCTGTTATCACAAATATTTGTTTTCCATTTTATTACTAACATTTCATTTGATCTTTTTAAAACAATGTTTGCTTAATTAAACAATATCTAAAGGCCACAAACATATTAATGTATTATTTAATATGAACTAATTTCATTTATTTTATATTTTTTCAAAATAAAAAAAAAACTTAAAATAAAATATTTTTTGCTATGGTACTGAAATTGGTACTGAGAACAGTGAAATTATTCAATTGGTTTCTTTATACTACGGTTAACAAACCTCTTAACAAATAAATAAGAAGGTATACAAAATTAAAAAGGTAATATTTAAAATGTAAAAAAAAAAAAAAAAATAAAGAGAAAAAAAAAATCTCAGCCAACTAAATCTATAGGTGTTGGTCCTTAAAAGTTATGCCACAGAACTCAAAGGTATTTTTAAAACACCATAGTATTACCATGATTAGCGGTTCAAAAAACATAACCATGGTACTCTTTTGTTGGTGAGGTAACGTGATCAAGTTGAGGTTAGTTGAGATGAATAATGTCTTAGGTAATGAAACATTTCCTGGCGTCTTTTGACTTTCTTTCTGTGCTATTAGAGTTTTTGCATCGGTTTTCAAAGAACTTAACTGCTTTTTTCCATCACATTTTTTTCTTTTGTTGGTGGCTTGTTGGGAAGAGCTTTAAAGCACGCACAGGAGGATTCCAGGTTCAAATCCCAGCCACTGTGCCCTTGAGCTAAACACTTAACCCCCGTTTGCCCTGAGGTGCGCAGTAGGACTGTCTGTGTGCTTTGACCCTTCACTTTGTCTGTGTCAGATAACAGCAGGGTTATGAAAAGAATTCCTGGGAAGCTGTGGAACCTGCAAACAGTTTGTAAAATAAGCCCTTAATTCCAAAATTCTTACCAAAAAAAAAATCTACAAATGAATAAACGTCCGACTTCAATCAGATTTCAGTCGGAAATGTCTTGTGCATGGCTCATGACTTTCTTTCTGAATGTTCTGACAGTATTCGTTTCCCAAAGGAGCCCCACAGAAATGGCCTCAGTTCCTAAAGATCAAGACACTTAATCAAGTATCATGTGCTTCACTTTCAAAACATTTAAACGATTTTGAGATATGTAAAGGCTGGCCGCGTACACTTACATAAAATCGAGAAACGAGAAACATGAGAGGAGGGGACCGATGAGGAATGCTGAGATTCCATGAACCCTTGGAATTACCATCATTAACACATTTGTGACACACCATCATAATTAGAGACGTTAATCACTTAATTCCCCCTTTTTAAAGCAGTTTTAGCACATAACTCTATGGCATCCTATGGATATGCCTTGCAAACTGGACAAAAGTATTCAAATAAACTCAAATAAAAACACATGATTATATTACACATGATTTTCTGGATTTCACAGCAAGAAAAAAAACATGAATGGCAAGTTGACAATGGTTGAGAACAGAGTCTACACAAGAAATTTCCATTTTAATGTGAAAAAGTGTTCAGCACTCAACACTGAGAGGTGGAATTACTTAGCAATGGCCTCAAAATCCCAATGATGTCACAATAGTAATGCAATCCCTGTATTTTTCAATGCAATCTTTAGTTTAGACCAACAAGAGGCATGAAAATATCAAGACATGAGTTTTATGATATATTTGCAATTTTATCCTCCATCACAAACTTTCTGGGATGCTCCAAAAACAGTGTGAGATTACAAGATGGCCAAATATGTAAACATGAATATGCTCTCAGCATGTTAATTAAAACAGCCATTAAAATAAAGAAATATCATACAAAATGTAATTTCATTTTTAATATAATATGTAGTTATAGTAGACTAGTCTGCCGATAACTTCTGTACCCCTCTACACATGGTATTCATGCAATACATTCCATTCAGCCACATTGGGTCTCTTTAAAACCATGTTTTTCTTTCCCGAATGTCTCATGAGTTCAGTATGTCTATCATGTGTATATGTGTGTGTGTATATATATATATATATATATATATATATATATATATACTCCTTGACAATTGAAAAGTATGGGAAGGAAAGAAAAAAAGACATCACAGAAGCTGAGGCACATTCGTCAATGTCTTAAAACAACACATAGACAAAGGGCTGTTTGATCATAATGGTTCCAACACAAGCCAATACAAATATATAGCTAAGATACAAGAGAACACATGCACTGTGGCAATCATATCATCAAATTACAAAAATCTATTTATCCTCCAATCAAAACCTTACTGTAACAACTATGTCAATCCTGGAATAAAGCCCAGAAAGCAGTGTTATCTCAGTGCTTTGAAAGAGAGAGATGAATGGGTTTGTTAGCAGGGTTATAACGTATTGTTTGAGAGGACTTGAAATTCACTGAACCCTGTTCATTAAGATACATCTGTGCTTGTTAATCTGTTAAGATAATCGATGTTTGTTAAGAACCACCATTTGACATGATTCTTATGAAGATGAAGTGTTTGTTTTTTACCCCACTAGCAGCTCAAATCAGGATATGTTTGAAGAAAATGTAATTGCAAGCGCAAAACACAATGTTGTGTTTTAGGTGGTTGCAAGGGTGCATTGCTAGGTTGCTTATGGCCCAAGTCAAAAAAAAAAAAAAAAAAAAACTCCCCCCCAAGAAAGAATAGAGCCTCTGCTTTAAAAAACAAACAAAAACATTTTATTGTATTTTCATGCTTTTTTTTTTTTTAAATCACCACTTGAAAGGGTGGGTAAGTTTAATTAAAAAAGCAACATTTTGAACAAAAAGCTGAGAAAATCACTTTTTTTAATACTATGTCCAGATCAGATTTAGATAGAGTCCATCAACACCCCCAAAGTTTTCAAAGTCCTATACCTCATCCTGGGTCGACATTTCATTGGGTAACGTAAGGTAGTTTTGATTTATATGCCGTTTAATGTTTGATGATCGCGTTATTTTACATGTGCGTAAGGAATACTTCTATAGCATGTTTCTGCTTTTTCTTCTGCTGTGTTTTGATCCAGAGATTGTGTACACTTTCAGAAGATGCATAATAGTGCCCCCTACCATATAACATAGATTGCCAGAAAAGCACTGTGTCATATAAGACGGAAAATTCTGTTGATGGTGGGGAAAGAGTTAAAAGCTAAGTGTAAATGCACCCAAGATTTATTGTGATCGGATTACTGAAGCCACATTTCCAAGTGGTCTGGGACAGACTATATGTGATGAAAGTTTAAATGCAATATCTGAGATTAGTTAGAGATTAGATTATTTTACTGGATTACACTTCCCTCCTCAGAGAGAGCTCAGATTTTCTCCCCTTTTTTCACTTCTAACGCCCATTAACATCCTTAATGCCAATCCTACTGAAGGGCTCATAAAAAGCCATGCAAGAAATGGCAGAAAGCATTTTGAATTATCCGACAATGTTTTAAAACTTGACAAATTATGGAAATGTTTTAGTTAGCCTCTTATGTAATGTGTCTAAAAGTGTCTAAAATTATGCAGATACAACCCAGATAAAAAAAAAACTAAACGCGCGTTAATGCCAGGTGTAAAGGGGGACGAGTATAGTCTATTCTCTGGAAATGACTCAATTCCCGCCTTAAATAAGTCTAACAAGTAAAAATCAAGAAACAAACCACACAGATTTGAAATCTGGAATAGCGCAAGTAGTCCTGCGCTGGCGGTGCACTATGATGAGAATCGAAACATCAAAAGCCACAAGCTTGAGTCTTGTAGTGTGCACTTGGCCTTCGATGTCAACAAACAAACGGCTTGTTTATAGTCATCTCTGAACATGAAATTGGATGGGAAAAGTATTTTAACATCAGACAATATTACACACATCACAGAAAAAGTTTGCCTGAACAAATGCATTTAAAAGGCAAGTTCACCAACTTTTAGCCAGCTTTGTATTGTTACAATGTAAGAAGTATATGTAAATGACAATGTATACTCTTTCTCGGTGTTACTGCACCAATATATCAGTTCAATCTGCAGGGCCCTTTTATGCAAAATTCACTTTTACAAGGTAAAACATAAATGTATGTAGGCAGTGTGTACACAACCTCCCTATAATGATAAAAACCCACCCACTTTTTTTTTAATCCCCATAAATCGTGAGCACTGTTTCAGAACAAGCCGTCCGCAGATTCCACCTTTAGTGACGTCACCTAAAATGCCTAGGCCCTGCCCACGACTGCTCACGAACCATGCCGTATTAGCATAGACGCCGCCCTGAGTGGGTAGTACAACGTCCGCCATTTTCACCGACCGCGACAAGAATGTCTCGTAAGCGATTGTTGTTGGATGTAAGAGTGAACATAACAGTCCATAACAATGGATTCATTTTATTTTGATAGTGAATGAGCCCCCATATACCTAAATTTGTTAATTTCTGCGCAAAGCATTTTACACCAGACTGCTTTATGAACGAGGACCAATACAAAAGAACAATACAAAACACAAGTTTTGCTAAAAAGTTGTTTCTCAAGAATGGATCAGTACCAACGGTTTGTGATCCAGTCTCCGGAGCAATACTGGTATTGAAAGGGAAAGCACACACTTTATTATAGTTCATTTTACGGATATAAAGTTTACCAGTTTATTAAGCACCCCCCGAAAAAAGGCATAAAGTCTGTATATATTTGTATACTGTTGGGGTTTTGTTGATATTGTAAGGGAGAGAGAGACTTTAATGCGCACTTGTACTGCGTTTTATTCAGCACTTACAGCAGGGACGTGCAGAGAGCTCAGGGGCTCAAATGTAAAAAAGGGTGATGCAAAGCATATGTATATGCTTTGCATATACAGTATATGGTGATGTTTTCGTATTTCTAGTGCATAGACAGCCAAGTTTTATCCAGCATATGCACAACAATTAAATAACATTAAAATATGTAAGGGATATTTTTCCATTATGACCATATTTATATGCACAAGAGTAAAAAACACATGTATGATCATAAATGGCAGCCTCAGTTCTGCCACCTTTAAGAACTGGAACTCACAGTTACTGCATTCCATGTAAAACAGCTTTATATAGATATAGCCTAGTAGAATTTGCAAGTTGTATATTATTAAAAATATATAATTTAGATTATAAATAAATATTAGGTCTTCCAGCTGAAAAAAATAATAATTTAAGATTAAACTAAATATTCACATTCGAAGACTGTAAACAATTCAGAGCATTAGCTTTAATGGGCTAGCCTTAAAGGCCTCTAAACACACCAAGACTCACTTCCAACAATACAACACAGCAGGAAACACTACATACACAAGCATGATGTCCATTTCCTAAACCCGAACTTCAGCTTTACAGCAGGTCTCCTGCTAGGTTTATCGAACTCTCCCAAGGACAGAAGAAAAACATGCACTATGCAGTTGAGATTCTCACACAAACTGTAACATTGGACATAACGTGAGATGCGGACCTCTGACAGGAAACAGGACCACCCTGCATTCTCACCAGGAACCTCGGGTCAATTTCCTCTTTCTGCAGTGCTTTCAAAAACAAAAGAATAGCAGATCCCAAAAGCTGAGCTCTGAAATCTGCATACACAAACATTTTTCATAATGAAACACTGAATGAATCAATTATGAATGAACATAAATATACACCACTGCTTACTCCATTGTACATCATATGAACATTGTGTGTCACCAATATCGAATGCGGATATTTTGTTGTGCCCTAGACGCGCCCAACAAAAGCACAGGCCTGAGCAATGATATGCTAAATGTTTCATACACTGGCAGAGAACATTCATCAAAACGCTTCTGCCCTCAGACTTTATTCAGCACTGAAGTTACTAGCGAGTTTCTCAAGCGAGTGTTTTGTTTCAGTTCCTGAGAGACCCTCTGTGCTCTGAGAGAGCTAATCTTCCCATACCACGCCTTTTCTTCCAGAGAGGAAAGCAGCTCTGCCAGAAGGAGAGGTCTCGGAGTGTTTAGCGGGCTGAATCCCAAAACCCGTCATCGGCAGAAAGAAAAAGAGTTACGGGGCCACGGGTTATTTTAAGACTTGGGAATTTCTCAAATACACTTTGAGCAAAGCAATGTGTCCCAGCTTTTTAACCAAACAGAGAGTAAATGTCAAGGCCATTTATGTAGCACAAATTTGAGTACTATAACAATTTCACCATTTAAAATCATTAAAAATCATAAAATTATTTTAAAAGTCCAGCTAGTTACTACTTCAGTCTAAAGAGGAAATCATTTGGCTTAAGAAGTAAACATGTCCTCTGTCATATTCTGAATGCTTTTAAAATTAAAATAACTTGATTGGATATGCTTTTTGGGATTGTCTTCTCTTCAGGGAGTAGTTTCACTCCGGAATCCTCCAACAAGGAATGTCAAAGATGCACTCTGGGTGTGCAGGCAAAAATTACAAATCAAAATCAATTTAGAACAAGACGCACAAGTCTGACATTTGCGAATTCTATAATCATCTATTCTATGCTTTGCCATCTCCCTGATGTTTCCCAGTAGATATTTCCATCCGGAACGACACACTTCTCCCTGGTGGGAAAGGCATGTGTAACTGGAGTCTGGGCCGTTGGTCCAGGCCTCGTCTGGACATCCACCCTGTCGCTTCTTCAGTTTGAGCCGTTCACGACAACAAAGAGCCAGCCCAGCATTCCGCCTGCAAATTAAGATGCTCCCAAACAACAGGCTCTGCATTCCTCGTCAAGAATGTGTTTCTCTAAAAATAATATACCCAAATAAACGTAATTATAGTAGCCTGGTGGCAGAGTTTTAATGCCTCTGGAGATCCAAGGACTTCTTTCTTGGTTCCGCAAAATCCAGTGGCAGAACTTTTGTTTTGGAGACCATATGTTTTAAGAAGCATTTTCATTTGCAAGCTGCTGTTACAGATGTCACCTTTCATGTGGGCTGATCAGCTCTGTATAACTTTAAGAGGACCTTTTATTGGCTTAATTAATTCGCAGCCTTCGTTTAGACAACTTGTCGCCATGGCACAGCGCGGCCTCTCTTTTGCGGTTTAACGTTTAATTGTTTAATGGCTTGCTTACCACCATAATATTCTATTGTTAAAAAACATGACACCACTCTACAAACCATAGGTTTTTTAAGAGAAATGGAATTGCTTAGACACTGATAAATTATGTCTCACGCAACCTCAGCAGGTTTTCTACTTGCTTCCAAAGGGTATGCTATACACCATCACCAGGGTGCTCACCAAAAAAAAAACAAGGCAAAAACCATCTGAATTAGATAGAACAGTAAAGTAAAAACATTGTGAAATCTATTAAAACAAAAAAAAATTAAATAAATTAATATAACAACAGACATCTGCAGTCCATAAAAGAAGACACTTATGGCCAAGCTAATCCTGATACCATAACAGCATAAGCGTTTGTGCTATGTATATGCTGGGATCCACAAGTGTCAATCTAAAAATTGCATTCTCAGTTTAAAAGACTGTATCAAAACTTTGGGAGGAATTTCAATTATGTTGTTCATTTCCGTCCAGGCAGCTGAGTGCATAAGACAGCACAGGACAGACGTCTCCTCCTATCATTATATACAGCATCTTATAGAAATAGGTCGACTATAAGTAGATCTGCTGAAGAACTTTCATTCTGACACATTTAGATACAGCCATCCTTCCTATCACTTTCACAGCGAGACAATGATAGACAGGGAAGAATGTACAAAGAGGAATAGCTGAGGAAAATTTTAAGTTTAAGAGGAAGTCATATTCAATAACAGAATAAAATAAATACAATATTGTGCATAAATTAGTTAAAATTCATTTCCCCCATCCCCCCTTCAAATTTTGTTAATAAAACTTAGCTGGGAAATGTTCAAAATGTTCCTGAAAAGTAGAAAAGCTTCACTTTTAGGTTACTGATTTTTTTTTTTACGCAAATATATTTGTTGTTTATTTGCTTTATTACAAAGCTAAAGTATTTGAAATGAAAGGCAACCAAGCATTTTAATCACAAACTGCATTGCATAATTTTAATATTTAAAGCAAAAACAGAATGATTTGATTTTAGCTTTGTGAAATTATGCTACATAAAACATACCTGCAGGCTGCACGTAACAAAAACAGCAGACGGGCTGAATGTAAATTCACCCTCTGCCAGTAGGTGGCACTTATGGGACAGCAGTGATATAGCTTTTCCTTAGTTAACGCTGTAAACAAAGCAGTGATTTGCTTATAAACACTAATTTAATGGCCATTATATAGAGGTAACTTTTGTCAAAACTTTTCTGACAGTCAGTTCTCTTCAGAGACACATTCATTTAAGCCTTCACCCTCAATTCAATATTCCTATTTCCAATACTTCCATACTTCCAATACTTCCAATAATTTGAATATCTTGAACAGTGAGTTTGCTGTGCCTGGTACAGTATTTTCTCTGCCTGCACATCTGTGCTCTCTTCTCCTCTTTGTGTTCAGTGTGTCCTGTCTCTGGCCTGTGTTAATGTCATGTTTACACACAAATTACATTATGGGAAATTATTGCAATGCAGTTTGTTCAAGTATGGTACGAAGAACGGCCAAAATAACACATAGTAATAAAACTAAATAAAACGATAAATGCAGTAACTGATAAAAAAAAAAAAAAAGATCACAAACATCTGATATTTTTTTGCCACTTGATCTTCAGACAGCCATGTATTAAAATTCCTCGGTAAACGGCCCTGACGAGTTTGGTACATCCTGCAAAGCTAACATTCCAGACATGATCGGCATAACCTTTGTGTGTGACCGAGTGCACCTGGCATGCTTAAAAATCAGAAAGACGCTGAGGTCTGGGTCTAACAGTTTTTGATTTTAAGCTTTTAATAGGACAGTCCTTCCTCTGTAAGACATGCTTACCCGCTGAAATATTGCGTGGTTGATATCACTGATATCACACTGATTTTCATGCTTTCACGCATCTCTGTTATTTTTCTGGACTGTTCTGAAAATAACATTCACAACTCTTCAGGGTTGAAATTAAGTGTAAGATGTACTTGTATTGTGTTAGTACTTTTCTGAAATGGATCTGATACTAGTGACAGAACAAACTGTCCAAAAAATATGCCATAAACAACAGGACGTGCGGCCTTGACCAAAAGCTACACCACTGACACATGAATGAGCAGTCTGATAACAGGAATCAGATGATACTCTCACTTACAAGCTCAACCCCTTGAATCAGTAAATGCAATAGAAAAATAATTTTACTTTTACTTACTTTTAACCAACTGTGTTTTTTTTTTGTTTACTGGAAACAACTCAACATCAAATTAAATATGGTGTCCACCTCACTAAAGTTAATTAATTATGATAAACTGTTAATAATGTAAAAAAAATCATAATAATAATGATAAATAAATAAATGCAGATGACTGTACAGGAGAAAATATCAATATCCAAACTTGAAAATGTAAAAAAAAAATCCTGCGCCCCAAAACTTTTGAATAGCAGTGAATGTAAAATAAACACCTCTTGCACCTAAAATATTACATGAAATGAAAGCAACATTTCTGTTAAAACAAAGGAGTGTCGCTGACAGAGCTCAAAAACTACTGATACAGCCTACTTGCACTTATTACGCACTAGTCTGCATTAAGACTACATTAAGACTAAAATCTGCGATTAATTGGCACCAATAACCGGTGATACAATCAGTTATCAGGAAAAATCCATACTGATAGTTTTTCCCGGGATGCGTCCGAAAAGCTTACCTCAAATGGTTAAAACAATGTGACAAAAATACACACAAGTCCAACCCAAATGTTTAATGTAACGTTAGTTACAATCTATTTGCATTTAGCTTATATCCTGATGGTCACTTTCATGCAGTCGTTAGGCAGTGAAGTTGCATATTTAAAGCTAGTGACGTGAGAAAGCAAACTGATATGTTCATGTAGCTGACAGAAACAAACAAATCAGAAACACATCCGATTTTAGTTCTTTAAAATTTGAACACATTGTGTTGTGTACACACACCGACGGCGCCCAGCTACGACTCGCAGCAACGAGGCTGTTCAAAATTAAAGTGCCCCATTATGGTTTTTCAAATGTTCCCGTTCATGCAGTATGTAGTGTAGCAGTTTGTGAATGTAAACGTTCTGCAAAGTTGTAAAATTGAAAGTGCACGATAAATAAAGTTATTGTCTCCCAAAAGAAAGAATAAACTCAGAACAGCATAAATGAGTCATCTGTAATTCCAATACCGCTACATTAAGGTTCTACATCACTAGATAATACATTTGCATAATCATATGTTTAGCTTCAGACGCGCGATGTAAGCAGTTGACCAATCAAAACAGACTAGGCCGTCTGGCCAATCAGAGCAAAGAAAGCTTGCGGATAGGGATATAGAGAGACTGATTTATCCGTTGAGTCGTTTGAGAATCATTGAGAAATATGGTGATGTGCAATGTATATTATTAGAAAATCAAAGTGTTTTTTGACCTTTGCATTTAAACCTGTAGTAAGAGACCTCCAAAACAAAATTAGGAACATTTAAAATAGCATAATAGGGGCACTTTAAATTACATAATTACATATTTCTCTCAAATCATAGTTAAAATGCTTAATGACTTCACCCTAGGCTGGAATAGTGAGCATTTCTCAGTAAATAGTTTGTCTTTGTGTGGCTTTAGTAGTCTGTATGCTTCAAATAGAGATTAATACATGGTTTAGTGCTGTTTTTTTATGTTGTTCAGCACTATTTTATTTGGAGTGTAATGTTTGTTTTCATTCAGTATCCAAGTTAAAAACTATCGGATGATTAATTGGTTATCGGCCAGTGCGGTCCGACAACATAGATATCATCAGTCAAACTCAGCTCGACCTCTAATAAAGTTCAAAACATCTAGACAGGGTGCAATTGAATTGGGCAAAACTCAACTCTTGCTGCTTCTTTTTTTAAAACTTAAGTCAGCATCTTAAAAACTGTCTGTCATTGGCACAATTCACTGAAAATTAAATATATGATTAAACATCATAAACAAAAAATAATTAAATCCACTAAATAGCCAAATTTACTGTGTTCTTAAGAACGTAATGTGAGTTCCTAAATGTATAGCTTAATTGGGGTGGTCTGGTGCAGTCACAAGAATTTTGGAACCTAAGAAATAGATTGTGGTTCAAAAAAAGATGCTTGAACCCTATGCCTTTACAAGGATGTGTTTTGTAATCTCTCATCATATAGAGCCGATGACAATAATCAGAGTACATAGTATCTACACAAACTGTTGTCAAACCTTCCAAACAAACACACTCCGCATGAAACAAACAAAAGCCATGTTCACCAACCCCCTTTTAACAAAAAAAAAAAACCTTGCCCTCCCTTAACCGACATAATGAAAACACCAAGGGAAGCAAAATAGCACTGAGGGGCTTGCGCTCATGTGAATAACCTTTTGGCGCTGGCAACACAGCTCCCACTTTCCAGAATAATTGAATTTGGTGTGCTTTGTGACCACGTATAAAAGCTTCCCTTTGCCAAGCGGCAGGCCTGGCTGTGGCAATTGCATAACAGAGCCTGTAAAGAATAAAGGGAGAGCCGCTGGGCCTGGGCATGGAGGGAGGGAAGACACGTGGGAACTGCTGCCGCTATTGGGCAGCTTTGTCTAGGGCCGATCACGGGCAGAGTCCCTCAGGCATTAGTGTAAGCATGCCTGACATTGCACTCATTCCACAGTCACAAGAGCCTCCCCACAGAAACTACGCTGGAGTAAGTGGACGAAAGAGAGCGGACTCTTAGGGAGTTACCTTAGGAAACCATGCAGCGGACAGTCTTTACGGCAAACGGACGCAGGCGATATTCGCTGTTTACCCGACTATTGTATTGCCGAGGTGAAGCGCCCTTCCTTCCGCAAAGTTCCTCTTGTAAACTAAAGCACTGAAAACAATACTGAAAATATTGTATACAAATATCTCTTTTATGTTATTGAGATTAAAGATATTAACATTCTCACTAAATTTCATAGAGGTTTGCTGCTCAAATTGCAGTGATGTGACAATTTCAAGCCATGACAGAAATGCAATATCACAGAATAATTTTTTCACCTTTTTTTTTATTAAAACTTGAGGACGGTTACAAGCAAACACCACAACACAGAGGCAAAAACGGGTTTGGGTATTGGGTATGCTTTTATGATATAAATGTGTCCAAAAGAGAACTGGTAGCATGCAGTTAGGGAGTGAGGGGCAGGTGCTGGAAGGTGGCCCTGTTTCACAGAGGAGCTCCAGTGGTTTCCCAGGTGACTGTGCAGTGAATTCACACACTGATTCCAATTTTCACTACAAGCCGTCACTGGGCCTGAAAACCCGAAAACCCATGTTCACTGGTGCACAGTTGATGCTCAAACAAGGTGGTGGTGTAAAACACCATGCCCATGAGCAACTTCATTTCCTCTGAATATTTTTTTTTTTAATAATAATAATATAAATTTCATTAACAATTATTATGTATTATTTACAATTATTTTATTTTTGAGGTAGGGTGTACCTGTGATTACTGCTCTGAAGCAGTAGCTCAGATAATCCCTGAAAATAATGGTAAAGAACTACAGTAAACGTCCATAAAATGCAAGCTCAAAGTAAAATCAAAGGACAGGAAAGCTGGAATTGCAAAAAATATGGATCAGGCTTTTAGTTTTCATAGTGAATTCTATTCTATTATAATGCTCTATGGCCTTCTTTGTCCTTAAGGTTCCCAGAAATTACTATACTTCATTAAAGGGAAACCAAAAATGAAAAATGTGTTAATTTACTCACCCTCAAATTGTTCAAAACCTGTATGAATCTCTTGTATGAACACAAAATGGTAACCAAATATAATATGAGTAACTAAACACTTAATTGGCCCATTGACTTCCATAATATATATATATATATATATATATATTTTTCCATTCTATGGAAGTCAATAAGGCCCATCAACTGTTTGGTACCCATATTCTTCCAAATATATTCTTTTGTGTTGAGCAGAAGAAAGAAATTAATTCAGGTTTTGAACAACTTGAGGTTGAGTAGATTAGACAAATTTAATTTTTGGGTGAACAATCCCTTTAAGAGCCTGATGAATAGATACAAATATCTGATAAGATGTACCAACTCGGTATCTTTGTCAGAATATTTTTCTTTCTATATAAATTAAGCCAATATAATGAACTGGGTGTCAATTAACTTTCCACAAACTCGAAATCAATGCTTTACTGCCAAATGTGCATGAGACAATACTAAATATGACCAGCACCTGCACTTTTTGGTGAAATAAGATGATTGACCCCCAGACTAGACTAACCTGTTCTGAGAGAACAACAGTCAGTCTTAACAGATAAGCATTCAATAAAGTCCACAATGGACAAGACTATAATCAGATTGTTGTAATGTAAAATACAGATGTAAACCTACAAATTTAGTTTAGGTACAGACAGGACAAATAAAAGCAGAATTATGGCATAATCAGAGGCTATACAGCGCATTAGTAACTCTGATGCTTGATTCACAAGTTCCATTGTGGATGATGTTCTTGTATTATTATCAGCTATTTTGCCATTCATACTGACTCAATGACAGAAAGCACTGAGAAGAAGAGAGAGAGGAAAAGGGAGAGAATGTCATGAGACCAGCTTTAACTCATGTCGCCCACATGAGCGCCCCAGTTCAATGTGTTGTCCTCACATGTCCACCTCAACATCTGCTGGATAACTCCTTACTGCTCTCCTGACATGAAAATATGAGATTTCTCAGACTCTAATCAGCTTCACGTTACAAAAGCATGTCACATGACTTTGTCGAGGGGAGCCTTCAAGCAGATCAGGTTTTTCTTATCTTAATTAATTTCAAACTACTCCATTCCTTCTCTTGTAAAGGAGAGGAAAAGTGGAAGGTGTTAAAGATGCTTTAGAGTGAAAACGAAATCCACAACACATAACACAAGAGCAATGAATGCAAAAGTGAAAGACTTTCGATTTGTGTGGGATGTTGCAGAGTCCATGCCTATGACAGCAGTGTGATGTTAATGCCAATAACAAAAGTAGATTCACTCATTTGAGAGGCTAAAATCATGTTTGCTTTTTGAAATTTGTACTCAAAATACAGCATAAAGTATTTATTGTTATTAGTATTACATTACGTAAACATTAGTGGTGAAAATGTAATCCAAATGATCTGTTCTCAGCACAATGTGACCATCCAATTAGAGTCATACAATGACAGAACTGCCTTTGAGGTGGTGATCTGCTTGCTCATTGCTTTGACACGAGTGACCCTACAAATTAAGATGAAACCATGTTAACTACCCTCAAGGCAAAATCCCCTCTATTTAATTTACACAAGGCTTCAAGTGAACTTGTGTTTAAATGAGTTGAGCTGAAAGGCTGGTTTCTCTGCTGGTGAAAATACAGACCTCACAAAGCACATCCACACTGCTTTCCCAGCGGCCCAACTAGCATTCCATACATATTTGCACATGGAACTCTTGGAACTACAGTTCAATTCTCTCTTTCATTTGCACACGGTTTACATTATGTGACTATTAAAAAAAAAATAACGGGGAAAAATATATGCTTTTAATAGATAAATTAAAATAGCAATAAAATAAGGTATGTGATTTGCCTTTCTACTATTTCTTAGGAAAACTGAAGCAATGGCGCAAACTGTTTTCTGTTGATATTCTAAATTCAGTTCAAACTTACTGCAAAGAGACCACCACACATTCTATAATGATTTTTCAAAGACAAAAGTAAAAGAGAGAGCATTCTTTCCTGACCCTGATAGATCCATGTTACATGCCATTACATCTAGATTTAGCCAAGATGACAAATGAGGGAAATGATGCGGGTGACAAGGGGCAAATGCCAGTGTGTATCTTTTATATTTGACTGACAATTAGGAATAGCTAGATTGTTGACACTGAAAACAGGGGTCTAAGTATAATAAAATCTATATCACACTTAAAGGAACTCGAGTTAATATCACATAGCTTTTGTCATTAACACAGATTAAATTCTATTCTGAATTAAATTGATTGTAAATAGTCTTTGAAATGCTATTCACTGACACTGATTATTTTGGCAAGGGAAGATATTAGGATGCTTATAAAAACGTCATCACTCAGCTGGTTATAATTAGTGTTAATCATTGTATAAACATATACAGTTAATATACTATATGCTTTTTACATAAAATAATGTATTTCTTATATTATATTTTAACAGCAAATAAATGAATTACGATACACACAATAGAAATATTATAGCCTAACTCATAAATCATTTGATCTACATATCTTCTTTAATCCTAATTTTGCAATAATCTTGGAGTTCTACTGTAAATTTGAGCAACACATAACTGGCAGGCACTGTCAAGTATTAGGCTACACTTGGGACTTGTTTAATGTCATCAAACATTAGATGTAGGGACAACATCATCAAAAAGGTTGCCTCTTTCCTGATGCGGTTTCATACAAGTCCAACCAAATAGTAATAAGACAAGGAAGTTCATACAAACACCACAATACAAGATTGAATAGCCATTTTACTGGACTTTTTCAGGTGAACAGTCATTGAAAGACAACTCAGAAACATGTATTATTTGCACATAATGTGCCAGTAAATTGGCATGACAAGCACAAAGAAACAACCAGCCATGTTACATTGTGTCAGCTCTGGCCTGTGGAATGAAAACACTTCCATTCCTAACTGTTGCAACTTCCCTCGCTTCTTAAACATCACTTCAATCTGAGCCCCCGCCCTCTACAACCAAACAATCATCAAACTTCAGCCAATAAAGCATGCAGCACCTCTCACGGACACTTTTACCTGTCTCTGGGGTCGATCCATGAAGTTTGTCGGGTGTTGTGGTCAATGTAAAAGACTCTGCCATCAAAATCCCTGGCTTCCTCCCAGCCCGGGGGCAGCGGCAGCTCCGAGCTCTCTCTCCGCTTACAGCTGCTCACCCACGGCATAGCGCTGCTGGGACCCCCTTCCTTTCCTCCAACAACAAATATATCACAACTTTTTACTGCATTACAAAAGTGTAACTCCCATCAACTCTCGGAAACAGAAAACGTCACGACGAAGAAACAACCGCGGGTCAAATCGACACAGGCAGTCCTGCATCTACCTTTTCCAAAAAGTTTTGCAGCGCTCTCATGACTCTGTGTGTCGGTCCTCCATGTTTGACTCTATCTACCATCTTTCATTCCACACTGTCCATATTCGGGCAGGCGTATTTGCATAAGCACCACCTCCGAATGCATACGTATATGAAAGTAAGCCAATAGTGGCGCTCGTATGATTTTGGGATTGTTGTTGATGTAAGTGGATGCATATTTTTTTTATACTGATTCATGTGATGGGTGTGATTTTTGTGATTTGTTGTTTTTAAGTATTTTTAATAAATAGACCTATCATTTTTCAAAGCAACGTTTATCTCATAGGGTCAATTTTATTTGTATTAAATAAAGATTTCAGATAAAGTTAGAGACTCGTAACTTGTCTAGTAGCCTATAAAAAATTAAATAAAAAAGTAAAAAAATTGGCCTATTCATAATTTCATACGTAGGCCTTTTCCTTTCGTGATTGCGTGGTAAACTGTTGTAATATAATTTTGAACATTTTCCAGAAATGAGAAAATACCTTTTAGCCTAGGCTACACCTTATCACAGAAACTAAAAAGTTTCAGTCACTTGATTTAGTTCCATTTTTAGTATAAGAGCGCCATCTAGTGATTTCTTAATATAAATAACTACATTTGAGTATTGTAGTCCCCAGTTTGTAATACTGTACTCTGTAATTTGAAACTTTTTAATCATCTAACCTATAGCCTTTAAAGCTGGCATTATAGATCAAACCTCTGTATTTATTAGAAACGCCTTCCTCACACTATTTCCTATAGGATAAAATAAATCTAAAGTTTGTTTTTCTACTCCTCACACTATTTCCATTTGAATACTTTAAAAAGATAAGTAACAAACTGGTGCACTTGTATGCTGTAGTTTATTCAGCCTATTGTCAAACTAATTTAAATGTCATTAAAAATATAAATACATATTATGTGGAACAATATACAAAATATCAGGAAGAGAGAGAGAGAGAAAAGACGCAAGGCCAATGAAATACATTTATTTCCAGAAGTGGCTTTAGAGCTCAATTTCTTTATTATAATAATTATATATAATAACCTCAACATCCCTTATCAACTTCTACAGGGATTTAAAGGAATAGATCATGTAAAAACAGCAATTTTGTCATAATTAATGTACCCTCGTTTCACAAAAGAAGTTTAGAAGAATGTTGATGCTACTCTTTTTCATAAGTGAATAGTGACCATGTTCGATTCCAAAAAATCATATTGGTTTGGAATGACATTAATGTGAGTAAATGATGAAAGAGTTTTAATTTTTCATGCTGAACTTCTTAACAATGAAAGCTTTTTTTTTTTTTTTGCTCAACTGTAATCAAAATCTTTTTTAGACCAGGTCTGAAATGTGTGTGTGTTAATTATGTGTTTTTAGAGAGCCGATTATGTGTTTGTGGAGAGCCACTGTTTCATGTCACAGATTTGCTCTTCAGCCCCTGCCATACGTGGCATTCTGTAAGTGCAATCAACACTTCTATCTCAACACTATTCCACATGCAGGAGCCAGATCACACGAGACAGCCTCACACTTCAGGTCACATTCTCATTTCCTTTTTTCTTTTTATACACAGTAAGAAAATGCTTTTATGTACATGAGTATCAATGACAACCCTTTATTGCACAAAACTTCACTGCACTTTAGTCACTCTTAGTAACCATGATGATCAATCTGATCAAAACATGAAGGCTATATGTTTAATAGCTTCATATTTAACACAAACGGATGTTGCATGTGATATAGGAAGGCCTTTGAAACTCAAAATGATATTTTATTGCACCAATTTGCACTCAGAAAGGCCACAAAAGGCTATATTGAAAATCGAAAATAAAATGTTTCATGTTTCTGTTCAACTGGTGAAGCATGACACTAACAATGCCAAGTGGTTTTTCGATTCCCTTTCCCAGGGAACACACATACTGGCCAAACATTTAGCTTGAATGCAAGGGAAGTGGATTTGGATAAAAGTGTCAGCCAAATGCATGAATGTGAACGAATTATATAAATGGAAAGATTCTGCACTAGTTCTATTGGACATCAAATAGGTACATTTGTGACACTGTTCTGTAAAAAGGGTCAGAGTGAATCACGGGATGCTCTCATTCTCCAATGGGTAAATTAAACTAATCATCGGGATTTGTACAAACTTGTGGAACATATATTTCATACAGTAAATTCTCACTCCAATCTGCATAGAAAATGATTTGTCATAAAACAAAGTGGTAATAGTTTATTTTGATGGTCCCCTTTAGACATTTAGTTGACGTATTGGACGGACCTACATGTCAAATAACTCTCATTAGAGTATTTGCAGAATCTGCTTAATATCTGCTAACTTTGTATTATGATGGTCCTCCAACAGACATTCTACTGACTATAAGTTACTTTTCAGTATATGTCAACTTCTTCTAACCTAACCCTAATTCTACCCTTAACAGTCAACTCTAATGAGAGTTAGTATGTAGGTGCAACGTTAACTATAGGCTAGTCAAGAGAATGTCTAAAGTGTAACCAAAAAATGTAAAAATCTTTCAGACCCCATTGTATAAATCAAAATTTAAAATTTTTACAATAAAAATTAAATAACCATGCAGGAGTTAAAGTCGGCAGGGATCAAAGATGAATGGGTGAAAGAAAGAATGGACTGCAAGGCACTTGGTGGAGCTTATCTCTCACCCACTCGTTTCTTAAAAAACTCTATAAACAGTGAAAACTTTCCTCCCTTTATAAACCTTTCTCTTTTCCTCATGGCAACCCCTACGGCAAAGTGCTGTTGCCGATAGCAGGGAAATCAAATGAAAAGATACAAACAAAAACTAATGGGGTAGAAAAATCCAAACATGTTGTCCCTTGAAAATGACAACAATCCCGATTTTAATGGCATCCTGTCTACAATTTAATGGCATCCCGTGTGGCCTATGGTCTCCAACTGCCAGATTGGGGTCTGACTAAAAAGATATCTCCCTCTCTCTTGCTCTCTCTCTCACTCTCACTGAAAAGGATCCTAGAGGGCAGGGCCTAAAGTTTGAGTGCCCTCTCTCCCCATGTGTACACCTCCTCTACCTCCTGTGCTCAGATGATGAGTGCCTCTTACTGAAGACTGACGGACTGTGAAGAACCTGCCAGCAGAACTGTACAATATCAGGATCCAAGGTGCTTTTGTTCTTACTCTTCATTCCTCTCTCATTTCTCTCATCAAGAAGAGGTTCTTGAGGTTCCGCAGGTCGTTGGACCCTGAGAGGGACACGATAGTCAGAGGTAACCATGACAAACCCTTGCAATGTGGCTCTGGAAATTCTGGGGATGCTGATCGGGATGGGGGGCTGGTTTTGTTCCCTGGCGGCCACCATTATGCCTCAGTGGCTGTCACTTTCTACTGAACTATTTACCTTGGAGAGCCACGAACAAGGGCTTTGGGAGTCGTGCGTGTTCCACGAGGTGATTGGCACGGAGTGCCGCCCCTATGACACTCTCCTAGGCCTCGATCACATGTGGATGCTGGCCCGTGTTCTGATATGCCTGTCAGATGCCACGTGTCTTCTCGGACTTCTCCTCGCCATCCCTGCCATGAGTCAGATCAATTGCTGCAAGAGCGAGGAGGGACGACGGACCAAGCGAGGTTTGAAGATCACGGCTGCTGTGTTTTTATGCATCGCTGGAATGTTGGTGCTCACTCCCGTTTCCTACGTTGCTCATCATGTTGTCATAAAGTTCTTTGATGAGAGCACACCTCACGTGTTGCCCCGTTCAGAGTTTGGGGACGCACTGTTCATCGGCTGGGCCGCAGCACTTCTCGACATTGTGGCAGGAATCCTGTTATTTATGTCTTGCACTGACTCAAGATACAGTGAAGCAAATCTGGTGTATCACCATCAAAGGCAGGAGATCAGAACTGTCGATGGTTCGAGAAAACGGACTGAGTATGTTTGAGATGATCCTCACTGTCCTGAAATGACTGTTAATGTTGATGGGGCAGGGAAAAAACTTTTATAGAGGAAAAAACTTTTTGAATTGATCTTTAAATCATTTTTTCCCCCTCTGAAAAATGTTTAAGTTTAATGTTTATATATCAATCAAACAGGTAAATATTATGTTGCAGTAATCCTCCAGTATCTGAGTATACTGTTTAATTATGTATTATCAGTGAATTATTAATATTAAAAGGTTGCCAATATGTTTTCAGTTTAATAGTGTAAAAATAGTGTAAAATAATAGTGTAATAGTGTAGTGTAAAAATAGTGTAAAAAAAGTGTTAATAATTAAAAAAAACATTCTTCCCATTTTTTCCAAATGTTGTCTTAGGTTAGTTTAAAAGTATGTCCTCAACCTATTTGTTTAGTTTCAAAATTATGCATCTAGTAATAACACTTTGGTTCTTATTTCTGCTTGCATTCGTACACTGTACATGTAGTACTTAATGTCACTTGCAAGTGATTTAAGTAACTCATTGTTTGGAGATCAAGTGAACACACCCTGGAAACCAGCTGGTGCTAATCCCAAATATTGTCTGCTTTAGTAGGAAATACATAAGATTCTGACTGAACTCATAATTTATACATACAATATTTTGTATGCACTATATGGGGCAATTATAACATTTACATAAAGTGAAAACGATTCAGTAATATTATAAAATATTTAAACAATTATATTATTACTTTGAAGTACCCCTTTTTGAGATGTAGTTTATTAACATAATTTTGTATTTATTAATGTACTAGTGCTACTGATGCAACTTGTAGGCTATTAAATAGAGAGAGAGAGAGAGAGAGAGAGAGAGAGAGAGAGAGAGAGAGAGAGAGAGAGAGAGAGAGAGAGAGAGAGAGAGAGAGAGAGAGAGTCTTAATACAGCTACATGTTTAATATGTATAATATTGCTAGTTTAGAGTAGTCGGGAAAAATAAAATAAAAAATAAATAAATAGCAATTATTTTGGTCTCGAGCATTAGTTTCTAAGCAAGAGTATACAAAAAATATAAATGAAACAAAATGAGATTGGGTGTTCTGGTGTGTTCAGTCAGGTGAGCTAATGGCAGTAAATGCCTGCTTGAGTGTAATTGTCTGTGATGGTCTCTCTATCAGAATGGAGGCTAAGCTGTGTTTAATGAAGGCTCTAATGAGCAGCATGTCCTCTTGAGGAATGCCAAACAGTGCCACCTCCTCCTCTCCATCATTACTCTGATTTGAGCAGGTTAGCAGGAGACAGGGAGCTCCTTTTCCCTGAATACTGCAACAGGTACGGCTCCACCCGCAGAGAGCTTCAACCAAATAATCACATCTTTAAATGGAAATATCCCCATCTAATGATACTTCATACTACAAGGGGTCAGTGATTTGAGAAAAAGGTGTTAAATCCAAGGACAAACACGGGAAACATATTTCATTAAATATGTTTGCATTACATTGCTTTAGACATAATATAAATAATATGGTAAATGGACAAAAAGTTCTCAGACTTGAAGGCGCCACATAGATTGTGCCCTCAACTTCCTCCGATGGATATTGATAGTGAAAATTAAAATGGGCGGTATGTTTACACTTAGATGTTTAGCTATTAACGCTCATTTCCAGCTTCTGGTTGGGAGGGGACCTATCCTGGGCTCCCAGAAAAGGGAAATGGTGCGTCTTCGACTCATTAGGAACAATGTCCTATGCAGCTCACTGCAAACAATCGGAAGTGCACACACAAAAAAGCATTTGTTTATATATTTGTATATTATGTGATTTCATAGTTTTCCTTCAGAGAACAATAAGAAAAACAAAAACAAATGTGCTTGCAGGAAATACCATGCAATGTCCGATTCTTTCAGTGAAAAGTAACCACGTCACTCAAATAAATAAACGCTTTTAAAAACACATCAGCATCATAGATCTTATCTTAGTTATTTTTCCATGTATGTCTACAAGAGGATTTTTTTTGTCAAGTTGTCGACAGTTAACGTCATATTTTTATTTGTTTCAGTTAAAACTATTCAATCAATCAATCAATCAACAAATGAATCAATAAAAAATTCTAAACACCTTGTATTCTTTGAACTTTCTTTAGAATACTACATAAAAGTGCAAAAAAATATATAAAAACAGAAAAAAACATATCGCTGTCAATATGCATCCATGAACATCTTAACTTAGAGCACAAGCTCAGATAACCTGCTTTTTGTGCAAGCATACTGTATGAAAAAAAATGTGAAGCAGGTTTAGTATACAGACTTGTAATGAATGTCCTCAAGTAAAATTATACCATAAAGTCCTTAATTATTGGTGTTACTCATCTGAGTGTATACCCTTTACTTAGTTGCTTAGCTATGCAGAGCAGCAGAGGGTGAGTTGACCTCTGTGTAGATGAGACACAAGCTGCAGCTCAAGGCCAGTGGAGATACGACAAAGAAATTACAAGATGAAAGTCTGAAAATGCCAATGGTTTCTCACAGGTGGAAAAAAGAAAAAAAAAAACTGCACAAGCAGTGCTGATCCCGCAACACACCCAGTGTGATCACATGCACACCCACAATCACATAACACCCTGCAGTACACACCCACGATATACCAAAACCACATATTCACTTAGCCTCCCCACCACAGCAACAAAGAAATCCTACTAATTATGGTTTAATTACTTACTAAAAGTAATAAAAAAGATACTTTGTCCTATAAGTCATGGTGCCCCAAAGCGACCTACAAACTTTCTTCAAAAAATCTTCCTTTGTGTTCAGCAGAAAAAAGGCATTTATACAAAATTGGAACAACTTGAGGGTGAAGAGATGACGGAATTTTAATTTTTGGGTGAACTTTCCCTTTAAAGGATAAAATTATGTTTTCTTTGAAACTGTATAATGATAGTTTGGGCATCATACAGCACCTGTATGGTGGAAATGCCTCAGTCCAGCTGAGTTGAGTGCATCATCCTCAATATACATGATCATGACGCAAAATATGTTCTTCAAACTGGTTGAGAGGCCTTTAGAAAGGTTTAAGACAGACAGACACAATTGAAGCCCACAAGCTAAAGGGTGTTTCATCCAAAGCAAGGCCAGTTCCTCCTCAAAAACTTGGTTAAGAAAATAATCCGTATTACAAAATCACAGGTAAAGTTACAGCAGGAATCCGTCTCTCTTGCCTCCCATGCAATAAATCCCGCCTCTTGTTTTCGTGAGCGCTTGCGAATTGGTCTGAATGAACAAAATGATGCTGTTAATGTGAAGACTAAGAGTAAACATTTGTAACATTAAGTCCACTGGAGGCAAGCTTGGGGAACCCATGTGCAGTTTATTAACAACCCAAAATAAGCAAATACAAAACTATAAACTAAAACTTAAACATGCACTGAAACCTCATCAACAGTGAGTTGCAACATCAATACTATACAAAGACGCATGGCAAACAGGAGGGCTTAAATACACAGACTATTAAATGACTAGACAAGACACACCTGTGAACATAATCAAGACAATTACCCAATGACAACATAGGACATATGACAAGGGGAGCACATGACAGGATCACATGACAAAGCCAGGAACAGGACAATGGGAAACCTTCAAAATAAAGGTCATGAAACATGAACATGAAACAAAACTCAAAACTAGAAGTGACAGCAACTCACACTTACATATCATACGTCAAAGTCTTTTTTTTTTGTGAGCAATCAGTTTGGTGAAATTAAAGGTACATCTTCGTGTCTGTAAGCAGTTTACCGGGCTTTGATGACTGATGATCTGAAATACGTTTTAAAAGAACAGCTGAACATCAAGTTCACAAGTCAAATATATTGTTTAAATTGTTACTGCCTTTAGTTATTGTTTTGTAATAAATATAAAAATGCTTAAAAACACTAACTTGATGAGATTTAAACTTAAAGGGATAGTTCAAAAATTCTGTCAGTAATCACCCTCATGTTGTTCCAACCCCGTAAGGCTTCGTTCATCTTCGGAACACAAATTAAAATATTTTTGATTAAATCTGAGAGCTGGATCACTCCTTTAGGCTGCAAGGTTATTTCATCTGCCAGCCCAGAATAGTAAAGATATTGTTAAAATATTCCAAGTGACTACTGTTTAAGTTTATCAAGCGACGAGAATACTTCTTGTGTGCAAAAACAAACAAATATAAGGTTTTTATTCAACTATTAATTTTCTTCTGTGTGGACCTCTGACGTGAGTTCACGAGAGCGCCACGACGCATGCGCAAGAACTGAACTACATGCTTAGAACAACATGAGGGTGAGTAATTACAGAACTTTCATTTTTGGGTGAACTATCTCTTTAATACTACTATACTATAATTACACTGTCAATGTAAAAATACAACATAGAATTGTTTAAAGTGTAGTGTACATTAAGTGTAACTGGGACATAAATTTAAGTTTGTCAATATATATATAATATATATATATATAAACATGGAAAACACTGCGAGGACTTTGCCTCCTCATTTCAGAACACCATTGCTGTGCAGAGATAAAATGTGAAAATCTAATCTTTATCTTTGGGTTTGATCTAATCTCATAATCTGTAAATCAGTTAATATCCCATTATCCAGTCAACTTTAATACAAGACAGGAAATAACTAAAGGGACAATTTTTTTTTTCATGAAAAAGGGGAGTAATACAATTTGGAACAAATTGTAAATGATCAACTGTTCCTTTAAAAATATCACAATTAAAAAACAAAGCAAAAGAAAACATGTTTTATTGTACAACAAAGAAAAGCCCAGATGAACATATTTTTTTAAAATCTTCAATCAGTAATTTATTTATAAATACATTTATAAAGCATCAATGCAATAAGACAATGCAGTTCAAAGTGCTTTACAGGAAAGAAAAAATGACTGGCACTAGGTTTAAAAAAAAAAAAAAACTTCACCATACGGTTTAATCTTTCATGATTATGCTGAACTCTGATATGAGAATGTCATCATGTTCATTGCCCTTCACTTTTGGCTTTACTTTCTTATCACAGTATGTGTGATAACATACGAAGTGTTAATGTCACACGTTTCATTTGCTGCACAATCAGAACCGGGTTTTCAGAAAAGACTTTTAATAATACCTTTCGTCCATTCTTTTGGGGCACCGGCCAAAATACTAACAAACTGTTGTAAAGGAGGTTTTATACTGAGGTCCAAGAAAGTTTGTTTTACTCCACCAGTATTATGCCCCACTCTTGGTCACATGAGAGCAGAAATGTGTTTGTGTTAGTTACCCTCTCCAAGACAATGAGTTGGTCCCAGCGTGGCGTCTTGGCTCTTCTCTGTCAGGATGTTTCCCTCACCTCTTCCTCAGAACAATGCATGTCAAATTGCCAATGGCCCTGGGAGTCCATCCTGGAAGACAAATTATCCGCTGGTCCTAAACCACAATTCTTAACACATATTCTTGTGTATACATTTTTTAGTGTGTTAGAGGGATAAATCATCAAAACTCCTAAAGGGACCTTGACAGACTACTGAACCAACTAGGTTATTTTAGGTGTGCATTTTTAAATGAGTTTTAATTTTAATATCATTTTCAAATTTCCTATCAATTTCAGTTTAGTGTTTCATTAATGGTTTTGTTAGTTTTAGTTTAGTTTTTATTTTTGAACACATTTCTATTTAGTTTTTTATATTTAGTTTCAGTGTTAGTTTTAATATAGTTAAGCAGAGTTAACAACATTTCCAGTTAAAGACATTTAATTTCACCAAAGTTTAATGTTAGCAGTTTACAGTTAACTGGGGATTTTGGGCCCCATGAAAAAATATGAGGTAAGGCCCCTACTACTGCACCCGTTCAATTAATAAAATCGATCTCGGGGACCCCTAAAAGTGTGTGGGCCCTTAGAATCGTCCTAACTTTTCCCCCCTTAGCGGCGCCCCTGTAATTATGATTATTATTTTATGATTATTTATGATTCATCCTTTCAAACATTACTTTTGTATTGAACCATTAATTATTTTTGTCTACTGCATCTTTTAATATCATATAAGCCTAGTTATAGGCTACTTTAATGTATTCTATTCATACCAGACATTTAGTTCCATCTCTGACAAAGGCCGTCCATTTGTGGGCTACACATGCTATTTTATTTGTTTTCTGCTCAGTGTGGTATCTTGTCTAATATGTGTGGTATTTCGTTTAGTTTCACATGAGATGGTTATCTTTCTTGGAATTAAGGTACAGCTCTATTTGCATAAGGTCAAGACATGATGGAAATAATTCTTTGGCCATTTCTGCTTCTTAGGAATGGTTCACACAGAAAGCGGTTTTGGTTTGAAAAGGCGCAAGGTCTTGAGACGCATCTTTTATAAGTTGAACTTATTTGAACTCGAGTGCCGCGTTTTTAGAACGTAGTTTCATGCACGAGACGCTGCAAAAGACGCGAGACTAGAGCGCAAGGGTCATACAATGAAAAATTAAGCAGCGCAGTTGAATGGAAAAACGTGATTTTCCGGTATAGCCAGAATGAGAGAAAATAATTACGAAAACGATCATTTATTTGAGCTAATTATTTGTTAGTTTTTCAGTAGGCTAACTGTTGTTAGTATCGGTTAGTTTTAGTTTTTCATTTATGTTGAAAGTTGTATTTTATTTCAGTTTACGAAAAGGTTTTTTTTTTTTTTTTTTTTTTTACCAATAGTTTTAGTCTTAGTTTCAGTTTTCGTTTACGAAAATAACCTTGGAATCAACACACACACACACACACACACACACACACACACACACACACACACACACACACACACACACACACACACACACGCAAGCAAGCAAGCAACTTTAATTGGCAAGAATTAAATAATTAATTTCCCTTTGTCAAGTTATCAGGGGGATTATGTGGTTTTATAACAGAAGAAAATCATGTACTATCCAGTGGGATTTGTCAAAATTAATGTTCAATTTTAACAAGATTAAATGTTGGCAAGTAACAAACTCAAAGCCCATGGGGGGTGTAGAAAAACACAGTAATAAGGGCAAGTATCAAGCTGGGAAATAACAGTAGAGTTCATTCCACTCATGGCAGGGGTTATTTCCTCTGAAATCACCTTGTCCCTGCTCAAAGATCCACTCTAGTCAGCTGAATCATATCTAAAATCAAATTCAAGATATTTTGCGTTAACAGCTTTTATAGTGGCAGCCTGATGATTATTATATCTAAACACTGTCTGAAAAATAATGAAAAATATTTTGTGTATGCACTGTTAAAAATTATATGATCAATAAGTTATGACACTATATGTTTTTACATTGCTTTAACTAATTAAAATAAGTTAAGCAATTTTAAACTTTTTTATGTTATACAAGATTCAGCTGATTTTTAAAAGTCAGTTTAATGTAATTTAAGTTGAAAGCACTTAAACATTCAAGTTGATTGTACTTAAAAAATTAAAGCAGCACATTATTATTGTATTTTTTTAGTGTATAGCACCACTCAATTACTTTTTTTAATTATAGTATTGGGTCCAGTGCTCATTACTTTCACCCTACAACACTGAGAGGAATAAATTAGCATTTTACATACATTATCTTCATATACATACACTATTCAAAAGTTTATAATAATTAAAAATATACACAATAATTAAAAATAAATTTCAAATAAACGCTGCTCATCAAAGAATCCTGGAAAAAAATGTGCTTACAAAAAGCAGCGCCACTGTTTTTTAACTGAGATAATAAGAAGAAATGTTTTAACACCAAATCAGCATATTAGAATGTTTCTGAAGGATCATGAGACACTGAAGACTGGAGTAATGATGCTGAAAATTCAGCTTTGTTAAATTACATTTTAAAATATATTCAAATAAAAAACATTTCATTTTTACCCATTTTTCATCAAATAAGTGCAGTCTTGTTGTGCATAAGAGACTTCTTTTAAAAACTTAGAAATCTTTCTGACCCCAAATTGGCAAATATATACATACATATACATTTAACATAAAGTATATAGCTTACATTACAGACATTTAGGTGAGAATTTTGTTGCACAGACATATCTCAGATATAGCATTGTGTGTCCTGCACATTATGTAACAAGAATATACGAAAACTTTAAAATTCCAGTGTTATAGGATCTCTCAAATAAAAAAAATTGATACCAATTAGGGCCTAGATGGGCTCAAAATTGTGTTACCTTTATTTCTGTTCACTTAATCACTTTAGTAATTAAATAATTAAATTATGATATTTGATATACTCAGATATACAAATTTATCTCGAATAGTCAACATTTTTGAGAAATTGTATGTAGAGCCTTCAATGTCCTTCCATAGAATAATGCATTTTATTATTAATGATTATCCGATTCATATGCTGGGTTGATCTTCCCCTCATCCACACTCTCTTTAATTACACCAAGAAAGCCTTCATCCCTTAGACTTGTGGTGAAGTCAAAATGTCCAGTTTCTCCACTCGTAGGCATATTGGTTTTGGGATACCTGTAGCACAATAATAGTAGTCCACTTAAAATGAGTAGGCAAGCTGAGCCGATCCCAAACCCAATCCCTGGACCCACTTCCTGTTTTACTGGAGCAGAAGGCAAGTAGAAGTCAGGTGGGAAGTCTATAGTGAGATTTGCCAGCACAGAACTCATATTCCAAATGACAGGGACCAGAGTACACACTGCAGTTAGCCAGAACAAGGAGCCCGCCATCACAAAGGCCAATCTGACATGCCCGCCATTAACCCCAAGAATTGCGTTTCTCACCGCATATCCTGCCACCAGGTTTGCAACTACCCCCACACCAATAGCAGTCATGCAAAGTACCTGAGCAACTGCAATCTCTGGAGGAGTGAAAGAATCTGTAAGGCTGATGCTTTTGCAGATCTCAGCCGAGTCCAAAATGTGGCTGTTGAAACAGGCCCTCCACACGCCCACCCAGGCCAGTCCTCCAGTGATGACCGTCCGATTGTCCACGTACCATATCCTCCAGTCGTTCACCCCAGAGATCGAGGCCATCATTATCCATCCTACAAACCCAAGCACCAGACCCACAAACTGCCGATGGACTGACTGGGCTAGGTAAGCCATTGCTAAAACTGCTGAGACCCGACACCAGGGGGTTATGAATATTTCCTCCTCAGGTTTGCCAACTGTTCTTCAGGGCCATGGCTATATTGCAATCACACAACTTCTGTCAGATTAAAGAGTTAAAAAAAGTTAAAAGTGATTTTAACCTACAAAGTCATTGATGGGGAGAACTAAAAGACATTCTTAACACATTTGTTCAATGATGCCAGGGACCCAAAATATGAGGATTACATTTTGAAGGACCCTTTCCTAAAATATGAAGTCAGCTATAGCCCACAATACCATTCCAAATTTTGGGGTCAGTTTTTTTATTTTTTATTATTCAGCAATTAGACTGCATGGTCAAAAGTAACAGTGAAGACATGTATACTGTTACAAATAATAAATCTATAAGAAAAATAATTATCATGGTGTCCACAAAAACATTAGGCAACACAACCGTTTTCAGCCATTTGATGATAAGAAATGTTTCTTAAGCACCAAATCAACATATTAGAATGATTTCTGGAGGATCATGAAACACTGAAGACTGGAGTAATTGAGTGAGTATAAGAGACATCTTTCAAAACATTAAACTACCAACCCCAAACTTCTGAACGGTAGTGCATTCTTTTATGTATAAATATGCATTGATACTGCACGTGTGAGAAAAGTAAGCCTGATGTTATGTAGAAAATGTATTAAATTAAAAAAAGATAGAGTAAAACTAAAAGGCAATAAAAAAACGAGTAAAATATTATTTGGAAAATATTTAATGTGTTTCAAGAAAAGTAATATAATAATAATAATATAATATAATAATAAGTCTATAATTATTTTTCCAGGGCTGTCAATGGAAAATGTACAATTAATTTCATGGTTTATTCCCAGTCATTAGAAAGTAGACATAAATGGTAATCATTTTTTAAAAAATTCTTATTGTTTACTGAAATTTTCCATAGACCCCCAACACCCCATTGGGACCTTTTAATGAGCTTTTGTTCTTTTAATGATATGACAGAAGAGAGAAGACAGGAAAACACATGGAGATTGCAGGGACAAAGGGTTTGGGACATGACGCAGGCTTTAGATTGAACATTTGAAACAAACAACCATTTTAGACTGAGGAAAATGTTTTTCAAATCTAGTGTTTAAAAAAATTGAAGAGTGATGTTTCCAGAGGGAGGAAAAAGGACACTTTAAATTGCATTGAGGGTCAAGCAAAAGACTACGCATTTGAGACCAAGGAGAGAAAAAGGAGGATGAGAGAGAGAGAGAGAGAGAGAGAGAGAGAGAGAGAGAGAGAGAGAGAGAGAGAGAGAGAGAGAGAGAGAGAGAGAGAGAAAGAGAGAGAGAGAGACTAATATTTCCTGCCTGGCTCCCTGTACTCCTGGGGTTGTGGAATGTTCCGGGATAAGCTGAAAGGTAATTTACAATAATCTGTTTCTTCACGCACAGGAATCAGAGATGGGAGCAATTATTAGAGCTTTGGGGAAGTGATTTCCTTAACACTTTGCCAACAACCCCCCAATAACTCCATGTTAATGCTTAATATATTTAATAGCCAAAAATGTATGTTATCATATTATGTTGCTAGTCTATTAAACCCATACAGTTGGCCTATTTCTATTATGTGTATTTTTTGTTTACACTTTATTTTAAGGTCTTAGTTACAATGTTATTATTCATTTTTAGTACTGAGTATCAATGAACAAAATGAATTTAGGGTTAGAATTAGGGTTAAGTTTATGGTTAGCTGCATTTAAGTACTATGCATAAAGCTACTGTTATTACTATGGTAAGCTAATTACATGTAAAATGTAACAAAGACATTGTAAAATAAAGAGTGACTTTTTCACAATTTCCAGAGGAACTCACTCCTCCTCGTTATCCACAATTGTAACTTTTCAGTCAATGTTGTCTAAAATTGACTGAGCATGTTCATACATCATTCGTATAATGACAATATGTAGCCTACTCAGTATCACATAGAGCACAACAAACTCATTCTTACCTGTGAAACGTTTTGAGCTCCTTCGAAACTGTCCATCAAAATTAGGATTTCTCATACGAAACTAGCTGAAAAGACAACTTTCCAAACTGACGCGTATGCTACAAGTCAAACACAATTGTGGTTAATGATTAATGTAGCATTTCCAATAAATGGAGGTGTGGTAGGGGAGGACCAGTGCAAAACAATAAAGTTACTGCGTGTACTGGATCGCTGCGGTTGATCACGTTACTGAAAACTTTTTCCTTTGGCCTATGCAGAATGGTCAGTTCAACTTGACCTAGGCTAATTGTTTTTGGGAATAATTGTTGAGAACGTCTCTGCAGTGCCAGTGTGTGCATGCACATGATAATGTAACGTGTTATTTGCTTCTTTTTTTACTATCTATTAACTGTAAACACACGCAGACATGTTACATTTGCATAAAGCACTCTTATTCATCAAACATCCTGGTGCAAGAAGGGCTCGCATATATAAAGACACTTTAGCAGACACACAAAGACACACAAGTTCAAATTCTTCCATAGAGTTTTGTCAGGAGTATGTTTCAATATCATATTTTAAATGATCGATAATATTAAAAAGGATACTCTATTCTTTAGCTCAAATCACCTGTTTTTTAGGCTGCTCCAGCTTGCGCATGCGTATTCCAGAGTAAACAACCAAAACGTCGATTGTTTCTTTTTTCATTACGGTTTTCAGATTTTAAAATAGGTTTTTGACTTCGAGTACAAATAAATTGAATAAATATTTCAGTAGAAATATACACATATGCCACAGTATTTTTTTGGCCTACATACGGTAGCTGTGCGTAGACCACCATTTAGTTCTACCCGCTATCACGTTTTACAGACGTCAAAGTCTCTTTCCTGATTGGACACTGACACAATATCTGAAGTTAAATATTACTGAAAACGAAGGTGATCAGACCTTTTCAGAAAAAGAAAAAAAAAGAATGATTGCTTCAGGAAACAAAAAAAAAATATAAAAAAAACATTGAATTACGCAATATTAAATTGCATAATTACTGATAGGCTACACACAAAATGTTGTAGGAACATAGGCCTACCTCTAAAATCGAACTAAAATTTCCTTCCTTTGATCTCATTATGGAAAAATAAATTAATGTTTAGCACCTAAAAGAATAATAGGTTAATTCAGACAAATAATCTCTAAATCCTCCCATTTATCAGACACTTTTGTCTGTAAAAAAAAAAAAAAAAAAAAAGAGTAAATCTTGGGTGACATAATACGGATGGTATTTCTACAGTGTATCAGAAAACTAAGAACATTGTATCATACTGCATTCATGCCAACAATTGTCAGTATAAAGCAATAGTGGCCATCCAGAAATGAGGCATGACAAAGTTCAATGAATGCCTTAATTTCACTGTTTAAACATGCTGCTATATGTAAACTAAATGTTTGTGATTTATATGTAGCTAGCAAAAAAAAATCTTCAGAATGCTGCTTTTGATGCTTTTTGCTACAGAATGCTGTGGTTTCAACATCTACCAGCAGGTGAAAACTGAAAGACCACAGCCAAATCACAAATTTGTGGAATGTGAGCCAATTATATTTTGGCTATACGTTCAACTCAATGATCTTGTAATACAGGCTTTGTCTTTTCTACACACTGTGTCTTTTATGAAAAATTATTTGTGCCACTTAAATGTAATAATTAAGAGGAGCAATGTTAAATGCAATACACTCATGAGACTGCTTTTCATTAGCTATCTGTGGAAACTAAATTTCAGTGTAAATGTACACAGACTAAAACATTATGCTTTTTCATTTTGAGCCTTTCAAAGCCATTCTGACCTCATAAAATATCAAACACAAAAATCTTACAGATGAAGTTATAAATGACTCAGACACATGTCTTGGAGCAAAAGGCAGCTGGTATTTTATAGACAAGCACTGAATCCTTAGTGAAATGATATTATATAGTTTAGGCAAGTCTCTTAGATTCTTTAAACAATAGAATACTTACAATCAATCCTAATTCTGATGATACAATGCATTTAATGGTGATACAGCTATAAAAAGCGTGCAGACTAAAGTGGTAGTTTGCTTGGCTAAAATAAAGTGAAAGAGTACAATACTAGCCTATTCTAGTTATATACAAAGATTCAAAAGGCTAAAATAAATTACTACAAATATCACTGAATTATTTTTTAACATAATCAGGATAGTGACACGTCATTTGAAATAATGCACCCCCAAAAAGTCAGTTTTGGAAGTTAATTACAGCCTCCTGATGAAAATAGCAACACAGCTTACATGTGCAATGCTTGGGTGAAGAATTTATGCCAGGATTTGAGTGTATGTTTGAATCACAAGTGTTTGTATTGGGCTTCAGGCACATACACTTTAAGGTGTCTTTCATCGCCCTCTAGTGGTTAAAAAGATACAGCACACTGACTGACCATGGCATGTTTTTACGAGTGTCAAGTGTTGAGAACACATAGGAGCAAAAAGGGGCAAGGTCTATTTAAACAGTTGTGGGGGGGAAATTATAGTGAAAGGTCATGAAAGCATAAGATCACCTGTCACTAAAAATGGTAACAACCACAGTGTGCTCTGTAAAATCAGGTTGGGGCAAATCATGATCTGTAAGTGCCCAGCACTTTCAGGTTCTTCATGAATCTTTCCAAAATGCTCTCTGCTGGGTCAGACAAAGAGCACTCAATATATGACCAGAATGCAATTCAATTGGCAGTAAATGGACATTAAATACGGGCACCCTATTATTTAGGGTGACGTCAAGCAAGTTGCTCTGGATTACTGCATGAATCACTCCATCAAGTCCTCAGTTGGTTGTCCTGTGGTCCATTGGGAGACTGTCCATCAGACCATTGAGCTGCTCCTCCCCCAGTTTAATCTTGTCCTCGAGCTTGCGTTGCTCAATAATAAGGGCAGATTTCATTTTCACAAAGTGCTCATAATCAGCCATACTCTCCTCCGGCAGGTAGCTGGCCAAGATGTCGTAGACCACACGCTCTCTCCTGTCAAGGTTCTCCTTCAGCTCCTTGGCATCCTCATGTTGACGGATCAGCAGTTTGCGTTTCTCTGTCAGAGTACGCTGAAGGAAGATGAGCATTTCGCATTTTTACATTTTCACGTTATACATACGCTTGCTCACTCACACACGTTTACTTAGCTAATCTAAATGGGGACATACCATAGACGTGATGGTTTTTATACTGTACAAACTGTATATTCTACCCCCCTACACTAACACTACCCCTAAACCTAGCCATCACAGAAAACTTGCTGCATTTTAAAAGAAGAAAAAAAAAAAGCCTTTAATTATTTTTATACCAGTTTTACAAATGAGAACATTCTTAAAGGAAGGTTTTTGGAGATTTTGGTAATTTCTGGGTACAAATTTGTCCCCAAAATATAGTTAAGCACACACACACACACACAAACAAACAAACAAACAAACAAACAAACAAACAAACAAACAAACAAGCACGCACGCACGCACGCACGCACGCACGCACGCACCAAATCCACATAATACAATTAGAATGATCTCTGAAGAATCATGTGACCATGAACACTGGAGTAATGGCTGATGAATATTCATTTCAAAATAGAAAAAAGTTTTTTAAATTGTAAAATATACTAAACTGGCAAAAAGTGTCCCAATCAACCAGGTTGAAGATAATAATTGTAATCATTCGTTTCTCTAAAGGCCTTTATGCAAATAAAACATAACGCTATATGAAAGTAAGTGAAATTTATTTATTTTTAATTATCTGGATTAGTCCAAATGAACCTGTTTAATGTTATAGTACTAAAATATAACTGTAATGTACCATGGTACTCAGTTACAACCATTTTCTTAAGTAGCAATATAAGGATAGAGTCGGGGGGGGGGGGGGGGGGGGCGACCTGGAAGTGACATGAGCTGGACACAAAGCTGTGTCGCCTGTATCAGCCTAATGTGGTACTTTTATGTTAGCATAGTTTTACAGCCTTAATTCTGTTCTCTTAATCAAACTATTTTCTTGTGCTTTTTGAAATGTACAAATCTGGAAGTCATTCCTCCACAACATGAATCCTGCTTTCCCAAATCCCTCATTTTCATTCTCACCCTCTCGTCCTGTGAAGCATCTTCCTCCAGGCTGTTCAGGGCATTCTCTACTCTGGCCAAACGTCCAGACAGAGACAGCAGAAGGTTGACCACTTTATCAAGATCACCGACGAACATGCGGAACTTGTCGAGTTCATTGGGCTTGCAGACACCTTGTACGATGGCCTCCACATCTTCCCCAAGAGCGTTATTGTCCTGCACGTCCTCCTGTAGACTGTCCTGAGCTTCCCTCAGCACCTGCAACTTCTTGCTGAGGCTGTCAATCAACTCATGCTGCAAAGAGAGGAAAGTCGTTGATAAAATAAATTGGTAAGTAGCGTGTTTCTGTATTTGTTTTTTTCTATATGCATGTGTTTTCTTCTGTTGCAGTGCATTGAGCTCTTTTGGCCACCGTTTAAAAACTAAAAAGTACATTTAACAGTACTAAGACTAAATTTAAAACTAGCTGACAAAATGAACACTAATGGTAAGAAAGCATCTGTTTGTATAATACAATTTGTTTGTACAGATTGTTGGTACCTTCTTGTTGGCAAGATCACTTTCATTGTCTTCCTCCAACTCCTCTTCCGAGTCGTGTTCCTCACTCTGTTCCTGCATGTCCTTCATCTTAATCAGCAGCTCTGCTTTGGGTGCAGATGTACTGTAGTAGGTTGAATTAGTCACTAAAGCAGTAGCCACTACCAGGCTGTCGTCTTCTTTCCTGAGAACCCACAGATGAGTTTTATGAGAAACACAAGCCAACTGATCCAAACACAACAGAATTACTTACAGTATGACAGGATAAAACAATTGTGTGGCATGAGTGTGGGGCGGAAGACGCTGAACTATCTGTTTGACCAACCAATGGCAGACAGAGGAGTGTTAAAGAATTATTTTTGCAACTTCATATTTACACAAAAGGCTACCAGATTGCAAGATGAGTCCTAGATTTCCAACAAGGAACATAAACCATGCTTATGAATCATAACTTGAATGAGAAAAGAGAACTGGGCCAGCTACAATTTTCACGAAATGCCATTCTTAGGAATTTTCTTTTATGAGAACCACATGGGTAGGGCTCAAAACAACCCTGACTTCCTGATTTAAAAAAAATAATAAACAGAACATCAGAAACACGTTCAATCCGTCTTCCTTCTTAAGGGTATTAAGGGTAAATTCCTGGAATAAATAATGAAATACAAACTTGGCAAACTGAGTTGGTGCCTTAATGATGTAAGAAATGGGAATATAGAAGGTTCACAAGTAAGAAATACTGACTTCTCCACAGAGTTACGAGAGGAGAGCTGTTTAGGTGCAGCTTTCCTGCGCTGTTGGGCCTCCTCCAGTAGCAGCTCTCCCTGAGGGAAAATACCCTCCATCAGATCCATAGTGGTCTTCATCTTACTCTGGTCTAAAATGTCCACTAGGGACTTGTCCTTGACCATTATGTCTCTAGCCAGCTCCTTTCTTTTTTCGTCGTCCTCTGACTGCAAGGGATGTGAAGACAATCCGTTGTTGCTTTGATCTAATGAAGGGCTTGTCTGCTCATAGAATACCGGGTTTACATTTGTTTGTGGCCCCTGGTCTTTCAGAAGGCCCATATCTGCGTCTCTTGTTTCTGGCCCCTGGTCCTTTTGCCTGGTGTAGGTACAGAACAGAGAGTATGACTGATCTGGGTTCCCCAAGCTCTGAAGATGAGTTACTCCAGGTTCTTGCGAGCTGACGGGGGTCTCACAGGGTAGGTCGAGATATTGTCGACTTTCTTTTTTGGTGTAACTTTCTGAGTGGACAATCTTAATGGGCACTTTCTTCACTGATGTGTTCTCATCTTTAACTCTATCCATCCTGGTAAATAACAACCGGTGAAAATAGAAATGTGTTATTTTGGTAAACACAAGAAATGCAACAAGGTAACTAGGCAAAAGCATAAGCACAACAAGGGCAGTACACACTATTTTCATGTGTCTAATCTTTGTGAAACACATGAAATTCTTTTACTTTAGGCTAGGAGGCTTTATATAGCGCTTTTTACAATACAGATTGTATCAAAGCAGTTTCACAGTGATAACATGAAAATAATACAACAAAGTTTGTTTCTAGAAGAAAATTGCATCATCAAGCCCAACTAAGCAAGACAAAAGCCAAGGCAACAGTGGCAAGGAACCAAACTATCTTTGTCAGTTCATGTGACCAAATCGATATATTATATCATACTGTACGTCACTGAAACCCTTTTGCCCCGCTCAAAACCTTTGCCTTTTCTCCAGACTTTTAAAGAGGCGTCTACTGTAAGACCGCTACAGATCCCATATTTTACCAAAAACAGCAAAAAAAAGCCCCTGAAATTATATTTTTCAACAGTCTTCAGTTGAGGCTATGTGGTATTCTTTTTATGACTGATCTGAAGAACTGCAGTACACATGGAAAATCTGCAGTACTGGCACATATGAATAAGCCCCTTGTATGTGCATGAATACAATAAAGAGACAGTCAGAGAAGCACTGTCATTAAATTACTGGGCTGTAGGGAGAGTTTCCAGTGATGGTTTTAAGATTGCAGCTGAGAGTAGCCCAGCTGTGGTTTGCCAGTGGAAATCTCCCTGAATTCCAACACAGACCTGAAAAATTTCCTAAACGGCAGAATTTAACTCTAAATACAGAAAGTCTTACCTTCCAGGAGCTTCATCCTGTATGGAGACAGGGACGGGGGGCTTGTCAGTCAGCCTCTGGGGAGCAAACTGGGGCGAGGGCGAACGCTGCCCCTCCATGGTGGGCTGGGTAGGGCCAGTGGTTTGCTGGGTGGGCAGGACAGCGGGAGGGGGAGGAGGTGGAAAGGGAGGAGGCACAAGCTCTTTTTGAAGCTCCTCCTCCCCGATTGGCCCTTTGCTATGCTCCAACCTTTTCCAGGGAACGGGGGCTAAAACTGAGGCGGAGCTTTGATTGTTGATAGGAGAGAGTGAGGCCAAGACGACTCCTTGTGATCCAGCCTGGACCTCCTGAAAATTGCTAAGAGGAGGAGGTGTACCCTCAGGGCATTTGTACTTCTCCAGATGGGGCAAGAGAACAGAGCTCTTGTTTTTGGAGAGGGCTGATGGTTCACTGGGAGTGCTATGGTCAGAGAAATTCAGTGCAGGTTTGTGATGACTGGATGGAGGATCTAAAGTCTTTTTCTCCAGATCTTCAGTCAAAGCTGAAGGAGGTGTTTCTGGTTTCTCTTTGCATAAGAGTTCACTGTATCCTTTTTCATTGAGCCTAAGAAAACAAAACAGAAATACTTTGAAGTAAAATTCTCAATACACCAAATACAAACTAAAGATGACTTATCAAAGGCCCAGACTCTAAATGTATTTGTCCTTTTTGGTCCACAAAGCCTCACTGTGTTCAGAGTAAATCGATAGGCAGGCAGACATTTCTCCCACATTTCACCATCTCTCCATGGTAACTCCCAGGCTGGCTGTCATACCCAGCATATTTCTGTTCCCACAAGCCTGTCATGCTGTGGAGAAAGAATGATCTTTCCCCTGCAGCAATTGGCAAAGAGAACGCTTTTCCCTTCTTAATCCTGATTGTTTACATTTATGTTTTTACTCTCTTCCTTGTCTACTCACATATATAGAGGGCAAGGAGAGATAAAAGGGCTCTTGTTTGAATATCTTAAAATACAATAGCTTGGGAAAGAGAAAACTCACTAATATAACAACACTCTATGAAAGTAACTTAAAGATAAATTATTTACAGGGTTAGCAAGACGCCTATTACAGACGTCTATTAGGAATGTCTGGTCTGATGGTATTTATTTATACCATGTAACATTAGAAAGGTGTAAAGTGATTGAGATTCTACTGTATGGTTTATAACGATTTCAGTGATACCTCCCACTCCTACAGTGGATGTTTGCAACTGAACTATGCCAATTTAAAAATCTAACTGTACAGAAAGGTACCCACAATTTCTACTCACACATACTTTAAAGTATATTGAATTACCTGGTGGGTGTATAAAACCAGTGGCTGTGCTCCAAAGAAAAAGAAAGAAAGAGATTTTGACTGAAAAAGTAAGGAAAAGCAAAGAAGTATCGAGTAGTAGTAGTAGAGAGGTTAGAGACATACACTACTGTTCAAAAGTTTGGGGACATACGTTTTTTTTAAACGTTTTTGAAGGTCTCTTATGCTACCCTAGGCTTAATTTATTTGATCAAAAATAAAGCAAAAACAACAATATTGTGAAAATATTTAAATTTTAAAAATCTTAAAATTAAAATGTTCTAGCTTGATACATTTAAAATGTAATTTATTCCTCTGATGCCAAAGGTGATTTTTCAGCAGCCATAACTGCTCATATGATCCTGATTCAGAAATCATTCTAAAATGCTAATTTGGTGCATATTATGCATTTCTTATTATCAATGTTGAAAACAGTTTAACAGCTGCTTATGTTTTTTCTGGATTCTTTGATGAATAGAAATATTAAAAACAGCATTTATTTGAAATATATTTGTTTAACAATGTAGTGCACTATTAAACAACTAAATGCAACCTTTTGCAACCAAAAGTATTAATTTTAAAAGTAAACAATCTTTCTGACCTCAACCTTTTGAACATTATATACAAAGTAAAGCAAAGTGCAGAAAAAAGGATTAAAATGTAAGATACAGAAATATAGAGTATGTGCTTTAAGAGTCATTCATTTGATCTAATACATACTTTCTTTGCAGATGTCATCAGTACAGCATGCATGCATTGGTAACATTCAAGTGAGATGCAGTCTCCTTCTGATACTATAGTGTCTAACACATGCATTTGATCTCAGCATGAATTGGCATGCAGAAAGTCTCAGCTGTAATACCATGTAAGCTTTTGTCCACAGCACCCCACCTTTAATCAAATATAGTCTCTTGCTAACTTCCCTTGTTTGATAAAGTGTGTACGACAAACATGCTCTACCAGTACCAGAAACGTTTTCCTTGTTTACTGTGCATTTTACTTTTTAAAAAAATGACCTGCATTTACTTTTCGAGTGAAAACAGAATGAAGCCATCATTTAACTGAGGACTCAAAACTGAGAAAACATTAAGACCACTTAAATTTAATCTTACAGACCCAGAAGGACTCAAACTTCATCAAAAAATCTTCAAGCAGAAAAGTCCATAATCCAAGTACTCCTCCTGCTGGCCATATACAATTTTAAAGTTGCTATAAAATGGCTAAATACAAATCCTTGCATTAAATATGAAACTTGACTGTATGAGAAACAGCGCTCACCTCTGATGATTGTGAGTTCTCATCTCAGCGACAGGTGCTTCCTGTAGCCCTGAACATATGTAATCTCATCTGGGTGGGGCTAAAATGCTTGTAGCTCAATTGAATTGTTTCCAAATGGCTTTACTCCACACTAGATATACTAATAAACAATAGTACTAACAGTAGCAAAAGGGTTTCTAACATTAGAGGTCTGTCAATAACACTTACTGGAGTGAATAATCCTTCTAGATTATTCTAGAACTTTAGCTTTTTATAATGGAGTCGTGCGTGTCTGCACATAAATGAAATTATTGGGTGGGAGACAGGAAGTTTGACATTTAAACAATGATTTCTAAGAAAACTCATAGGGCTATGAAGTGAAGATGCAGGTCTATGGTATAATTCATAGTTTGCTCTCCACAGCATCTTAATTAAAACCAAGAATCACGACAAAACCTTTCATAGGGGGCAATTTACAAGGCTTTGGATGATGGATGTTTGTCGGTTACTTGCTTATTCAAGTTTGCCACTCCTTATGTCTACACATAGAAGTCTAAGATAATGACCTGGAGAAACCAGTGGTTGAGATGTGGAAATATATATATATACATATATATATATATACATATATATATATATATATATATATATATATACATATATATATATATATATATATATATATTATATATATATATATATATATATATATATATATATAAATAAAGGAGAAGGATAGTATGTAAGAAAAAGAAAAAAAATAGGTAGATCATCGGTTTCACACCTAATTTAAAGCTGTTTGTGACATTAGAAATATATGTGTTGCTTTGGCAGAAAGAGTCAAACTAAAACTTCAGAATGCATCTAATTTACATCTGAAACATTGAGAGTAAATATCCAATTTGACCTCACACTGGAGCCCTCACCTAAAATGGCAAACGGAATAACATCCCAGCCAGCTATCCATTATACTTAAGCTGGATCTTCGAAGGATGCATTTGCTTTCATATTGTGTTTTATAAACTATAAAGTAAGTGAGAGATTGCAGGATCAACTTAACATGTTTCAGAGGCTAGACAAGAAAATATATGATTTCAAAACTGGCTAAGGTAACTGGAGGTCATTTTATGCGCAGCAATCCATACTATCACAGCTGATGCTAATTCCTTTCTGTGCCAATTTAATACATTTTTCAAGGGCAAAATATACATACAAGCCATCTATTCTTCACCCAAATGGTTTTAAAATTCTGAACTTTCAGCATTATGAATTGGATCAAGTTTCTTCTTAGCAGAGTACAGAGCCACCATTCATGATTATTTCAGGATAAAATGCAATACCTACTATAATGTACATGCAGAGTAAAAAAAACATTTTGAATAGTCTTTTCTTTGCACAGTGTAAAAAAGACTGAAATAGGGCAAAACATCTGTAAATAAAACAGGAAATAGAAAGAGCAAAAATGACATTTAAGATCTCTTCGGCCTTATTATGAATGGACTGATTGGACACTTCCTATGTCATACTCGCATGCCTACACCTCAAAACCATCTCCTTGTAACACAAAGCCCAGTCAGTGAGAATAGCAGTACTGTCACATCTGGGCTAAATCCCAAGACTGCGAAGATCATAAAGAGTCTACTGTTTATCTTTGACCCAGCGAGGGCTGACTGATGGCCCAACTGTGGATTTCTGTTCGCAACAAGGCCAAGATCAGAACCATTAACACTGGAATAGTTTCACTGACACACTGACACAATCTCAGCCAGGACTGTTGGCATCAGTATAATTTCCATTACAAAGAGATAAGTTATCTGGTTTAGTTTCAAACATGCCCAGGAGTATCACAAACATCATGACTAACAAAAGTACTTTGAAAATCAGCATTCTAAAATAATGTATTATCTTTTTACCCTTTAAACTACTAACAAAGCAATGGAAAAATAACATTACAGCACCCACCTTGTACTATTCTTATCCTGTTCTGAGAGAATTTTCTCAGGTTTGGAATAGTCAGCTGACTTTTCTTGAACTGCAAGTTTCTGGGAGGAATAGAACACAAAACTCAATCTCCTTGTTCAGGTATTAATATATTTCTACTGTAAACCTTTTAAGACTTGTCTATCCCAATTATTGGCTTGGTCGGTTGACATGATATGCGATCTTACTTGCAACTTTCCTGGTCTGAGGGTGTGACTTTTTGTACTTAGTTTAATGTTTGACTAAGTTCCAACCTTTATATTGCTATCATTGCTATCATTAATTGGAGCTCTATGTGAGACACAAGTAACTTTTGCTTTTATTTTTAGTTTCTAAAAAAAAAAAAAAAAAAAAAAAAAAAAACTCTGACAGTACAAGTTTTTACAAATTATGTTTTTGGTTATAACAGCAATAAAAACTGAAAAATGGGGGGCTTCATTAAATATGAAATAACCAACCTGTCCATAGAAGTCAGCAGAAGGGGAGGATCTAGATCTTTCATGCACACATGTGGGCTTACTCTGTCCTTCATTTCCTGTATCAAGGATGTTATCAGCAGAGTGGTATCGTCCAGAGACCCTTGGTTCGGTCGTCTTCCTCTGGGTGTTCCATTTGGCTTCATACTCTGCAAAGGTACCAAGTCGCTGTTGTTCTAGCATAGCTTGCTGTTTCACTGAGAGAGGGCCATCCTGACCTTCAATAAGGTGGTGTTCAATGGGGGTTGAGCTTTCACCGTTACTCCGCCCTGCCGTGTCACTCTTTGCAGAAAAGTGCATGCCTCCATGTTTGGACAGTCTGTTGTCTTCAGATATATGCAGGTTTTGCTTTGGCATAGGTTTAGAGAAAGCTGCTTTTAATGTTGCTTCAAATAATCTGTGCCGATTTTCTAAGGGTACAGCATTGTCAGGCATAGGGGAGCATTCATCAGCACCTACTTCATGAATTTTATCTGGCTCAGAAAAAGACCGAACTCTCTTTTCTGCAGAAAACCGCTTGCGGCTACCAATGCGAAGCACCTGATTACTCCCTGAGGTGGGTTTGCTAGGTGGGATCTCAGAGACACTTGGAAGTGGAGGTGTGTCCTTCCAAGTTGAACCCTCATTGCCTGTATGCTCGAACAATACTGGCTCTAGGTCTTTTCGCCTAAAAGATGTAGCCTGGAGGACTCTGGCCTGGGCTTCTTTTAGATGGTCTTTATAAGAGCTAGAAAAGCCACCATCTGAGGAAGGAGTAGAAGTGCCACCATCTGAGGAAGGAGTAGAAGTCTTCCAGACAGCAGCCTCTTCTACAGCTTCAACCGGACTTTCTAAAGTGGCTGCGCTTCGACTCTTTTGAAGCTGGGCCCTTCTCATCTGGATCTCGTTGCGCAAGGTGGTGGCAAAACGGTCACTCCGTCTTGCCTGTTTGCCATTCTGACTGTCAAGGGCTTCCTGTTGTGAACTTCCACAGTTGATCGCATCTTGACAGTCATCCATTTCATTGCGCTCATGGGCCAGAGAATACAGCATAGGTGTTTTCTGGGGACATATCTTTGACTCACTTTTAGTAGGAAGAGGTTGTTGTGAGTATTCTTTAAGATGGAGATGGCCAGCATTTCTCCTGTGCTCAGGTTGCTTACTGTGGGGATAACTACCAGAATGCTCATCTGAGCTAGACATATAGTGTTGCTTTTGGCTCCCCCTCATCTCAGAAGGTTTTGTTGAATCAGGCATATTCAAGGGATTAAATGGTGCAGAGAAAATGCAATTGTGGTTGTCACTTTGTTTGAAGGAGGCATTATTGTCCTTATGATCTATATCATGGTGCTGTGACTGAGGAGGGAAATAGTGGTCTTTAGTTCCTCCTTGAGAACCTATGGACATCCTGTCCCGTCCACTGTGTGACATTTCTGAGACTACAGAAGCTTTAGAGTCATCAACTCTCACTAAAGAAACCTGTGTCATACCCTGAGTGACATGGTGGGAGGTAACCCCTAAAAGACCGCAAAGTGATACAGCTGGCCTTCTAGCTTGATTCTGGCTGTTGAGTTGCATGTGGTTGTTTGTGGGCAGCTCCTGCATACTGCTAAAGTAGCCACTGAATGGAGGATTCAGTGCTGGCACTGTCCTAGTTTGAGCGTGGAAAGTACCCTCGTCGCTGTACTGACGTGGATGGTGTGGAACATGGGCATAAGATGGATGTCTATCTCTGACATCTGTGGTTGATAGGGAGTATGTCTTGTCTGACAACATCCGGTTGAGATACTGATGATGGACATTGGATGAAATGCAAGGATTTGAAGAATCATTTTTGGATGGCAAGTTAAAATTGCGTTGACCCTCAAGAACTGTCTCGATGACTTGGTGAGACCTTTGTGCGCTTTCATAGGTTTCTCCAGCCTTTTGTAATGCTTTCACCTGAGGCTTTAACTGGGCATGAACACCAAGGCCCTCAGAGGTGCTTGTGATCAGACCCTTCTCATGAACCTTGGTGGCAGCAAAACTATCACTACGTGTCGGTGGAGTGGGAGGTGGGGTAGAGGATACCATGTTTTTCTTCATATCTGGGACATGCCAGACAGGTCCAATACTAACTCTTCCAGAGCTTGAATGCCGAGTGCCTGGCTGTTCTTCGGGTCTTGGGATCTCATGGCTACCTGTACTTGATAGATGCTGCAAGTATCCGAGCTTCTCATCTTGTCGTACTCCTTCGTTTATGTTTTGGCTATGCCTGCCATTGCTGTGCCTTGCCTGTGAGTCCCACTGATTAATTTTGTACAGCATGTTTTCAGTGGATACAGTGTTACTTTTAGACAGTGTGTAATCCGGGGTTCCCGAGCTTGTAGAAAAAGAGCTGTATGCAGAGTCTCGTTTACCACCACCCAAATGTTCAATGCTGTTGTTGTTGGATTTGCTTGGAGAAAGACAGCCAGGTGGATAAGGATGAGAGCTATGCTCTAGGCTGTCCATACTCCCCAAAGAGCTGAACTGATCAGATACTCTCTGTAGATTTGTTTTCTCCCAGTCGGTTGAGAGTTCAGAGGAGAATGAGCTAAGAAAAACAAACATGTGTAAAGAGTGCTTAGGCTATATAAAATAGCAAATGCAACTGCAGTAAACAATTTGAGCAATTCAATGTACATTTAAAAAGGAAAAATAGAGGCCTTCATTACTAATTTATTAAAAGAAGCAATATGGACATAAATTATTTTCTGTTTCTTGAATTACCTTGCATCATATCTTGTTTGCCAGCCTGGTGAGGGTGTGGACTGGGTTTTGGCTTCTGAATGGCTCTCGTTGAACTTAGTAGCATGCCAGGAGTGAGGTCTGCTCAAGGGTTCATTTCTCCTGTGGGCAGCAAATGGGAAATAAAGAAGGACAGAGAAATGGGTAGAGCAGAAAAGGAAAATTAGAAAACAAGGCAATAAAATGTTTCTGTGAACAGCTGTAAAACGAATGGCAAACACAGATCACCAAGCACCACTACAACTATTCTGAAGGACAGAAGAGTGTCAAAACATGGTAGATGATTATGGGAGTAGTATAATGATCATGGCAAGAGACAGAAAAGTTGTCTGGCTAGTAGCATGCCGATGTTACAGTCATTCACCATCAATACAAAGTTTTTCGATAGTCAACCACAAATAAAAGAGTAACAAACAACTGCAAACACCAAATTAAATTGCTGTAATCCACAAGTCCACTCTCTCAACACTCATACCACATTAACATACCCTTTAAATCGGTTCTTTCTGAGATGCATGAAGTAAAATAGACAAATATATCATTGTTATTGAACTGTTATTTAACAGTTAACAATTAAACAGAGGATCTTGTAAAAAGTCAAATACATTGTCCTTATGACACTAACTGTTTAGTGTATCCGTTTTTAAAATAAAAAATATAGCAAGAACTAATGAACAGGATTCCCACACCTTTGACCAATGACCAATAATAACCAATTTTTTTTTTAAATGACTTTATTGAGATTACACTCATAAAGAGCAATTTTTTTAACAAATAAATATTTTAGAGAAATTTTCGTTATTTTCAGTTCATTTAGGAGAGTTCACCAATTCTTATTAATTTTCGGGCCTGGAAATCACAATTTTAAAATCCAAAGATATTTCCAAGCTTTTTATGATCGTGGGAACCCTGAATGAAGAATGAAGAGCGTATGCATGGTTGAAAACTAATGGATGGAAATTTGAACTTCTGATGGATGATATCACAAGGCCATGGAAGGAATATGATTGTAGATCATCATTACTAGACTGGGTGGTACAGGAAAGGAAGTGGGTTTTCTTGTGGAGAACATTGATACGATACCTCATGGAACTTCGTAAAATCTTCGTGAGAAAGTTCCGGGCCATATGCACGTCGCTCTCTGATGGCATTTTCTGTGCTACAATATCCACCATTTTCATTTTCCTGAAGGGAGTTAAAAGGGGGAGGGACACATATAGTCTGAATCTCCGAGTTCAGAAAAGTTTGACAGGGACTCTAGTGCTGTATTCCAAATGGAGACATAAAAAACGCCATCTCTGTGATGGGAAAAATACAGACATACTAGCATGGCCCACAGCACTGTCTGTAATTAGTCAATCATTATATGCAAGAACACAAACACAAATATAGCCCTGCATAAAAAACATAACCAATTCAGACAAAACAACCAAAAAAATGTTATAATTAAGATGTTATACCGCATGAAAATAAACTGGCAAAACAGACAATCCACATAAATTAAGCCATAAGGTCATTCAGAAAAACACCAGTGCCAGCACTGAATCTTAGGGAAAAACAAAACAAATCAGATTAGTTTCCCTCTCATCATGCCCATACTGTAACATACTGACCATAGGCATGTTGCGTGAAATAGCTGAAAAAAGTTTTAGAGTAGGTTTAGAGTTGAAAAATCCATATAAATCCAACCTGGTTTAGATAAGGTCCAACGGGCTCACAACGCTCAGTATAAACGTTATCGGTTAACTCAGGTTTAATCCAGAGTTTGCAATTAATTCTGAGGCATGTATGCACCTGAAAGTTTGACGCTTGCGGCAAACAGCCAATCACACGGAACATGGAGAGTGTCAGTTTGATTCACTTTTTGCAAGTGAGCCACGCAATTTACTTCTCTTCTAAAGATTAAGAGATCATATTTATGAAAAAATATCATGAAATGAATTGTATTTACATAGCAGGAATAAACACTGCCGCTGCAGCGAAAGTTTGAGAAGGCAGCTGAAAGAAAATATCTGACTATCAATGCAAGTGAATCAAACAAATAGGCCTTATAGTTTATTTAGTTTCACAAAGAGCTCAATAAATTATATTAATTTTTAAAGCAGTTTAATATTAATTGTAAATTAATATAATAATTATATGAATATATATTATGAATTAAACAATTACAATTCATTTATATATATAATAAATAATTAGCAGCAAAAGATGGGCAATTTTGTCTCAAATTCTTTCACTCTAAACGGCTTTAATTTGGAACAGTTACAGCTATACAGGGGGAGTGGCTTTATTGCATCAGACACGTCACTATACTCGCAGCTGATTGGTCCAGTTTAGGTCTCTAATAAAACCTGCCCCGGAGCAGGTTAGCCATGTAGAGTAAGTTACTATATATGAAACCCACTAAAAACCAATCCACCTTCTTGAGCCCGAAAAAACAGAGTTTGCTTAAACCAATCTCAAACTTACCTGAGTAGCTACTAAAACTGGATTCATGCAACAGGCCACAGAGATCTGCAACTTGCATACAAACAATCACTTGGTGTGAATAGTGGACGTAGGGAGACATCTTGTGGTTAATGTTTAACACTACCATTCCAAGTGACAAGGTATGCCATTAAATACAAGGGTAAGAGTGAGAAAAAGATGTAAGAAAAAGGATTAAGTAAAAGATTAATTAATAAAATATCGCAACATCTTTCCAGGAACTGTGAATGAGATGTTCAAAACCTTCATGCCACATGCTTTGCATCAGTGAGTTTAGCATGAAACATTCCTCAGTATCTCCGCAAACTAAAGAGTCCACCCACACCTGACCTGTGACCTTTAAGTTTTTAGAGTCAAAACACTGCTATCGTTTCTGAAATTCAGTTGTTCAGTTCAGTGATAGGATTGTAAAAACATAAATACATCTTTGAGATTTTCCAACAGTCTAAAACCCAAGCCTGTGAAACTCCATTAGACCGGAGGGGTTAAAATAACAGTCAATCAAAGACATGCAGTGCTACTCCATTTGACCATGAGGTCAAGTGCCAGTCACCTTCTAGCCAGTAAATATTAAGAGACATTCTTTGAATATAAAAACTACTATGCTATTGCTAACCCAAATATCCTTGACCCCAAAACATTTGTTTCAACCACATTTGGCAAACCAAGCTGATATTGTCTAAAACAAAGATGTCCATGTATTCCATATCACAGGTTTAAAAGATAACAGAACAGATAAAACAGCACATTATGAGCAGAGTGGCCAAAAGACACCCTCTGCTCTTTCTCAATGATGCTGTCTGTTCCCGTCTAAAATTTCAAGTGTGTATGTGCTCGCCACACATGGTGCTGGCTATTCAGATGCTAATGACACTCTCTTCATTAGATGTATTGTCAGGGCTACAGCTGGTCTAGCACAGATATGCCAGTGGTCTGAATCAGCGGCGCCCAGGCGGAATGGAGACCAAGGAGGGGGTTCGGAGGGGAAAGTCCCCCACCAATGTTTTCAGAACAAGGCATGTTCAAAAACAAACAAATCACTTCTGAAAAGACAACAACCAATCAAAAGCTCCGATGCAAATCAGCTTGGGTAAAGAGTTAACATACAAATCTTATTCACAGGCCAAACCAAAATGAAAAAAATCTTAAAAGCCACCTATTTGAAAGATTAGCAAGCTTTTGAAAGTGAAAAAAGATATTGTTTACTAATATATATATATTTAGGGACTGATAGTGTTTGATTTTGGTTTGCAAAGATAAATGCAAAAGGTTTCATAAGGTCGAGTTTTAACATACTATCTATTCGTTTACACATGGCCTGAGTCATCTGAGGGACAAGCTGCACCAAAGCTTAGATTTCACAAACAGTAAGATAAGACAAGACTAAACAGATACTAAGATAAACAGAAGCAAAGAAACAACAACAGGTGTGAGAGACAGACAGCAGACGAAAACAGACAGCAAGATGTAAACTTCTAAACTCACCAAACAATCCCTCAAGCAAGCAAGTTTGCCAAACAGACTTGAGACGCTTTGATGGATGAAATGGTACTGAGAGTTCGGGTTTGCTCCAGTGGACTCCCCAGGCAGTGCATTCCACATTCACATCAAAGACAGGCCAGGACAAAGAGCCCTCCATAGACGGCCGGTCCCAGACCGCAGTGTGAGTCTTCTCAACCATCCACGTCTTCCATATGAAAGAGTACAGAAAAAGGTATCCTTGAGGAACCCCATGTAGAGATCTGATCATACGAGCCTTAGCACATACACTCTCATATCTACTTCCAATGCCTGTGTGACTGTTGCGGTCAGGGCAGATCTCAACAGGGATTATGGTGATTTTACCCAGGGAAGTAAGGGGGGAGGGAATGAGGAGGGGGCTGTTGTCATAGCCAGTCTCCTTGAAGCAATCTAACAGCTTCTGTCTCCTTATTGGCTCAGGGATAGTATGCTAATGAGCAACCGAGAGGGCCAAATGCTCTCGGTGAACCCCTCTTGTGCAGCGGTCCTCTGTTTCTTCTATTACTATGGCAACAGGTTGATTTTTGTAAAGTCTTAAGTGCACTAGTTTGTCAAGTGGAGCGAAACCAAAGAAAGACAAAGAACAACAGAATTACACTTTAAAGAAAAAGGGTTTTATTGAATTATGAACAGATCAGAAAAGCATTTATTTCTATAAACCGATTAGTCCAGCACTGAATATTAAGTAGTGGCTCTGGACTACACAACACCAAAGTTTTCTGATTCCCACTCACTGAAGGCACTAGACGTCACCATGACCGTTGAACTCAAGCCATAAACCCTCCCAACCCCCGAAACTGATCATGTGACTGGTAGATCACTCCAGTTTTGACAAAGGACATCTGGTTAAAGCAAGGTTAGAGAATAAAAATAATCAACCTGTTAGTTTTGCAAGAGTGAAGAGAGTGAAGCTTGACTGTGATTAGAGCTTGACCTACAAAGTTTTGAGCTTGATTAAAACTTTTCTTGGCATCAAAACAAGTGGTCTGGTGACAGGCAAGAAGATTACAGAAGAATTGTTTTGGCTTATGCCTGATGGGCGGGCTTTTACGAAATCTTTCACAATGATCTATTGTAAGGCGTCTTCTCATCCCTGCATTCCAGACAGGAGTCCATTCCTAGGCATTAACGTTCCCATAAAGGTTGCATTTTTCTGGCTGCCTCAAAAAGGTAAGGCAGGCAAAAAGATTTGTACTTTTTAAAAGATCTTATTCCAGAGTGCGAAACCATTCTGAAACCAAATCTAGCCATTTGTTTGTTTTTCAAGGAGACAAGAGTAAGTGTTTAAGGAGAGATGTTAAGCGCTAAGTCCAACAAGATCTTATCTGATCCATCTGTCTTTGTTCCCTCTAATGGAAACTGCACTTCATTCAATGTAATATTGGACAAAATGAGAAAGTTCTGGCTCCATGGGAGTCAGTTATTCGTTCGGCTGTTGAGTGTCTGCACAAAGGCCTTCTTTAGAACGCATCTCAATCAGCCGCTAATACAGGGCTAGGAGAGGCCAACCGTGAGGTGCCTGTAATGACAGGCACATTCCTGGGCTGCATGTCATACCAGCCAAAGAACCAATAGCCGTCTAGCCCCCCGCTGGGTTCACAGCCGCGTCTCTTTTGTTTGGGTGAACAGTACTAAGATATATCAGCATAAAGCATTCCTTTAACTTACACATACTGTGTGTTACTATTAGGGCTGAACAAGAAATGAATGGCTTGCTTACATCAGGTTTCCTGCATGTTGATGTGATTAAGGATGCCCTTGATCTAACCTCAGCTAACAGTGTAAGAAGTAAGAAAGGTGCACAGTAATCAGACTTAGAAGGTGAGCAAAGGACTCTCAATTCAGTGCTCCATGCCAACATTTCTTGGAAACAATCAGCACAGGAGACTGAATCAATCTGTGCACAAAGTTTTACATTCCAAGAGACTTAATATGGCCTGTAGATCGAGATCTGATCACAGACCTAAACTGAATGTCTAATAAACAACTATCATTACGTTCATAGATGAAAAAACAGTATTTACAGAATTTTGGAAAAAATTATATATTTAAAAAAAAACACACACAAAAGCACATTATAACCTCTCTTAGCTTATTTGCTTGCTTTATTTACTTAACTTTCTCTTTTAATTATTAAAAGTTTGATAGTTGGATGTAAAAGTGTATGTTCCTATTTCTTTGAAGTTGAATTTACAATTAAAAAAAGTCCTCCTCGTCTTGAGTATAAAAAACCACATCAAATATCACATCTAGTGCCTAGATCTGTTGTACACAGGAATATCTACAAGAACTAATAATTCGTACTTGCAATTATTAAGCAAAACTGAAGACTTTACATAAAACTGTGAAAAAGTTGGAATTTGTGAATCGAGTCTATAATTTTGATTAGCCCTGATATTCTTATATTTTAATCACCAGACTTGAAAAATTCTGAAAAAGTTGCACTTAAATGTAATTTTGATTTCATTATGCATCAGAAAATGTATATCATGAATTTGATGAATGGATTAACCAAGAATTGTTTAAGAAAAATCACAATGCATAAATGAATCACATTTATCATCAGCAATTTTACAATGGCACATGTTTGTAGTAGGCACAAGATGTAGCTACTTTGTGTTGAGACTGGGACTAAAACTAACTTCTTGTTACACTAAAAGGTGTTAAAACCATACCCAGTACCCCTATTGACTGAGCCAGTATCAGGCAGATAAATCCCTCAGCGCCACCTTTCCCATGTACCTTTCACTTTCACAGGCTGGTGATGTAACAGGTGTCATAGCAACCAAATTAAAGGAACAGAGATTCAGAGGGATCTCATCACCATAGCACTAGGAGCTTGTCCAAACAACTGTTTGATGCTGCTTCCTGTAAAGCCAAGCCACCTGCAGTTAAAATATGACTTCATGTCCACAAAAAGCTTTTTTTTCTTTCTTTAAAAAAAAAAAAAAAATCACCGAAAAAAATCTGCAAGGTTTCAAAAAGTATTTGTTTCAATCTTGACTCGTGCATTAATTAGAAAAATATTGTACTTAGTCATTCACCAAATCATGAAATCCAGACATTGATAACTACAAAACTGGAAAAATAAGACAGCATTTCAACACTTTACATACCTCAATAACACCTGTATATCAAAAGGTCTGAGCCCACTACAGCATCTGGTTCGATTCAGTCATGATATTATATGCTTCGCTTTAAAGACCAGTTCCCATGGCTGTGGTTATCCGTGTTAGATTATATTTCCTTAAAGTACTTGTGAAAACAGCAGCTCTTCCTCTAATGCTAATGAAATGTATGTGTCTAACCCACGGGTGTCAACTCACCTTGCCAATGGACCGTTCCACAAATAATTTTAGAAAAGGGTGAATCAACGATTAGACCTACATGAAATTGCAAATTAAAAACCACTTTGGTATTTAGGTGACGCTAATCAAAATGTTACGTTGTGAAATTAAGAAAGCAAGAAAGCAGTTATAGCCTACTGGATCACTGAGCACCTTTATAAATCATATGCAGATGTCTTGACTACACCCCTGCTGTGGTGATCAAGTTCAAGTCATCCTCTTTTAGTTAATGCCATCGGAGAGATTTACTAGTTATAATTGGATTCTGAAGCCAGAGTGACACAGCTCTTGTCACTATAGCCACACAGCTACTTTACTCTATTGGGCAGAGGCATAGACACAGTTTTTGGCATAGACACAGTTTTTGGCATGGCAATACACTGGAATACACATCCTAGATGGGCCTATTACATAATGCATCACTTTAACATTTTAAAATACATTCTGTAGCTGAAATACTTCTATTCAATTTAATAGTATACCTACTAAAAGAGAGACAGGTTAATGTCCTATTTTCAGCAGCCTTGCAACCAAAGTCTGTATTAAGGCCCAATGGAAAAATGGAACCCATTCCAGCTGCATCCTGGGAAATCATTAATTTCATCAATTAATACTGACAGTTGGCTTCCTTCTTCCTTCAACAGAAGGCTTAAAGGAAGTGTGACAAATAAGTTCAAGGAATGGTGGAAATCCCAGTTGATCACCTCAGGATTATTCCATTTACAATTCCAATGTATAACATTGACACTTTTGTTCACCAGCCAAATATATCAAATTGAATATATAGAAATGCCTCGCTAAACATTTACACTACTGTTCTCACACACACACACACACACACACACACACACACACACACACACACACACACGCACACACACACACACACACACACACTTATAAGTTTATGCATTTAAAGGGAAATGTTCACTAAAAACAAAACTTTGATTTATCTTTGCATTGTCCTTTTTTCTCGCCCCAGTGGCACTGAAGATTTTAGATTTTTTCCTTGTATAACAAAAAGGAATTATCTAGCAAAATGTCCAGACTTTTCTGTACAATGAAAGTGGATTAGGTCAAGAGGTTGTCAAAAAGCTCCAAAAAGAGTCCTATAAAATCCCATTTGATTCTACAGTCTGAATGTTTTTTTAGACAACCCATTTGTGCTATCATACACAATCCATTATTGTGTTATGGCTCTCGGCCACTAGGTGGCTGTAGTCGTACTGTGTGAGGAGTTGGCTGTAGAAGGAGGACTGGCCTCTGGATTTGATCTGTTTATTATAAAAGGTCCCTTGGGTCAATAATGTCAATGGGGCATTCAAACTCATGACAGTCAAAAAACAACAGCCAAAAAAAAAAAAAAAAATTGTATATATATATATATATATGTGTGTGTGTGTGTGTGTGTGTGTGTGTGTGTGTGTGTGTGTGTGTGTGTGTGTGTGTGTGTGTGTGTGTGTGTGTGTGTGTGTGTGTGTGTGTGTGTGAATAAACTATAATGAATTAAACTTGCTCTCCTCAGGTCTTTTTCCAATAAAATTTCTGCGAATAGTAAATGTACAATCAAAACTTTACAGAATAAACGTGTAGAGATCATTCATAAGAATGGCTGAATCTGAATCACAGCAATACACATTCTCTTTGATAGTTTCACAAGGGAATTCAAGGTCATGATGACAAGCCAGTTGGCAACTGTTCCTAAAACAAAAAGATTTCTCTGAATCAGTCACAAGTGAGTAACTAAACATCACTCCAGACACACCTCTGTCACAAGCCTGTAAGTCACTGTTAAAATTCTAAAGGATTCTATGTAAAGTCACCGTTGGAATTCCAAATCATTACCACACTATTCATGCGTACCATGGGAAAATAATCTCCACAGCAGCAGATCGCAACATATACACTATTGTTCAAAAGTTTGGAATCACTATGAGATTGTGCTTTCAGTAAAGGTTGTATTAAATTGATCAATTAGGCTACTACAGTAAAACCATTTAATATTAAGTGCTATATAATTTCCGGTATTATACATTCAAGCAGCCAGATTATTAAAATATCATAACTAAATTTCATCTCATGCTTTCTGCAGCACTTCTGTGTTATTGGATTGTAGGGCTCTTCTAACAGACAATCCATGCTCTTTTTGGATAATATATAGTTAAAAATGTTATCTTGCCCATTTGTATCTCCTCTTCTATTTCACCAGTTCCAGATGTGTCTACCTCTTTAAACTGCACAAATGCTTGGCATCCCAGAATTTTCTCTTCACTGTTGCAGATGAAACTGCTGCTTGGCATGTACTTTTCAATAAAGCTGCCATCTGAGAACTTTTGATGCATTAGTATTTATCAAAAAACACACTTAAATGTATTTGTTCTCTTGCTATTGTGCACCTGGACCATCCGCATCTATCTCTGTCTGGGTTAAATCCAGTTTGCTTCTTTTGTTCAAAACATCATTGCACGCTCACGTGTAGAACAGCCTTCAAATAACAGATTGTATGTTTATAGTGGGGTGACCACCATCAAACAAACCAAACGTGGGACGATTACTAAGTTTGTGTGGGACAATGTGGGACATGTTACCAACACTAAACAATAACCTGAAACTGTTATATAATGTCTATCTAACTTAATTAAAACATTTGTACCCTGCCTTTCAGCTGAAAAAAATACTTTGTTCTTTAGTACCTTCCAAAAAACACCATTACATCACAATGTAACGTAACGTCTTTATTTTACATGTCATTTAAGTTCATCATCACTGAGCCCAAAGGCAGCAGGCATCATGCAGATAACTATTTTTGAAACAGTTCTGACCAAGTCCAACTAAAATCCAACAAAATAAATAATGAACAAAAAAAAAATTAGTTAATTGACAGTCTTGTGTATTAAGAATCTATTAAACCAAAAACTTTCATATTTTTAGAAAGGATGTGAATTATAACAACCACAGCAGGCAATACCTTCTAACTCTGTTAAGTTAAAATTTTAATTTACCGATTTATCCATTTGTTTTCTGAGAGGGAACACATGGAACGAATCACCGCTCCACTTCAACCATTGGATAGGATTTTAAAAACGGCTGTTGTATTTGTACTTCTGACGAAGCGCTGTTAAATATAGGTGAAAAACTACGCCGCAAAAATAATAAATAAAATGCAAAAGATCGCAAGCACGTTTTCTTAATATGATAATTAAAAACCAACAGACTGATGAAAATGCGGGACATTTTCTCAATATGCGACGTGCAGGACAAGGGGTGAAAATGCTGTGCGGTAAAACGCAAAGCGGGACAGGTGGTCACCCTAGTTTATAGAGAAATGTGTTTAAAATCAAAATCAAAACCAAAACCAAAATCAAACTTAAGAAAAAATTTACAAACTGGTTGCTGACTGAAGACAGATCTTGCATTACAATTTCCACACTTCACAAGTAACAGTATTATAGAATAATTGAGCTCCTACTGTCGCACCAGACAAGACAGTCTGTAAAAGTGTGGATGAATTATCTAATCCAGAAGCAGCAGACTCCAAATCTCCATTTTAATCACACTGACCAATCCCAGTATCACTGCAGTTACATTACTTAGTCAGTGGGGAATCTGGACACTGGCATCCACAGAAACACTCAATGCTACGTGATGCATGGGCGATAATATTTAGTGTGTAATTTCAAGATCTAAGAGTTTGGTAATCATGTTAGAGCAGTTCATCGAATGAATCACTGTGACATTTAATCATATTTATTACTATCGCAAAGTACTATCGCAAAAACAGAATGTGTAAAAAAAAAACTTGTTCATGTAGTATTACTCAGTATTTTTTTGTAAATAAATAGTTACATTAATACAAATGTATGATTACTTAAAGGTGAACTCAGTAAATTGATGTGAATACTGTATCACGCAAAAGCAAGTGACCTAAATTCATAGTCAATCATGATTAATTTATAACACAAGCAAAAGTGTCCATTAACAGGTAGCAACAAAGATAAAGTCAGTAGGACTGGGCTGGTTATGTGATCTCAAATGGAGGCCACATGAGGACATTGCTCAATGCTTATTCTAAAATAAAACCCTTAATATTAGGATACTGATACGACACTTAACTATTAAAAATTATTTTTACTATTGAACTAAAGCTGAGTTCCCTGGGAACCATTTGAAAATAAGTTTAAGTACAAGTTTAAGTGCATATTAAAAATATCCTGGCAAGCTTTATAATGGGAGTGAATAGAGCCGGAGTTTTTGAAGCTCCAAAAAGTGCATCTCTTCCATCATAAAAGTAATCCATACGGCTCCAGGGGATTAATAAAGACCTTCTGAAGCAAATAGATGCGTTTTTAAGAAAAATATCCATATTCATAACTATGTAAACTATAATCACTGGCTTCCGGTAACGACAAGTCTAGTTTATATAAGTTTATTGTTGGTACTCTTTGTTTACTTTTTGAAGTTGGGAGAACCAGTGCTACCAACTAATTTTGAGCCCTGATGAATGATTATGTTTCAGTGTCACTACTGGAAAATAAACAAATTTTTCAATAAAGTCTTGTAAACGTGGTTCACTTGCATTGCTAGCTTATTGGTTTGCTCGTAAACTGGAACGGGTTATTTCAATAAGCTGATTTTTGTGAATTATCAGCGTATTGGTGTGCATGGAAACGTGCTCACTGAATGACAAGAGTCTTCATCTCATGTGAGTGTACATCATTTTAAAGGGATAGTTCAACAAAAAAAAATGAAAATTCTGTCATTAACTACTCACCCTCATGTTGTTCCAAACCCTTAAGACCTTCATTCATCTTTGGAACACAAATTAAGATTTTTTTGATGAAATCCGAGAGCTTTCTGATTTTTGGGTGAACTAACCCATTAAGCATTTTTCAAAAGTACTGTTCATTTGTTTGGGAAAATTCTTAATAAAAACTACTGTGGGCACCTTTAATTTTAAATGACAACAAAGTTCCTAATATGCATAACTGAGTATTAAAGCATACAGATGGCCTTGTTCCACTGTAAATCCTACGTTCTCTGTTTGTCCAGTGCCTCGGTCATGCCAAACTAAACATTCTTTTCCAGCTCATACCATGATCTCATAGTTTCAAATGAAGTCAGCATATGCAAAACAGGCACCACCCACAAACTCAACAACTTTCTATTTCCTCATTTCACAGTCAAACTGCTGTTTTGCTTTGGTCTTACACAGGCATGCAATCCCTTTCAAAAAGTGCATTGTTAAAAACCACGTCACCCTCTCCTCTATCGTAATGTTACAGATCAAGGCACATGGTTTGCCAGGGTCAGGGTCGTTTTGTTCACACACCCCAGTAATCTGCTTTAGGCTGACAAAACATGACAAATTTGTCATACAAATTTGAAGAATTATGGCAATTACACCCATCTCAACAGGTTTTTAAAACAACATGAGGGTGAGGGTGGAATGATGTAACGGCATGTTATTTGTTGGCTTTAAATATGCATGTTATTTACAGTGGGGTTTAGTAGCCTGAAACCACTCTTTAAATCTGGGATTCAATTTATTTTATTTTATTTTTTAGTTCTAGATTTAATAAAAACTTTTCACTGGGCCCAACACACACGCACACACGCACACACAATATAATTGAAGTTGGCAGGGTTTTTGGTAACACTTTATTTTACAGTCCTGTTCGCCATTTACATACTATGTACTTATTATAGTTATTATTACAATAACTAGGTTACAACTAGGTACTAAGCCTGGCCTGAACCTGCCCTAACCCTAAACCTAACCTTAACCCATGTAGTTACCTTATAATAAACAGTACTTCCTTAGGTGTGTCCAGTGTAAGTACACGCAAGTGCATGTACTGTCAAATAAAGAGCAACCAAAATGTTTAAATGTTTTTGAAAGAACTATCTTATACTACCAAAACTGCTTTGTGAAATATAACAATTTAAAAGAACGGTTTTCTATTGTAATATATTTCAACATGTAATTTAATTTTCAGCAGCCATTAGTTCAGTGTCACATTAAATCATTCTGATTTGGTTTTTTGCTGTTGTGAAGACCATGGTCCTTTTTTCAGGATTCTTTGACAAATAGACAGCATATATTTGAAATAGTCTTTAAAGGTCTTTAATGTCACTTTTGATTAATTTAATCAAGTATTGATTTAAAAAAAAAAAAAAATCAGGCTATCCTTAATGAAAGCCATTCTGGATGAGATTCTCACACCTCTTGTGAAACATTAGTCGGCAGATTGCCCAAACATGCCGCTCCTTCCACTGTGGTCCAGCAATGACTTATCTGCTGTGTTTCTGACTCAATCATGTCTTGTTGCCCACTGAAATGATCTGCTACAGGCACAGGAAAATACGGGGAAATGTATGCACAACAAAATCACAGCTACAATTTTTTTTTTTCCTTCCAAATGAGGGTTTAGGTTCTCTTGATTTAAACATTCAAATGCATGTATCATGGAAATGTCCCTGGAATCCTTTGTGATTGCTCTATTGGAATGCATCAATCTAACTGAATAAGCTGTGAGTTGTTACGTGTCTGTTTAACCATGTCAACCACTTATCCCTGATTGCCTAATCGGTCCACATTCGTTTCACTGTTGGAGATATGGAACAGAGACAATCCTTTTGATGTGTATCCTTTTGCCTATTTTCCATGAATTAAGTCAACTACAGTGAATCTTCAACAGGTGTTCAAGTCAGCTTAACGTAGAGTTCGAGTCACCTTCTGTGCCGCTGCAAACCCACAGTTAAAAAACCTCTGTGCAATAGTTAAACAGAGGCAGTTTTTCTCCCTGGATGACAATGTTTGTTTAGCAGTTATCCTGTAATGCGACCAAACATTCTTAGTGTTGCCCAGATATGCCAAACTGAGACAAAGAGGACATTGTTTGGCGCACAAAGAAGTGGACTGACCGGCTTGCTCCTCTTTAGCTGCAATGGGCCAATAAAAATGGGCCAATGAAAAATATTATGTCTTTCATAATGCAAATTTTTCTAAAAGGAATTAAAATTAAATTAGGCCTATATAGCTTAATGACGACTTAAAAATCAAACCCGAAACTGTTCCATTTATTTCATTTCTAACAGAGAGACCACATTGTTGTAAGTGTTGCTGTAAACATGGGGGTGGTGATGGCGCAGGATAAGACACATGCCTTTGGGGTGAGAGACCCGGGTTCGAATCCACTGTGAGACACCAATGTGTCCCTGAGCAAGACACTTAACCCCTAGTTGCCCCAGAGGCGTGGATAAAAGCGTCAGCTAAATGAATCAAATGAAGAAAAAAAAACGAAAAAAAAAAACATATATATACACTGCTTTCAAGGTGAGAAAATCTCACCCTTGTGTTTGGAGTTGGAAAAGAGCAGAAGTCGTGAAAAAACCTGATAACAATCAGGACACATTACTTAATTTGCATCACATATTCGACACACGCTCTCTACCCGCAGTATCCACTGGCTAAGAACACGTCCAGCCTGCATGCAAATCTACTGCATCAGAGAGGGTTGTTAGTGAAAACATAGTGGCTCACTCTAATGTCAGCCTTTGACTACGTCAGTAGAAATAGGATGGGTGGCTGAGTACAGAAAATACACAATTTGATGTTTCAATTAGAAAAATAATCATGTTACTGGAGCAATAGGGATGGGACGGTATGAAAATTTCGTATCACGATTATAGTGACCAAAAGTATCGTCATTATCAATATTATCAATGTTTTGTTAAAACGAGATGAAAGTGTTAAAAGAGAACTTATGCTCACTGAAAACATTTAAAAAAGTTTTATATTTGGAAATCAACAAACAACAAATAAAACAATCAGCTCTATGCACTAAAGCAAGATTATATTCTGTGGCATTTCCTTCTTTATAATGACCGTCGTCAATAGCAACGCAGCACATCCATGGATCACGCGCTCTCTCATTTCATTCAAATACAACTTGCCGGTTTGACTCTTGCGTCTCCGTTTTTGATTGTATTGAAAATGAAATCAGAGATGATTTATTGTTTGCAGAGTTTGATAATATTGTGATTATCTTGTCTGGATGAGTTTTGTATGCTGTACAAAATGGATTTAACAGGTAAGACTTAAAACATTAATCTCAATTATGTCCACGTAATTATGTGTTTAAAAAATCGGTATAATAAGTGTACAATAATGTGGCGAACAGCACGGCCGAGGGACGTGAGAGAACGGCGCGAGGCCGGTGGTGCGATTGCTAATGAGCAACACCTGTGAAGCACACCGGTCTCGCATCTCTCACGGAGGAGCGGAAGCATAAAGGAGGAGCGACGACGTTGATGATCGAGAGAGGAACAGGCCTGTATTTTAGTTGTTTTGTTTTTGTATTTTATTTTAGCCAGCAGTCGTCCGCGAGGGGCTGCTGGCAGTTCCTTATGTTTATTTTCGGTAGCCAGCAGTCGTCCGCGAGGGGCTGCTGGTGGTATTTTCGTTTGTTTGTTTTATTTAAATAAACTATATTTTAATTGTTCGCCGGTTCCCGCCTCCTTCTTCCCTGAACATTGCTACAAATAAATATACAAATTATTATCTCTTAAATGTCACTCTTAATCATCTTGTTTGGACGTGTTCGTTCGTCTTTGGCTCAAAGCCACTTGCACTTTTCTTTGCGGAAGCTTCACGTTTATTTCAAGTGAGTGCGATAAAATATTTCAACTCAAAATAACATTTTGTGCCCAATTATTTCCCAGACGTAGTTTTGGTATTGAGGTCCTTGCGTTCGCTAAACAGCAGTGGGTGATGGTCACACAAGACGATCGGCAGATTTAAGTGTTTCCTCCTATTGCAGCGACTTTTTTTGTGCATGTTCTGCAGACAGGGTGACCATCCTCGATTAATTTTAAAGGGATTAACTGAATCCCTTAGCACTTTCACTCTTCACACACAGTACCGTGTTCTTAATACTGTATCTTAACAAACAGAATGATTAGCAATTACATTGTTCACAAGAATTTCCACCAACAGAACAGAATAAAATGAATAATGTTTTTTATAAATTGGGAACTAAAATCTGAGACTACATTGACAATAAAGTGAATAAATAAATAAATAAAAAAATGCATCTAAAAAGGTAGCCTATGCCGTAAAATGAAGAATAAATATTTAAGATTCTAAATCCCTAATCAATCAATTTATCACTATGCACTAATTTGTGACAATAATGAAAAATATACTGAAAATGCGTCAGAAAGCAATCTGGCAGAACTGGACTGTCAGGAATTCAACGGCTCCCTCAGCATCAGCTGAACTAGTGATGCAAACAACACCAATCCCCAATGACTACACTCACTCACTCACTAACCACCTGTAACCGCGTGTAACGTAGCCTACATTGATTCACTGGTGTTTCTACCTAATGGAGCAATACAATATTGATGGGAACGCAAATAATCCTGCTCAAAATATTTAGTGCATCTTTTATATGAAGAAAGAGTAAGCCCCGATCACACCAAACGCGTTTTTCAGGTTCGAAAAGCGAGGCACACAGCACTGCCCCGATCACACAGAACGAGCAGTGCGCTGCATTTTTTATGTTGCTAAACAACCACTGAAACAGCTGTCCTGTCAGTCAAGTAAACATCAAATCAGCCTTTTATTAACTTTATTTACTTTTTGTTAACATAGTGGTAGTTACGGTTTGTGAAGTCGTTAGGCTCCTGGTAACCCGCGAGAGCACCACAAGCTTATCCTCCATCATCGCACTCTCTGGGTGTTCAAAGCAACTGTAGCTTTCATCACTACAACGGAAGGCCTGCCTCTCAATTCATTAGATTTTTTGGACAGAGGAAAAAAACGCTTTTTTCCGCTCAGAGTTGCTTTTTTTTTTTAAATGCAAAAACGCAAGCGCAGCAACCGGTAAAACGCAAGGTGCATGGGGTGCATAAACAGCACGCAGAGGGATCATTGCCATAGGCCAACAATTCAAAAAAGGCACCTCTCACTGCAAAAAAACGCGTTTGGTGTGATCAGGGCCAAAGTTAATAACCACAAATAGGCCTATCTTTTCACTAAGAGGAGAAAATGTCAAATACCTTATTTACACCTGATGTTAACATCTGTTTCTGCCAATCAATCATTGTGCTAAAACAATTATTCTAATTTCTAAACCTTACCAATTATGACCTTAAAGGGATAGTTCACCTAAACAAACAAAAATAACTTTATTCAACTATTCATTTCCTTCTCTGTGGGCCTTGAGTGAGTTTACATAGTAAAACAGCGTAGCGCTTCTGTGTTGTACGTCACACGCATCACACACATGACCAGCGTCGGCCAATAGTGAGCCTATGTGTGACGTACATCACAGAAGCGCTACGCTGTTACACAACGTGAACTCACTCAAGACCCACAGAGAAGGAAATTAATAGTTGAATAAAGTCATTATTTTTGTTTGTTTTTGTGCACAAAAAGTATTCTCGTCGCTTGATAAACTTAGTCACTTGGACTATATTAACAATGTCTTTATTAACTTTTCTGGGCCGGCAAGTTTCAATCCTTTAGAAGGCCTATGGAGGAGTGATCCAGCTCTCAGATTTAATCAAAAATATCTTAATTTGTGTTCCGAAGATGAACGAAAGTCTTACGGGGTTGGAACAACATGAGGGTGAGTAAATACCAACAGAATTTTCATTTTGGGGTGAACTATCCCTTTAACAAGGTGATGATGGGCGCTTTACTAAAATAACTGAGCATTCTGCTAAAAGTCTAATCTGCAATGAGATTAAGCTTTGAAAGTATATTTGGAAACAACAATCTGTTGACTTTCCGTGCTTGTTTATCAACTTGCAATAAAACACTGACACAGTGAGTTGTGCATGTATGATGATGTCCATACCCTCGACATATGCATTTGTGAGGCATGTTAGGTGGAAAAAAAGCTTGACCACTTGTGATCAGATCCCCTGAGATCTTATAATCAGGTGTAAACAGTGACCAAAAATAATAGTGAGGTTGTGGATAAATTACCTTTTCACCACCAAGCTGAGAGTCTTGTGGGAGCCCTTGACTAGACAGATGGCCTCTTGTCTGAAGCCGGTGAGAGAAATGTTGTTGATATTGATGAGTTCATCTCCAGCCTGCAGTCTTGCGGTTGCGGCCTTACTGCCCTCCTCCACCTGTGACAGACACAATACACTCAGGCTCAATCGAAACTGTCCGTTTCATGACCATGACCATCACCTACTCACTTTGTTGTGTGGCTGAAATCAAACAATGACAATATATGGAAAAGCATTCACCTTTTGTAAACGAATAGCCTGTCAGGTAGTGCGGTGCGTTTAGGCTTTCTTCAGATAGGGAGCAAAAATCTGATTGTTTGGCATATCCAACTTAAATCAGTTTAGTGAAATTAGATTTTTACACATCCAATCCAAATGTTTCAGTGTGAACGGTCACATTCAATTGTTTTAATCATCTGGGACAATGTCACTTTTTTCTAACTTTTTACCCAAAAAAACTACGAAACAGTATGCAAGAATATGTAAAACACACTAATGACAACAACACTTATGTTATTCGGTATCATGGTGTGATGTCACGATAGACATGAGCAGAGGCAAATGTTTTAAGTTTTTTTTGGTCCTGTCTTTTTGCTAGACATTAGGAGTGTGTGATATTGACAATATCTTGCGGAGTGTGTTTTTGTGCTGGCTTGGTACATTGGCTGATTTGAGCCAATGTATGTAACGGACAGCTCCTGAAGCTTTTCATATCGTCTACATTTTGATTTGTTTAAAACACCTAATTCACTCAGAAACAAAGCAAGTGACTGTCTTTATGAATGGATTATTGAATCATTCACTATCATTTTTTTAAAGAAAAATAATTCCGTAAATGTAACCACTGTTTGTTGCTCTGTGTAAGCCACGGTTCTGCTCCAGCTTTGTTTGGAACTATTTCTGTTGCTGTATTCTAAAAGGCTACATGATGCAGTAAATGCATGGACTCTCAGGGAGTGTTTTTTACAATAGTAACCAGTGTAGATAGGGCTGGGCGATATGACGGTATATATCGTGACCACGGTATAAAGTGTCTAACCGTTAGAGATTTTACTGTATTGTTTATTTTGCGGTATATAGATATATCCAGGTAGCACATTAATAAAAGACATATACACGTAAGAGTGATAAAGAAACATGCATTAATGAGAAAATAAAGAGTGTTTGATGTTGAACGCAATAAGCTGTGAAAAAGAATTGGTGTTCGCGCTGACTGACAGACAGCTGAAGCACACGCACAGAAAGCCGCCTCTCTCAGAGTGCATGCGAACGCAAATTCAAATCTTATTGTTTGAATTGTCAGATAGACGCACAATAATGTCAAAATACACGTTGTGTGGAGCATGTAAACAGTTGGTTATGTCTTAAATGAACAAATAATTGGGTGAAAATCGGATGTGTGTCAGTAAATTGGATCGGTGCATTTAGTTTTAAAGGGTTGGCAGCGTAATAAATGTCTGTCTCAATGTTAATCAAACAACAAAAGAAAAAGACAAAATCCCTCTTGAATGAATCACTTTTGTATCTTGAATAAGTATCATATTGAATTCATACAGTGAAGACTATGCAGTGTTTAAGTTATACACTTGATTATTCAATTTCTGTAGTATTTCTTATTTCTTATGTTAAATAAACCTACTGTATCTGAAAAAAGTTTATTTAATTGAAATTTTGCTCTATTGCATTTGCCCTACTGTTTGTAATTTGCTTCTTTGTTCTTATTTTTAATAAAAAATAGCTATATCGAGATATAAATCGTTATTGTGAAATTAAAATTCTCATACCATGAAATAAGATTTTGATCATATCACCCACCCTTAAGAGTATCTTAACTGGATATGAACTGTATGAACAAACCGATCTTATTTTATCACATGCAATTTGAAAAAATTATCAGATATATCTGCAATGTGAACAAAATCTTAGAGCGTTTCCTAAACAACTGCACGCACTCTAGTGCCAAATATATTATTACTGCTGTAGGTGTTTTAGCCTTAAATGACCAAATGAAAAAGGCATGTTCACCTTTCTAAATCAGCACAGGGGGGCAAGTCATAAGCTTTCCACATTAGCACTTTACCTCCACAGCCAAACTAAAAGCAAGTTAATCATACATACTCTGTCATAAAGAGAGGATTTCAGGGAACATGTAGCCAAATAGGGGGTTTGGTCTAAAGTAAAGTAAATTCCTGACATGATATGTAATGCTGCTCTATCTTCCAGTAAGCCAGTTATCTGCTATATGAGCCTTTACCCCAAAGTTGATCATGACTGTTCATTATTTACTTAGCAGGTCTATTACTCATCAAACTTGATCCTTTCTGGGGAAATAATATTCATACACACAGACATGCACTTTTTTTACAACATTACATGGTGCTATTAGCAACAGGTCAACATATTTTGGACAAATGGACAACAAACCTTGAGTAATAATTCATGCAATATTTATCACCCGTTGTGGTTAGATTCAAGTGCCAATCGGCCCTATAATAAACCATCTTAGTGAGTATACGTGCTTGGTCAAGAATGCACAAATGTGGCTATTCCTTTGGTCTTTCCTGCGTTTATTATTTTAACAGCAGCAGGACCCTGTGACATCCGGACTCAAGAGCCCCCCTCAGAGTTTATAAAACAAGGAAAACTTTAAGGAGGCCGAAATAAGAAGTACTTAGAATAACCTCAAACGTTAATGTTAAACAGGCATGCTATTGGGTGCCCCCCTCTGGCATTCCGCACCATACTGAGAGAATAAATGACTTAGAACAATGGAAATGTTCAAAAGAGAGGTATCAGACCAACACAAACATAGCAAACACTGTTGGATCATCGGGAATGAGGGTGCGGTGTTATTTGATGGGAATGTGAGGTAAAAGCAGAGGTGAGTGAATTTTTAAAAAATATTTTCTTCTCAGTATCATGCATTTGCATGACAAAACATATCTGCAGTTTTCGTGACAAGAGCAAGACCATGAAAATATGGTCTTGGACTTGAGTCCGGTCTCAAGTACTAGGGCCTACAACACTCAATACCAAATTCACATGTGTCATTTACATGGTACTTCAAGGTTTGTCAAAGAATACTGTGTATTACCACGTAAAGAAGCCACTTCTCTCCAAGAAAAACATCAAGGGCACACTAAAATTCTGCAGGAAGTACAAGAATTGGACAGCAGAAGATTGGTTGCTTTTCATCCAAGGGAGTGGGCTCTCTCATAATTCTGCCCCAAAAACACACTGCCATGAATAAAGAATAGAATCAAAACTTCCTGCAAGAGCAACTTATCCCAACTATCAAGGAGCAATTTGGTGATGATCCGGGCATTTTTCCAGCATGATGGAGGCACCATGCCACAAGGCAAGAGTGATAATGAAGTGGAATAAATTTTGGATCTGTGGCTAGGCAAGTCCAACTCCGAGCACTAATCAGTCAGGATTTGGCCCAGAAGCTGATATCCAGCATGCCAGAGCAAATTGAAGAGAAGACGGGTCAACACTGTAAATATGGACTCTTTGCATATATTAAAAGTGTATGCCAATAAAAGTCTTTAAATCTTATGATATGCCATTGTTTTCTAGTCTATCATAGAAACATGTGAAAAAATTACCTACAAAATCTGAAGCAGCAAACTTTGTAAAACACAAAATGTATGTCACTACTAATATTTTGGCCATGGCTATATACTGTATAAATTAAAACATGGATGCTTTTACTTAATAATTATAATAGAAATTACAATAGTAATAGACAATTTCATCAAGTTACTTTTATTTTGGTGGATTGTCGTGAAGGCTGGTGCCTATCAAGGCATCTCGGGCAGCAGGTGGGGAAACAAGCTGGACTGCGGGCTAGTCCATTACAGGGCTCACACATGACACACTCACATACCCACTCTCACTCCTACCTACAGGCAGTTTTTTTGTCTCTCCAATTCAACTATCATGCATGTCTTTGGACTATGGGAGAAACCAGAGTACCAGGAGGAAACCCAAGCTGACAGAGGTTGAACCTACAAACTCCCTTTTGCGACATGTATCATAGTATTCTTTGTAATATCTAAGTACTAAATAAATATCATGGTAAATGGCACCACTGTGCCATGTGCTAACCACACCACTACAGCTCCAACAACCAGGTGGTATTTCTAAGGAATTTTTCAACGGCTTGAAACAAGCTCCATGACCTGGCAGTCTCTGCAAGGGGTCTGGAGCGCGGGATGGGGTGAGGGAAGGATGTGGCACAGAAGAATGTGGGAGTTCTGCTGACTAGTGTCCTGTGCTCTATGCTGACAGAGCACTGAGTCTTACAGATACTGACTATCCTGCTGCGTCCAACACACACACACACACACACACACACACACACACAAACACACAAACACACGCAAATGTAAAAATGCAAAAAGTGTTCTGTGATGGGGCAGATTTAGGGGTATGGTTAGGGTCAGGGGATTAACTAAACAGACTTTACAGTGTAAGAATCATATATATATATATGATTTATATATATATATATATATATATATATATATATATATATATATATATATATATATATATATATGACATTTAGGGGTATGGTTAGGGTCAGGGGATTAACTAAACAGATTTTACAAAATCTGTTTAGTTAATCCCCTGACCCTAACCATACCCCTAAATCTGCCCCATCACAGAACACTTTTTGCATTTTTACATTTTCAAAAAACTTTGGTATTACTATCCTTGAGGGGGTATTTAGTCCCTATATTGTAAGGAATAGCAGGTACACACACACACACACACACACAATTTTCAAAGAACAAATGTTTATTTGAGAGACATCACCTCTCCACAATGGTGCCATTGTCAATCTTGACTATAAGAATACGTAAAATACACACCGAGAGCTATAACAGGACTCTGCCTGTACAGAACAATAATATGACGAATGTCTTTTGTTGTTGTTCTGCTGAACTTGATCGTACACTAAAGAATTTGAGTCAACCCCAGCTACAAGATTAAGCTCTTTTGAATGAGCATTGTATCCTAGAAAAACCAAAAGGGCATGAGCTCCTTGTGGCTTAGCATTAGGAATGCTAAATTATTCCCCTCCAGGCAATAAAATAAAAGACTGAAGATCTAAAAATAATAATAATAATCAATAATAATCAAAAAGATAAAAAAAAAAAAAAAAAAGTTTTCTGCAATTACATTCCATATATCGAGAAGCCTACGATAGCCAACATCCACACTCCTAAAGAGCATTAATGAGTGCGTTTCAAGAGCATGGACAACCCCTTGTGTGTTAAAAGTAACAAAAGATTCATACATAGTAGGGATGCAAGATATAGTGTTTTGGTACAGACATATTATTTAATATATAAAGTAAATACACCAAGTATTATTTTTAATTTTTTATATATATATTTTAGTTTTACTGTTCTGTGTTTCATTTATTTAAACAAAATAGTATTGCATTTTGATATCAGCCATTTTTTTTTATTATTCTTTTTTAGATATAACATGAAAAGAAGTATCGGCCTATCAGTACTAGACTGAATTTTTACATTTGTACTCCACTAAAGCAAAAAGAAAAGATTTGTTTTAAAACAGTGTAGGGTAACAGATGTAAAAATATATTTTTTTAATAAATTAAATTAACAATGTATACACTTATCAAGAGAGATACTATGAGCTCTGAGGTTGTTAATAAATGGCTTATACTTCTGTAGAACATAATGTGATTTTTTTTTTATAATCTGTGAAGGACTACCCTACCCATAAGACTGTAGAGAGAACCACCAATCAGAGAAACTGCAATTATTGTAAAAACAGGAAATCACAGCAGAAGCATTCCGCAGTGACCGCACACTCCCATAACCATCTGTGAATTTCGAATATCCTTACTGTCACGTACTGCTCTGAGACAAGAAGGTTGAGGATCCAAATGCAGTTCAATTGAAAGGGTAATCCACTATCTTAGTCGAAAACAGTCAAGAGCTCAGAGCACACTAAATCAGTACAATCAAACAAACAAATCCAGAGGGTGAGACCGAAACGGGAAAACCAGGACACAGGCAGATATCAAGAACCAGAAACATAGAAAACAGTGGAAACGCTCAGAAATGCAGTATAAACAACTAACAAAACTTCGCCGGGAATTAATGTGAAAACCAGGCTTATATGGGGTGAGTTAAACAAGGTAATGACATACAGGTGAATGGGATCATGGCTGATTAGTCTGGGCAAAGAATTATGGGAGATGTAGTTTGTGAGGGAATGACAATTGTCTGATGTGGAGTGCCTTCCGGTGGCTCTCAAGGGCACTCCAGCTAGTGACTGTTACATAGCCCCCCCTCAAAATTGTCCAGGAGGGAGGTTGAGCGGAGACAGACCCGTGGGCGGGATGGAGGGTCAGGCCCGTGGAGCGGAAGAGGGCATGGAGACTGAGGCGGAGCAGGCTGAGCAGGCGGCCGGGGCGGAGCAGTCGCTCCCGGGGGCCAGGACGGATCCGACGCTTCAGGGGGCCAGGGCGGATGTGACGCTTCAGGGGGCCAGGGCGGATGTGACGCTTCAGGGGGCCAGGGCGGATGCGACGCTTCAGGGGGCCAGGGCGGATGCGACGCTTCAGGGGGCCAGGGCGGATACGACGCTTCAGGGGCAGAGGCGGCCATCTTGTCTAAACACACCGGCATAGACACAGGTTTAGTAGCGGCCATCTTGTCCGAAGACCCCGGCGTAGACAAAGGTGTAGAGGGAGGGTGTCTCCATCTTGTCCGAAGACACAGGCGTAGAGGCTGCCATCTTGTCTGAAGACACAGGCGTGGTGGCGGCCATCTTATCTGAGAGCTCTGGAACGGCTGCAACCATCTTGTCTGAGGGCTCTGAAACGGCTGCAACCATCTTGTCTGAGGGCTCTGAAACGGCGGCGGCCATCTTGGCAGAGGGCTCATGAACGGCAGCGGCCATTTTGGGACAAGACTTTGGCGTGGCGGCGGCTATTTTGGCCGAGGGCTCACAGGCTGGAGCCGATGTGTTGCCCGCACACTCAAAATAGATGTTCGACTGTTTGGCAAGTGTTTGTCATGTTCTGATGTTAAAATCACAGTTAACCATCTGGTTTCTAAAACTTTCACTCAAGAGGAAAAACATGCCTTAAAATCAGAAAGAAGTAAAAAAATGTGACTTTTATTGTGATAATTATCGATATCAACTGATATGAAAATTTTTATTGTGATCATTTTTTTGGCCATAGCCCTAGTTCTCAATACAAATTTCAGTACCAGAGCGAAAACTGTTGAATTAAGTATGTCCATTGGTTATCACCGTCAATCATCAGTTTCTGATTCAATTATAAATGTGGCTGTCAATCAACTTTAGTGTACTTAGCAGCATGAAAAACTACACTTGTATTCAGACTGTGAATGGGTAATAAACAAAGCAAGAGAAGAGCACTCCCTTTATAATCACTAAGGCTGTCAATCTCTAAAGTGCAAGCTCACTGAATTCAGCACTCTTGCAGAATTCGAAAACTCCTGTTTTATATTAAAAAAAGCTATCTTAATTGTACAATGAATATATTTTATTTAAATTGTGCTTGCATTGGAATGGAAAAATGCTTCAATATTCAAGGCTGCTTATTAAGTGTGACAACTGTTGTGCTCTTCCCTTCAGACCACAAATGGCTGTCGTCTCCATATCTAAGGACAGCCTACACAAAGTGGTGTTTCTTTAAACAAACACCATTATTTCCACAGCAGCCTTTGGCAGTTTGGAGCTCTCTAAACAATGGATCCGTGTGCATGTGTGTGTTTGTATTGAGCAAGTGCTCAGAAAAGATAAGAGCAAAGGTCATGAAATACTTCAAAACATGTAAAGTGAGGCTAAATACTCTTTCCTGATACTTCTTACTCTGAACATGAACAGACATGTATTGCCGAGGTAAAAGTCAAGCTCTTTTGAAATAAATACTGATGAAATTCAACTCGTTCCTGCCACTCCTCAAGTGAAGTAATTACTGTTTTAAAAAATAACTTAAAAAAGACTATCATTAACAGACTTTTTTTTCCTGATGGCTTTCGGTATGCAAGGTGAAGAGCCGTCTGCATCAAATTTGCTCACCACGGGTCGGGGCATGACAAACAACTGATGAATCCTATTGGCCGAAAATAGGCTCACCAGCGTTCATTAATGGCAGCCATTTTAGGGTCTATGTGCATTGAAAGAATGCATAAATGAAAAACAAACACGGGCGGTGTATGAAAGGCTACACAGAGTAAGCATGCAGTGTAAAACAGGATTATTAGAGTTTATTGAGAGTGAGGATTTAAAATAAATGCGGTGAAGACCTTTGGCAAATAAACAGTATGAGAGGAATGATGGGAATTTTAATTTGTCCCATTTTTCTGTATAAAACTTGGTTTAAATAAAGCTGCTTCCTGCAGCCCTCTTTCACCTTATGTATGGACAAATATGGTTAAAATATGCCGTTTTTAAAAGAGTTTGCAATCAATAAAACAGGCAAATTGAGGGATTTTAGGCACTTTATTGACCCTCAGAACTGCATGACAATGCACTAAAAACCACTTAACACCTTAGCAACTTCAAAGCAACAGTCTGGCAAATATCCCCAACACTAGCATTCTTCAGAAACAAAATATGTAGGCCTATATTATATGCATAATGTCAATATCAAAAATAGCAGTCAGTATCTGGTGTGCCACCAGCTGCTTTAAAGGCAGGGTAGGCGATTTGTTTTTAATATGCTGGATGAAAGTCTCCTCACATCCTGTTAGCAATCAGTAAGTTAAGTGAAAATAGGTGGCAGGTAGGACATCGTATAAATGTATATCAAAATATCAAAAATAGCAGTCAGTATCTGGTGTGCCACCAGCTGCTTTAAAGGCAGGGTAGGCGATTTGTTTTTAATATGCTGGTTGAAAGTCTCTTCACATCCTGTTAGCAATCAGTAAGTTAAGTGGTATAAATGTATTTATATATATATTTACTGTCAAAGGCATAGGACCATACAATCTTCGTCCAATTTGGAATGAATGCAATGATACGATGTCCTACCTGCCACCTATTTTCATTCCTCCGCGCACCCTGCTCGCGCAGACATCACACGTCATCATTGCGTTTCATGTCAGTCACGGGCATCGCAACCGACACAGTAGCCACCTTTTACAGTTCCTCCTGAACCAAAATAACCAGCTTGTGCTGCGTTCACGACAGAACTACTAGGGCGGAATTGCGATATTATTATTTTTTTCAGATGATTTGTGATAATATCACGATATGATAAAATTAGATTTTTTAACTGCAAAGGCTGCGATGTCTGGTCACATGACACGCGAGAGTAAAGCAGTCTGCAGAGGAAGCATCAACTTGGCACGTTACGCATATAGGCCTGGCCTACAGGAAAGAAATGTTTCACAGACAAGGCTTAAGCTAGTCACAGACTAAAATGCATGTTGGAGCTGTTTTAACCGAAAGCAACTTGCACTGACATATCTTAAAATATGTCACTGCCATTGTTTTGTCTCAAGTGCACAAAAGTATTGTTTTTTTTCTAAGGAACATTCATAAAAGCGATTTTAATGTCCTAATTGAACTAAGGCCTAATCCTGGCTTAATCTAAACCCTATCTGTGAAACCAGGCCTTTACGTTTAATCTAATATTGTGTTGGTCAATCTATACAATAGAGGTGGGAGAAAAGATTCTCTCTCCAACGATTCTGGATTGAATTTTGAACTTAGTTTTTAACCGCAGGTGCACGATGACGCTGCGTGTGTTATAGACACCCGTATTCTGCTTGCTTCCAATTCCAACTGGCTCACACACACCGCTCGAACCATTAAATAATCTTTCATAAAGTTCGGAAAGGTTGAAGCGAATTACAAGGACATTCGCAGGCTTCATTGCACAGGATATGTGCTGTACGAAACACGTACTTTGCTAGATGTTAAGTTACGCTTGCAGTGTGCAGAATAATCCAACAATAGTAAAGATAAGAAAGAAAAATCACTCACAGCTCTTGAATGGAAAATGTTCAGTCATATTCTTAAATACTGAAAGCACTCATTCATTTTTTGCTGGTAATAATTTTTTTTGGTTTGTTCCTCATTATTATTTCAGGCTTTTATGTTTTTATGCTATATTAGTTTATATATTTAAAATTCTTGACATGCAATTGTTTTAATTTTATTTTTTAAATATGTAATTATTTTAATGCACCTGAGATGCGTCTACTTCCAATAGGAAAATTCAACTGCAGTAGCCACTGTTCAACTTGAGGAGGGCAGCATATATTGTAGAATTAAAACACTTTATACCCAGATGTCAAAAAAATTACTTGAATCAGTGATCAGCATTAATAAAGCCCCAGTCTTACAGATCATTAACTAAAAAAAAAAGTTGTTTTAGGGTTTAGTTACCCTTTAATAAGATTAATTAATAAGAAAAATAAGTAGATCAAGAAAAGTTTTGGAATTGGAATCGGATCTTGAGGTGCCTAAAGATTCTCACCACTACTATATAATGATTTATTGCTTGTATTTGTTAAATAATATAGACGATAAAGAGCTTGGTTAAAAAAGTGTATTCGTTCAGCCCTAGTTTATACATATACACACACATACAGACTCACAAATATACAGATATCATGTCACCAAACAGGTTACAATGACCTCACTTTGTGCGGAGGAATTATTTTAGGAATTTAGTAAGACCATAATGCTCTCATCCTTCACAAAGAAGCCCAGGTTCCTATAATCCTATCTAAATTCATCCCAGATGCTGTATCATGCAAGTCCAACAGGCTTCAGGCTGTCAAAGATAATTCAGTACATTTGGATAATCAAGCAAAGCTTCAACATTCCAGTGCTGTTCCTGGCACTGCCAGTTTGCCTTAGGAATCTCAGAGAAAAGTAGTGAGACAATCCACTGAAAAACAGAGTGAGCAAAGAAAATCAAGTGAATTAAACACTGCAAATACTGCTACTTAACCTGCAAACAGTCTATTATCACTGCTTATTAAAATAAGTAGCAGAGCAGTCCCTTGTTTACATTCTTTGTGTTAAGCTTTTTCCCTTTCGAGGCGTAATTAAAGTCTTCTTTCTTAACACTTGTCAACAAATAATTTTCTAATTAATTACTACTATAAGAAGAAACAATAGTTGAACATTTCCCAAATCTCTGACATGTACAGTAGATGGCAATCATAGAAATCTGAATTTGCAAACCATCCATCCTAAATAGTATATGAAAACTGAACGTTCAAAATAGTAAGCCAACAGTTTTTTTATTCAAAAGCTAGTAGTAACCACAACCTCTAGCACCATAAAAGATGATTCCCTTTTTCTTTTTCAGCTTAATAAAGGTGCTTAAGAAAGCAAGCTATGAACTTTGGTAGCAAAGAATTTCTCTCAATGCTAACAGACAATTTTATGGCCATATGATGTCTCTCAATACAGGTGCTGTCTTCATTCTCAAAGTATGTACGTTTCCATCTCCATTTTATGGGAGAACATACTTCTACTGCATGGTACAAATAAATAAATTGAGATGTAGCGCGTTTCCAACTCATTTTTCAACTCAGTTTTCATAGATTATCTAATATTTAGGAACAACAGAAGATAACTGCTCCATACCCAATTGGAATGTACTTGGAAGAGATTTAGGTCATACTTGGCAAAGGTCTTTCATTTGTTTTGTCTATGGAACTAGTACTAGAACAACAAGGTCAAAAACACCAATATTATGCCAAGAATAAAAATTAACTCAATGTTGCAATATGATGACAGTAAAGTACAGACAAGCTTTGGAAACCAACAGAATAAATGGATACAGATGAGTGGTTAGCCAACTAATGGTTCTGGGTTCAGTCTTCATCTTTAGATATGACGTTTCATGCATCAGCAGAAATCTATCTATAAGAAACTCACCTTGACTATAATGCCATGAATCAACGAAAAGAAACCTTGATGAAAACTAAGACAACCAAGCCTTAATCTCGAAAAACAGGTGCAAAGGTTAATTTATGGCAAGACTTGCCATCATATGATCCAGTAAAAACAACAAGACTTTAAGAGCATCAATGAGGGGGGTAAAAAGCTTCAGTACATTATTAACCGCTCTTACCAATTTCTGAAGTGTGACGGGGTCTGCAGGGCTCACAGCAATTGTTCTTGATGAAGAAATGTCCAGAGATGTGAAAAACAACAGATCCACTCAATCTTTAAACCATCTTCTGAAAGACTGTGCTAACAAATCAAAGGCTTCCTCGAACTGACCTGACTTAAAGTTTACCTCTGAAAGTCACATGCACATTAAAACTACGGTGACCAGCAGTTTTAGAAACTGCCACATTCTCCCTTATTTAACATTCTTTATAGCTAATCTGTGAGCTAAAATTGGCTAAAAATAAAAGACACTTAATGGAGAACATTAGGCATCCAATGCTGAAAGTAAGAGAAACCAGTATTCTCTCCAATTTTATCTGCAAGGTCCTTCAGAGTTGATAAGTAACCAGAAAAGCACACAAAAAAAAGTTTCGGTCACTGACTGTTCAAAATTAGTTTAAAAAAAAAAACACTGCAAGAGACCCCATTTCCACAGCAATAGCTTAGAATGTACGTGTATGGAACGTTTAAACTACAAAATACACATATTGATAGAAGCTACTAAAATGCAATTGATGTTGGACGATGGAGAACCTTTCAAGGAATCACAATATAGAAAACGTCTCCGGTTACTTTCGTAACCTCGGTTCCCTGAAAGGCAAGGAACGAGACATTACGGATGTCGTATAAGGGAACTCCTCTCATCCTTCACTTCCGCTGAAATCTTATAGGCTAACGCCAGCAGAGCTGGCCAATTGACGCAAATATGCAAATACTGAACTTCGTAGCAGTATAAAGCAAGTGCAGCGTCAATTCCCTTCAGAATCGAACAAAAAACGCTAAATCAATAGCGAACACGGCGGCGAGCGTAATGTCTCGTTCCTTGCCTTTCAGGGAACCGAGGTTACGAAAGTAACCGGAGACGTTCCCTATCAAGGCTACGGAACTCGACATTACGGATGTCGTATATGGGAACTGTATAGAATCCCGCCGTGGCAGCAAACAACCACTGACAACAGACCCAATACCAAAACCGCCCCTCCCCAGTATGCAAGCGTCTGATAGGCCAAGATTGACCAATAGCGAACCTCTAACCTCTGATTGGCCCGAGGGGACCAATCACAAGCTCACAAACACTACCAGAATTTGCATATCCCGAGCAGTATAAATAGGGGGAAGTTTGCACTGTCGAGAAACAGGGCAATAACCACAGTAAGAGAAGGTCAACGCATAGCGGTGACAACAGTACAAATACACAAATAGCACACAGAACAACTCATAAGCAAAGCGCAGAGCAGCTCTATCCAGTGCTGTGTGTGCAATCAACTCACCGAAAGCACTCGAGACGCTACAGAGGGCAAATCCAACTTGTAAAACCTGACAAACGTCTTCTGAGAAGACCAGCCAGCCGCAAGACATAAATCCTGAATAGACATACCCTTAGTCCAAGCCCACGAGGAGGCAATCGCTCTAGTCGAATGGGCCTTGACGTTAAGGGGGCACTCCTGCCCCAGGCAATCATAAGCCAAAACAATAGCGTCCACAATCCAGTGAGCAAGCCTCTGTTTAGAGACACCCCGTCCCTTGTTGCACCCACCAAAGCACACAAACAGCTGGTCCAATTATCGAAAAGCTGCCGAGCGAGAAATGTATTCCCTGAGCGCTCTGACTGGGCAAATAGTACTCTGAGCAACCGAATCCTGAGAGGTTGATGGCTCAGTGGACAGGGCAGGCAGAGAAACAATCTGCGCTCTGAACGGGGTATTGAGCGACTTAGGAACGTAACCCGGCCTCGGTCTGAGAATTACATTGCAGTTTCCCGGTCCAAAGCGAATACATTCTTCACTTACCGAGAAAGCCTGTAAATCCCCAACTCGCTTCGCCGAGGCGAGAGCGAGAAGCAGTGCCGTCTTAACCGATAGCGCTAGCTCCTTAATGGCAATCGAAGCTAAGGGCTCGAAAGGCGGTCGCGACAAAGCGTCCAAGACCAACGTTAAATCCCACGGAGGCACCGAAGGCGGCCGTGCAGGGCATAATCTCCTAGCTCCCTTGAGGAACCGTGTCACCGACGCATGTCTACCGATAGACTGCCCGTCAACAGGGGGGTGAAACGCGGCAATAGCGGCTACATATACCTTCAGAGTGGATGGTAGGCTCCCTTCGTCCATCCTGTACTGAAGGAAGCGTAGAATAACCGACACAGAGCAGTTCGCTGGGTCTATACCGACATTCTGACACCATTTCGAGAACACACCCCACTTCAAAGCATACAGGCGCCTGGTGGACGGAGCTCGCGCCTCCGCGATGGTATTCAAAACACGCGCGTGCAGCGTGTCCCGCCCGCTCAGCGACCCTGCAGCGGCCACACATGGAGGTTCCACAGCCCGGGGTTGGGATGCCAGATCGTTCCGCTCGCCTGAGACAGAAGGTCCTTCCTGAGCGGAATCTCCCATGGCTGTCCTGCCAGTAACTCTACCAGATCCGCGAACCAGGGCTGATTCGGCCAGTTCGGGGCTACCAGAGTGACCGCCGCCTTCTCCTCCCTGATTTTGCACAACACCATGGGCAAAATTTTCACCGGAAGAAAAGCATAGAGGCGGACTTTCGGCCATCGCACGGTCAGCGCGTTTACCTCCCGGGGGGAACGAGACAGCGAGAAGAACATCTGACAATGCGCATTCTCGCTCGTCGCAAAGAGGTCGACCTCCGCTCTGCCGAAACGATTCCATATCAGCTGAACCGTCCCGGGGTGAAGCCTCCACTCCGCTTGGGGAATCCCGCTTCTCGAGAGCATATCCGCCCCGCGATTCAGAACGCCGGGGATGTGCGCCGCTCTCAGCGAGAGGAAAAATCGGTCCGCCCACAGCAGAAGGGATTCCGCCTGCCTGAAAAGGGCTCTGGAATGTACCCCGCCTTGGCGATTTATGTACGAGACCACAGAAGTGTTGTCGGTCCGAATCAACACATGCTGATGCTTCAGCTGAGACCGGAAGGCTTTTAGAGCTAGAGAGACCGCTTCTAGTTCCAAACGATTTATGTGCCACTCCATCTGCTTCCCTAACCACCGACCCGAGGCGGGCTTTCCCAAGCAGACGGCTCCCCATCCGGTGGACGAAGCGTCCGTCAGGACCTCCACGCGCCGCGTCACTATGCCCATAGGGACGCCTGAGCTGAAGAGATCTGGATTCCTCCACGGGTCCAGGGCGCGGGTGCATCCGCGGGTGATCATAATGCGCTTGTGGCCAGAAAACCACTCGCTCGGGCGGACGCGCGCTTTCAGTCAGTGTTGCAGCGGTCTCATATGCAGCAGCCCCAGGTGACACACCGAAGAAGCCACTGCCATCCGTCCCAGTAGCCTTTGAAACTCTTTCAGTGGGACGAGTCTGCCAGGTTTGAAGAGACCGAGAGAGGAGCTCAGAGTCTCCGCTCGCTCGGGGGAAAGGCGCGCTCTCATTCTCACTGAATCCAAGCACACTCCCAGGAATGTTGTAGTCTGGCTCGGTGTGAGCACACTTTTCTGGACGTTCACCCTCAAACCGAGCCTCCCCAGGTGTCGAAGGAGGGCTTCCACATGGCTGACCAGCGTTTCTCTCGACTGCGCGAGAACCAGCCAGTCGTCCAGATAGTTCAAGACGCGCATCCCGCTCGATCTGAGGGGTGAAAGTGCCGCGTCCACGCATTTCGAAAACGTTCGGGGGGCTAGGGCTAGTCCAAACGGGAGCACCGTATATTGGTACACCGAATTTTCGAACGCAAACCTCAGGAATCGCCTGTGATGCTTTACTATCTGGATATGAAAGTAAGCGTCCTTTAAATCCACTGAAGCGAACCAATCCCCGGGGCGAATTTGCGCCAGGATTTGCTTCAGAGTAGTCATCCTGAAGGCGCGCTTGTGAAGCGCTCTGTTGACCGGTCTCAGATCCAGAATGGGGCGGAGACCCCCTCCTTTCTTCGGTACAACGAAGTAGCGGCTGTAGAATCCGTCCTCCCACTCTTTCGGGGGAACCGGTTCTATAGCCTTCTTTTCGAGCAAGCTGCACACTTCTTGCCTCAGCACGTGAGCGTTTTGGGGCAAAGTTAATGACTGAATTACGCCGCGGAAGCGGGGTGGTCTGCGTTTGAACTGAAGTGTGTATCCGCCCCGAATTATATTCAACACCCACGGCGAAATGCCCGGAATAGCCTCCCACGCTGCCTGAAAACGACTGAGCGTGGGCTGATCTAAACCTGCGGTCATCGCCGCTGCGGTCATCGCCGCTATGTGAGGGCTGGGAATATTTATTGACCGTAACTCTGCGCTGCTCGAAGGCATGGCGGGTAACACAGTGTGTGGTGCAAGAGGAGAAAAAAGCTCTGTTTGTGAAGTAGTGATCTGCTTTATTTCTGAACAAGAAACAACATTCACAAAACAACTGCACGGGTCGCTCGCAGAACGCCGAGGGACCAAGTGCATTAGAGCGCGCCGCTTGGACGCGGGGCCGACCTGGCGCTCTCTTCTCCTCTTGCCCGAGCGGTCAGGACGACTGCTTAGGCCTCGCAGGGGACGCGGTGGGCTTTCTGCGCGGGCTCCTCTGCGTCCTCTTGCTGCCCGCTCCATGCCACTGGCCGCTGCGGCCTCTACGGGCATCCGGTCCCGGGCGGGGCGCTGCCTGTCTTCTAGCCGCGGCCTGAGGTTGGCGGCCCGAGGCGGAAGACGAACGAGAGCGAGGCTGCGGCTGCTGCGGCGGCGGCGGCGCCCTCCGAGGAATCACGTGGCTCATGGCTTTCGCTTTCTTCTGCGTCTCGGAGTAACGCTCAGTGACTTTCTCCACGGCGTCTCCGAACAGGCCTGCAGGGGAGATCGGTGCGTTCAGCAGCGTCTTCCTATCGGCCTCCTGTACGTCCGACAGGGTGAGCCACAGGTGTCTGTGGAGGACCACCAGGAACCCCATCGAACGGCCAATTGCTTGGGCCGAACGCTTCGTGGCCAGGAGCGCAAGGTCCGTGGCCGAACGGAGATCTCGGATGGCGTCAGCGTCGATAGAGGCGGCGTCATCCAGAGACTTGAGTTGCTTAGCCTGCAGCCCTTGGAGAACGGCCATGGCATGCAACGCAGAAACCGCCTCCCCCGCGGCACCGTAGGCCTTGTTAGCTTGGTGGGCCGTAAATCTACAGGCTCGGGACGGCAGGCTGCGGTCCGAGCCCAGGGCGGGAGCCGACGGGCAGAGGTGCGCGGCGACGGTCTCCTCGACGGGGGGGATGCGGAGGTAGCCGTGGTCCCCCGCCTCGTCCACGGGGGCAAACATGGCTTGGGTGGAAGTGAGGGTACGCGCCGATTGCGGGGCCACCCACGACTTCACCACGTGCTCATGCACGTCAGGAAAAAACGGTGTTCCTCTTTTCGAAGCGGCCTGACGGCGGCTCGATTGGAGGAACCACGTATCCAGTTTGCTCTTTGAAGGTTCGTCGTGTGCCTTCCACGACAGGTCCAGTTCCTCAACGGCCTTCGAGAGGATACGGAAAAGCTCGTCCTGCAGGTCCGCCGGGGTCTCTTGCTCCGCGGCCGTCCGTGATGCGGCCTGCTCCGCACCCCAGTCGTTCTCGGAGGCAGACAGAGACATGGAGTCGTCTTCCTCACTCGCCCCGAAGGAAACGAAGTCAGCGACCTCGCGAGGGGGCTGAAAGGTGGGGTCGGGAAAGCTCACCGGGGGACGAACCTCGACTCCGCGGTTGGGGGGGGCTACCAGCGGCTCAGTGGCGGCGGTAGGCCCAATCCCCGCTGCTGCGCGAGCCTCATCCCTCCTGGCTTTGAGAGCTCGAAGAGACATGTCCGCGCAGTGGTCGCAGGACCCTCCGTCCGTGAGGGCTGACTCGGCATGGGCCAGCCCCAAACACGCGACGCAGAACAGGTGCGTGTCGGGGGGCAAGATGTGGCCCGAGCACAAGTTGCAGTTAGTTGCCATCGGATGCAGGAGACAGTGCAAGTATCTCGGCGCAACTTCAACGACGGCGAAATAATCCAAGTTGTAGTATCAGCTTTCTAGCACACGATTTAAGCGTGAAGAGAGAGATTCTGAAGGGAATTGACGCTGCACTTGCTTTATACTGCTACGAAGTTCAGTATTTGCATATTTGCGTCAATTGGCCAGCTCTGCTGGCGTTAGCCTATAAGATTTCAGCGGAAGTGAAGGATGAGAGGAGTTCCCTTATACGACATCCGTAATGTCGAGTTCCGTAGCCTTGATAGGGAACTATAATTGTGTTTTTGCAAATGTGCTGCTTCAGTATTAGTAATAATTTTTTTGTTTCTACTTTCTATGGTGAAAAACCATAATATGCATTTTATGTGTTTTCATGGCTTTCATTGGCAAAAACATTGAATGTGTGCAAAAAGTCCATATTTACAGTGTTGACCCTTCTTCATAACCTCTGCAAACCTCTCCATTCTTTATCCACAGCAGTGTTTTTGGGCATATTATTGATCGTCAGCTAAAATTTCGAAATCAAAGACCGCAATAAGAGAGAGAGAGCGGCAACAGCCCTGGTAAGATTATTTCGTTTCTTTACTTTTAATGAAGACGATTGTGTGTTAAGCATCTTACTTTCACTTTGATTTGCGATAGTTTGCACGTTGGCTTGATGATGCTCAGCTGCTCATCTGCGGTAATGCGTGTTGCAGTAGCGTCGTCATATCTGACTATAACATGACATATAGCCTATAACACGCTCTCACGTGTTTATTTTTTAGAGGAGTAAAATTGACATGTCATGTATCACAGAAAACGCATGAAGTGGCCAGGTGTAAACAGCCCCTTAGATGGTTCACTGCATGACACAGCCCTCATGGTAGCATTGACCTTTTATTCTCTAACTAGCTTTTGCAGTCCAATTGTACTTCCTGCAGAATTTCAGTCTGTCCTTGATGTTTTTATTAGAGTGAAGTGTCTTCTTTGCTGCCCCTCTTAACACCAGGCCGTTGTCCAAAAGTTTGCCTCACTGTGCGTGAAGATGCAAGCTCTGCACTGGTGGTGACACGACTCCTCAGGAGGAGACGGTCCTGCCGCTTGCTGGACACTCAGGGCCATCCTGGAGCAGCTGAACCTCTCTCCTTGAAGTTCTTGATGATCTGGTAAATCGTTATTTTCAAGTGTAATATTCTTTACAGCAATTTCCTTGCATGTGAGGCCATTTTGATGAAAAGCGATGATGGATGCCCGTCTGTCTTTGGAGGTAACCATTGCTAACACAAGAACACACTTCTTCCCTCCATTTCTAGCATCAGTCTATTCTTATAATCCAATCAGAATGATAATGTGATTTCACTTGACTAGTACACTTTCCCATGTGCTGATGATATGCTTAGTGATATTATGTTAGCTGGTCATTTTGTGCCAGTGCCAAAAAACTGTGAAATATGGGTATTTGTGATAAAGTTTTTGGCCAATAAAGCTTTTTGCAATAAAATACATCTGATCAGTCTGTGCAATAACCAAGACACAACTTGAATCAATACCACAACAACTGAAGCATCAGACTTCACAAAATGTATGTCACTGCCAAAACTTTTGGCCATGTCTATACAGCATTTACGCTCTCAAATGTGACAGTAAACACTTTCACGTTGTAAAATTATATTTCAAATAAATGCTGTTCTTTTTAATTTTGTATTCAAAGAGAAAAATGTATCATTGTTTCCACAAAAATATTAAGCAGAATAACTGTTTTCAACATTAATATAATAAGAAATGCTTCTTAAGAACCTAATCAGCATATTAGAATAATTTCGGAAGGATCATGTGACACTGAAGACTGGAGTAATGGCTAAAAATTCAACTTTGCCATCACATTACATCATCATTACATTTTAAAATATATGCAAATATATAAATTAACTAAAAGAGTTCATTTAAATTGTAATATTTCACAATATTGTGGTTATAACAGTATTTTTGATCAAATAAATGCAGCCTTGCCAAGCATGATAGACTTCCTCCAAAAATATAAAAAAATATTAGGCCTACCGACTATTAATACAGACTTATTAAATTCAGGTGATACACCACATGACTCAGGAAATTTACTAAATTAATAAAAAATATATGCAATAAAATATATTTTAATTAAATTAAATAAATAATCAAATGTATTAAAATGGCTTAAACTTTCTGGCATTCATGCTTTGTAGGGTAATACAACTCTGATGTATAACTCTATCCTCCAAACATTAAGGGCAATATTGGTCATAAATAGTTTCTATGACATTGAAAGATGGAGACTATGGTATTTGGATGATCTGATTTGACCAAACATGATCTGTTTGAAAGCCTCTGCAACTCAATTTGCATGTGGGTTCAGTTTTGGTTTTCCTTTAAATTCTCACAACATAAAGCTCAAAATATTTCTCCAAACAAACAAGTGTGCTCTCTTCACTTTAAATAGCACTTTCTATGAGGTCTCATGATGTCTCATGACATAAACTCTGGTACTGTCAAATAACAAAGAACAGATTTATAGACTAATTAGGTGTACAAACCCTAAGGGTCCACGGTTGAAGACCAGATTAAGATACACTGTTCTGGTGCCCTATGATGAATCAATTAAAAAAAACGATCTGTTTCTCTACAAGTGCCTGCATTTTGATGGTTTCGATTTGAGACTGAAAGGTTAGATTTTATGCATATGTAGTAGGCTATATCTGCTGACATGCTGTGTGTTACAGCCTGTATTGCATGGACAAAGAAAGAAATTGCTTTGCTCGAATAGCCCACATTTTAAAACATGAACTTTCTTTCATTGCATGTTGCTTTCTTGTTGTTATTGTATGGCTCCAAGAGAGTAAAACTTCCAGAAGAAAAGGATTCTTGCGTTGGCCGGGAATCGAACCCGGGTCAACTGCTTGGAAGGCAGCTATGCTAACCACTATACCACCAACGCTCTGTGCAAATACCGGTACCATTCAAGCTCACTACACTACATATTACAGACGAGATAATACTTTTGATATGCTATGAAATTGATGTGAAAAAAAATAATATATATTACAAGAATATAATTATTAGAAATACAGTTTAAGCCTTATATAATAATCTTGAAAAAAATAATGCTACCTACTTTCAATAAACCAAATATAATACGTTATTAGCCTATATAGGCTAAACAATTATTATCATTTATATAGCTTTACAACAATTTTATCAGGTAACTAATGCTTTTTGGACACTACTTGAAAGTTACACAGACTCTCTCTCTCTCTCTCTCTCTCTCTCAAACAACAATAATGCCAAATTTAGATCAACAGTCCCTGAGGTCCCTGTCCAACATGTAGACGACGGATGACTTACCTTGGTTATAAGAAGAGGCTCTCTGTGCTCCAATCCACCTCTAAGGGTAAAACCCCATGGTGCTCCCCCAGAGAGTGTCACATTCACCACTTTCCATCCCTCACCATGACCGTGATGTTCATCAAAACTCCCAGATCTTTCTGAAGTGTAAAAGATCCTGTGGTCTCCTTCAGGAAAGCCAGAGTATTGGTTGACCGTGTCCATTTCATACGCAACCTGTCTCTCAACCAACAGAATATGGCAGTATTGTGTAGGCTACTTAAATGCAAATGTGGATGTATCAATTCCCAAAGTCAAAATCCCTCAGTCTTCCACAACAGCAGCTGTTAATGTTAATCCATAAGAACATCACATGGACGTCTCTGGATACTTAGTTGCGTTGTTTCCTCTAGTCAAGACATCATTTAAGAGCGTTATTTAATTACGTGGAGTGTACATTCACAAAACAAACTTCTAAACTAAAACAAATTAGTTTTGTTTTAATTCCTGAAACGAAGTGCGATGTTAACAGAAATGTTAAGTATTGTTTGTTTATGGTTTATCTGACCGCTCTCTTTATGTTAGCATTAGCCAAATGATTCAGTTTAGGTTGGTCTCGCCATCAAAATCAAGTATTTACTAAAATAATTTAAAAAAAAAAAAAACCCCGCAGACGCTGTCGATAACGCAACCGTCCGGATTCAAGTCGTTACCCAGAAATACTGATTATGCAAACGTGTTTCGCTGTTCATAGTGAAGGTTGTGTTCTTCCAGTCCTGTGGTGAGTGTGTGCCAGTGGAGCTAGTCAGCTAACCGCGAGTCATATTCAATCAACAAGTGGATGAACACCGTACTTTACATCTCTTCCCTGAGCCACATTGTAAGTTTTCCAACTGTTGTACGAACCGAAACAAATAGATTTCTTTCTTAGTTGTTATCCTAACGCAGAACGTACTCGGAGATGAGACACAAAGGCTGCAATGCCTGATGGCAGAAGGCTGATCTCTTTTGGGTTAGTGTGGATTACGCTAACGAGACTCAATCTACCTGTGCGCTCGTCACCAACTCTGATAAGAGAGCAGCAGCGACCTCTACTGTTCTGTACTGTGTGTGGCCGCACACATTTCCAAGCGCTTACAAATAAAATCATCTGCTTGGAAGTAGGCTCATTCATTTATGTTTTTTATAATGAATACTGTTTTTGATTTGGGACTCAGGGTCAAAGGAGATGGATGTTAGGTTAAAACTGCGAACTCTCTGTGGCCGATTTCATCTCCATGTAAAGTCACTGATTCTAAGCCCAATTTTAGGCTTTTGTGTCAATTTAAAGTTATTCTGTGACTCTCTTTGTTCATCATTTAACAAGAAATATGCAAAAACAGCACTGTTGATTAAATAAATGGTTTCATTATAAGAGTTACAAACTGATTTCCTGAAGGTGACTATTTTTTAAATTTCATATGACTTATTTCTATTTATTTGTAATTTATTTTGTTTAATTTATATTGCTTTATATGTTTGTGAATTACTTTTTTAGTAGACTATCTCTGGTTACTGTTTTTTGTTTAAAAAAGTATTTTATTGCCTTGATCTACCTCGAGTTTCTTATCCTCTTTTCTTAATTTTTTTAATTTGTTCAATAATTAAAAAAAAGTTATTAATTTATCAAAATAGTAAAATATTGGTGGTGACTGTAATCGAACAATGTTCAAAAGTGCCTATAATTTGAGGAAGATTATGTGGGCTATTTTTAAAATATGATATGTCCCATGTCAGTCATGAAAAATGATATTCAAGAAAGTCCAAACAAAAGGCACCATAACCATACATTTTATGTAAAAATAGGATTTTGTGTATATCTTTATTTTGGTTAACTGGTATTGTAAATCTGTCTTATAAATATACATATGTATGTGGTTTTACATTGTTTAATGTTTGATTAAATAAAACAATCTTAGAAAATGAATCTTTCATGAGAACTTGTCACAAATTATTGTCCAAAATAGGCAAAAAATCAAGAGAGCAAATAAAGTATGAATGTGGTAAATAAACCATTCTCACAAATTGTATTTCTTATAATAAAAAAACTCAATAATCAATACAGAACACAGAAATCAATAATGCATGCAACATGACATCTCTTCCCAGAGAGGGCACTCACTGGTAGCTTTCCATTGATTCCACTGTCCAGTTCAAGATATAAATTTCTACGAAAACAAGTTCCCAGTTGACATAACAAATCAGTGCATAGATTCACTCTATTTCACTAGCCTAATTCTGAAAGCATGATATGTCTCAGAAGTATATTATGATAGGCATGCGGACTGAGCTTCCCACGTTCTTGGTTAAAAAAAAATCATCATCTTTGTGCTTGCTAAGGCACCTAATTTGGATTAATGTAGGGAAAATAATCAGCTTTGTTGCTTGCAAAGCAATCCTAGAGTAAGACAATCCTCTGTGCTTGCCAGAGAGAACCATATTTGCAGAACACACACGTATAGGCCTTCTATTGTGCCTACATTTTAAACCTAATATAGTCTCTCAATAAAAGTCTATTGGCAGCTCAACCTACCTGTTAAAGGTATACTCTGATGCCACTGTAGAAATGCACAGTTCACAGTAATCCGTGATTAATTTATTAATAACAATAACAAGGTCGTTATCGTAAAGCAATTACATTTTTATTTAATTTCATAGCATCTTTATTTTAGGTTACATTAAACTCAATTAAAGCTCAGCATGAGTTTGTTGATTTTAAAACTAATAATAAAAAGTGTGAAAATATACAGAGTTGCCGCAATGAAGATTACTAATACACCACCAGTTATGACTCACCCATTTATTTTTTTCTTTAAGATTATTAGGGATGATTCCTTAATGAGCTTACTATATTTTGAAATCTGTGGTTAAATTAACATGAATATTGCACTGCAAAGTAAGGCCAGCGATTATTACTGAACATAAGAAACTATCAAGGAAACTTGATTTATGTCATATCTCAGAAGATTTTATTGGACCATCAATCATAGAAAGGTACAGCAGAACCTCCGTCTTTTATAGCATGAGTGAGAAAAGCCAACAAGCAAGCAGGACTATCTATTCACTGTAGTTTCATTGTTACTGACAGCCAAAAAGCACAAGAGCATTTACACATTCAGCAACAGGTCATTAGAGACCTCTAAACCAGTAGTTCTTCTCATCAGCTCTCCCCATGCTAGCATAAAAAGAAATAGTTCTGCAAATTACCCAATTGCCACACAAATTACCACACGAATGAATAATGAGGTATTATTATACATTAGGATTAGAAACTAGTATTTCTATATCAAAGTAAATAAAGTCAGGTTCCACAAGCACATTGGTAGTTACATTGGCACAACATATCTTCAATTCAATGCAAATTTCTTCAGATAAGTCTCTGCCAAATAGAAATGTATACATATCTTGGTGATATCTACCAATAAATGAGACAGAATTTGAGATAGGTGGAAGACTTGATCAAATGCGATTCTACATGTGCAGTCACCATGAAATCAAAAGTGACCTTTCTTATTTGTTTATGGAATATTGCAGTGTTTATTATAAATTATTGCATATTGTTATTTATTTTTTTATTAATGTGCCCTCAAAATCTTAAATCAAAAGAACTTCCCTTCCCACTCACAGAAACATCTTGTCTCTTCTCTGATGACATGTTTACTGGCACAAGGGCGGGATCAACCTGTCACTCACATGAGATCGACCAATAGCAAACCCCAATGATCCAAACAATCCCGATGGACAAAATAAAGTCACCCTACAGTTGTTCAAGAAGCCATTTCATACAGATATTCATCCCAATATAGGGAAGAAAAGACTATTGCAAGTTCCGTTTGGAGTTTTCACACTTTTATTATGCTTATATGGTGTCCATATAAATGTTTGGAACACTACTTTTTATTTACAATATGACAACAGCTTTGGTATATGGATCACATGCAGTTCACACTTGATTTTCATATCAGTGTCAAAAGTGTAAAGATGTTCTCCTGATCTCATCTTGGTATACAGAAAGAAGAACACACTCATACATTTTCTGTAATGTCTATAGCAGAAGTTCTATGAAGTGTTGAGACAATGGCAGAGATATAAGAGGTGTGAGCATGCGTGCTGCTGTCACGATTTGGTTTGTTCATGTCTTGTTCCATGTCTGTCATGTGATTCCCTGTTTGTCATGTGATCCTGCCATGTGTCTTGTCATTGGATAGTCGTCTGTTCATTGTTCACAGGTGTCCCTTGTCTTGTCATTAGTCTTGTTAAGCCCTCATGTTTGCCATGTGTCTTTGTCAAGTATTGATTCCTGTAACCTCTTTGATGTAAGTCTGTCCATGGTTTTGTTTCATGCCACGTCATGCTTTGCTTTATGTTTTGATCTTGCTATATGTTATGTTTTGAATAAATACTGCACTTGGGTTCTCACAACTTGCCTCCAGAGGATCCTTACAGAATGCTTGACCCAGACACATGAACCCAGCAGTTGCCCTCCTAAACCTGCGTCAAGGAGACCTCACAATAGAGGAATATGTAGGAGAGTTTTGTGAACTCTCTCACCATCTGGACTTCAATGACATGGCTCTTAAGGACATATTTCGGATAGGTTTAAATGAACCTATCCGGTCTTGTTTGCCAGGTGGGAAGATTCACTTTTCCCTGGCCCAATACATAGACTTTGCCCTTTTTTTGAGCGGCTCAACTGTTACTGTGGATTTTGCGGATGAGGAGCCCCGCAACCCCACAGTACCTGCCACTCCTGGTTATGTTCACGTCACGTCTGCCGAGCAAGAGACTGTTCACGTCACGTCTGCCGAGCAAGAGGCTGTTCACGTCACGTCTGCCGAGCAAGAGGCTGTTCACGTCACGTCTGCCGAGCAAGAGGCTGGTCACGTCTGCCGAGCAAGAGGCTGTTCACGTCACGTCTGCCGAGCAAGAGGCTGTTCACGTCACGTCTGCCGAGCAAGAGGCTGTTCAGGTCACGTCTGCCGAGCAAGAGGCTGTTCACGTCACGTCTGCCGAGCAAGAGGCTGTTCACGTCACGTCTGCCGAGCAAGAGGCTGTTCACGTCACGTCTGCCGAGCAAGAGGCTGTTCACGTCCGCCCAGCCAGAGACGGCTCACGCCACGTATGCGCCGCCTGAGCCCACGGCGGATATGGCCACCGCTATGCCTGAGACCTCGGTGACCGCGACACTGGCCATTATGGCCACAGCCATATGGTGTGTGTGGGCTGCGCACACACCTGAGCCGGTGACTGTTCCTGAGCCGGTGACTGTTCCTGCCCATAACCCCATAGCTGCCCTCAAGAATTTTTTTTTGGGGGGGGCAGTAGGTCCATTGTTGGGACCATGAAGGCCGCGCCGCCATGGCTCCCTGCACTGCCGGATCCGCCGTGGCCGCCCGAGGGGCCTTCACCGCCCTGGCCGCCCGAGGGGCCTTCACCGCCCTGGCCGCCCGAGGGGCCTTCCCCGCCCAGGCCCGCCCACGCCATGCCACGTCTCGTGTCCTGTCCCCCTGCACGGGCCTGGCCCACCATCCCTCCCCCTAGACCTCCTCCACTCCACCACCCTCCTGAATTTATGTTTTGTGTTGGTTTTGTTGGGCGTCGGGAGTCGCCCTTAGAGGGGGGGATCTGTCACGATTTGGTTTGTTCATGTCTTGTTCCATGTCTGTCATGTGATTCCCTGTTTGTCATGTGATCCTGCCATGTGTCTTGTCATTGGATAATCGTCTGTTCATTGTTCACAGGCGTCCCTTGTCTTGTCATTAGTCTTGTGTATTTAAGCCCTCAAGTTTGCCATGTGTCTTTGTCAAGTATTGATTCCTGAAACCTCTGTGATGTAAGTCTGTCCATGGTTTTGTTTCATGCCACGTCATGCTTTGCTTTGTTTTGATCTTGCTATGTTATGTTTTGAATAAATACTGCACTTGGGTTCTCACAACTTGCCTCCAGAGGATCCTTACAGCTGCATTCTCTCCTTCATGTACTGCCATGGAAACACCACAATCAGACTTACTTTTGAACATTTTATTTATTGGTTGTTTCTTCAACCTTAGAAACAATGTTTTCAATCAGTCTTAAAGGGTTAGTTAGTTTTCCAAAAAGGAAAATTGTCCCCCTCATGACGTTCCAAATCCTTAAGACTTTCGTTCATCTTCGGAACACAAATGAAGATATTTTTAATGAAGTCGAGAGTTTTCTGTCCCTCTGTTGAGAGTTACCCAACTACCACTTTGACGCTTCAAAAAGTTCATAAAGAGATTGTAAAACTAATCCATATGAATTGAGCAGTTTAGTCCAAATTGAGCTGTTTCTGAAGAGACTCGATCGCTTTGCATGATGAACAGATTGAATTAAGGCCTATATTCACATTTAAACATTCATCAACTCACACATCAGTTGTGGTAAACGGACGCTCAGGCATGTTCGCTTGCGTGCAAAAACCAGTGAGGTTCATTTTTCATGTGTTACACAGCACGTTTGAGCTTCTGCAGAGGTTTGTTCTCGCGCGTCAAGCAGGTTCAGTTGAGCTTCTGTTTATTTTCCCTGATCAATGTTTATATGTGAATAAAAAACTAAATTAAATTTGTTCATCATGAAAAGCGGTTGAGTCTTTTCAGAAAAGTTGGACTAAACCATTCAATTCATATGGATTAGTTTTACAATCTCTTTATGAACTTCTTGAAGCGCCCAAGTGGTAGTTGCGTAGCTGTCAACGAAGGGACAGAAAACTCTTAGATTTCATCAAAAGATCTTCATTTTTGTTTCGAAGATGAACAAAACGACGTGAGGGTGAGTAAGCAGTTGAGTTATGAGCAATTTCAAAATCATTCTGACTGCAATAAATGGATATTTTTTTGATAAATGTTTACCTCCAACACCCATTACTAAGAGAAATGCATAATGGGGAAGAGGGAACATTAAGGTCTTGCATTTGTTACTATTTAAAATTAATCACAGCAAGCATTGTCTATGAAATATAAAATCAAGCTGGTGTAGTCAAGGACAAAACACAGAACGAGCATGAGCATTTTTTAAGAGTTTTTAGATTCATTCCTTCTGCACTACACTTTTCAGAGATCAGGCTGTTGCTAAGCAACTGTAAAATAAAGCAGAATCCTCTTAAGTCAGATAACCTCCTAACAATTGCTGTACAGTATACATCAGTGTTCAATGTGTATTTCTCTTAGCTGATGGCCTTGTTACTGTATATGGAAAAAGTGAATGTAACTGAAGTCTAGATATTCAAGGAACAGCACGCCATTCAAACTCTCAAATATAAGACAACAGTTTTTGCCCTGTGGATAAAATCCAACAATGGCTTGAAATATTATTTGTGAAAAAACAGGAAGCTTCAAAATCAGGTCTGTTGTTCACTCTTTTTGCTCATTCTTTATTGCAAGTTATGTGATATTATGTTTATTTTTGAATGAATGCTGGTGTGTGGCATCAGTTTATTCAAGCTATGACATTGTAAAGTATATTAAAGCTACTAAGGCTTATTTATGACACATTGTAGACTATTGAGCAAATTAATCAGTTTAGATGATATTGAATATGAAAATGGCCAGCCACGTTTATTTCCGTAAAAAAAACATGTAATTACCACTGTCATTGTATGTAATGCAAAGCACCTTCAAATAGCTCAGTATACATGATCTATAATACATTGTAGGCTATTCTGAGTTTCTGTGATGCAAAAGAGATACCAAATTACTGTTGCTCAGTGAAAGGGAAAGTGGCTCATTGGTGTATTTTGTGCATGATCTATAGTTGCCATGGTAATGACGGCTGAGTACAGTAATGAATATCATAGAGCGGTATGTTGTCACTGCATAACATTTCTTATTTTCACACACAAATGAGATGAGGAATTGTCTAACCATATATGACCTGTCAAAAGTTTGGGAATGTTTAATGTTTTTGAAAGAATTCTCTTATTTAATTAGTAAAACAGTAATAGTGTGAAATATTATTTCAAATTAAAATAGGTTTTCTATTTGAATATATTTGAAAATGTAATGTAAACTTTTGACAGGTGTGTGTGTGTTCATATATGAACACAAAGTTCTGACATGAAACTCTAGATGGAGCAGGCTGATAGGTCCATCTGCTTGCACTCACATCATTCTCTATAGAGCACAGCTGATTGGTTCCTGCTGTAGCAGTAGCCAATGAGCTCGCTGCTCAACCTTTTAAAATTGGTCAGCATTTTCTGTAGCAGTGCAGCACGCTTTCAGAAACCCACCACCTTCCCCAGCTCCACCTGTATAGATCTGCTATGGGTAGTTCATGTATGCTATTTTGTACAGCAGCAGCATGTCTTACTTGCAGCAGAGTGTCGTGTTTGTATTGGCAGAAGCAAGTCGCATAGGCTACTTGCTCTGCAGCAGCAGAAATAATCAACAGAAACAACAATAACAGCAGCAGCATAGCAGATCTATTCAGCCAAGACCAAATATCAACATAATCATATCCATTACCATGACAAACACTCCGAGAGTTGTCATGTCACTTTTAATGCCTTCTGCAGGCTCAAAATTATTCAACCCCCTGAATAGAATCCCTCACAACAGCACAAATCTGCAAAACAGGTGTTGTCTCAAGCACACCTGATACTAAACAAGAGCTTCATTAGTTGCAGGTTTGCTTGAGCTAGAACACATGAAATATCTGAACTGGCTGGGTTTGTTGATTGTCACATTTGACTGCATGCTAGAAATATGGCTAAGTCAAAAGAATGGTCCAAAAAGTTAAGAAAATATAGCATCATCCTTCACAAATAAAGAACAGGATACAAAAAGATAGCGAAGGCACTAAATGTTCCTAGAGACACCATTGGAGGCATAGTTCGCAAGTTCAAACATAAAGGAACAGGGCAGAAAAAATGAAGCTATCAGTGGCTGCAATCAGATTTCTAAGAAGCCAGGTTCAGAAAAACCCTCAAGTGACTGCAAAAGACTCGGTGGCAACTCCAAGACGTACACCACTACTGACTCAAAAGCACAAGAAAAGTGCTAAAAATATATATATTAATGAGCCAGAATTTGGGATTCTGTTCTGTGGAGCGATGAAACAAAGTATGATACGTCTTGCTTACATCCGAATCACATCACGATTGTGCTTCAACAATAAAAATGCTTAAACTAACAAAATAGCCCATTATGCAGCTATTTGTTAGTCTAGCTACAAGAAAATAAACGTGAGACGCTTAAGATATAAGCTCGCTATAAACTCACGTGGCCTGTAAACACATGAGCGAGCAGGAGGTGCTAAATGAATAATATGGCGGAGAGAATAATTTAAGACATAATGCAACTTCATAACCAATCCTCGCACTCAGGAGTGAAGCGTAGGTGAACTTGTTTGATTGACGTCGTGGGAGTCCGTCCGCAGACCACTGTATGCACGCGCGCAGCCATTGCACTGAACCGCACCGACGATGCAGAGTGGATGGACACGGTCTACAAGGAGGCACGATGGTTAATAACATAGAGAATCGTGTCGTTTTTTATTAAAAACGCGACCCGCTGTTATTTCCACTGGATTTTTGGAAGGGAAGGGAGCCGAATTCCGTTTTTGGAAAACGTCGTTTTCGAACCTTGCGCTCATTCAGTCTCAAAATGAACAAACTGCTCCATACGGTACGTAGGAATTGAGTGCATGTTTTACATGTTTCTTTTGCTCTTTAAAGAACGCGTTTTACAGCGGCAGTGCTTGAATGTTCACGCATCTGCTGCACCGAGTCGCAGCTGGCTGAAATGATAGAACGCCTACTCAAAGTCAGCAGAGGTTTGCGCATGTTGCGGGTGTCATGTCTTAAATGTTCAGATCCACTTCTGCTTTAGTGTTGATCCCTCTGTATGACCCTAAGGAGTTCATGCATAAAGGGGTTTTTGCTTGGTATATTATAGGCTAAGTTAACATTGTTGGTCGCGATCTCCATTAATTTCTAGCATCAAAGTCATGATGCATTTACTCTAAAACGCAGTTTAGGCATGTTAATGCAAGTTCAGTTGGGAACTGTTGCTTTTAAGGATAACCGAAATTAATTTACCCATTTAAATGTGTATGCTTGGGTGTTATTACAACCAAAGAGAGGAAGTTGATCAACTTTTCAGATAAATAAATAAATAAATAAATACTGTAATGTCATTCAGTCAAGTGGAACACTTTAAGATAATTTCTCATTTGTCTGTTTTTAAAATATCCAAAATGGCTGCATTAATGACAACCCATTTTTGTTTATGATTTATTTGTTTTAAATATCCACTCTTAACATAATGGTATTTGCATTATAGTGAATGTGTTGGGGACCTCTGAAATGTTTAGTGTTCTTGGGACCAAATATGAATCCCCTTCAGAAATGGGTGACATGTTATACGTTTCTTGCAAGTTTAGAGGTTTGAAACGTAGTCTTGTCAGAAAAAAAACTCCTTTTTTATTGAAAAATCTTTTAGGAAACTCAGTGGGAGCAATTTGATAGTTTTGTCATGTTGAATGTTGAAGCGGACCAATTTAAACCACCTAAAAATTAGCAAAATAAATAAAAGCAAAGTGTTTTAAGTTCGCAGATTATTAAATGTGTTCCCAAAGTTCTCTGAAAGGGCAAACATTGAGAGTGGGCGAATTATATGAAGTTAACAGGAATAACGACTTTAACTTTTTTTAGTGCAAAAGTTTACTGCAAATCAATTACCTGTATATAGATTACTGTCAAAGCTGCATGATTGTTTGTTAGTCTACAAATAAGCATTTAGATTGATACACAATGAATTTTTAGAGTAGACTATTTGGTCACAGAACAAATTTCGCTTGATAGGGCTCAATGAACATTTAGTATACACTTGCCTTTTTTTATTTACCCAGAATTTTTTCAAATGTCCATTATATGATTATACCTTCCTAATTGTTCACATACATATAGTTTGTAATGATAAAAAGGTGGTTTGAAAGACTTGAAGTCAGAGCCTTAGAGAGGCTCATCACCCCCTCACAAGGTCACCAAATCCTTGGAATGTTTTCCTCTAGAAATCCATCTGAAACCATCTTGACTGGGCAGCAGGCCAACTAGAGTCAGCTAAATTATCTTGGTCTCATGTTAGAAAGAGAAAAAGTAAAAACGTCCCTGTTCCGAATCAAGAAAACCTCTTTTTAATGTTTAATAGTCGGATGAGTCACAATTATTAATTGCCATGCATCATCAAAATGTATTAATTTTAATGCGCATACGGATCCATATGAGGCTTCTGCATGTTTTAGAGTGTATGATGATGATTTGAGAACTAATAATGATACATAAACAGACCTGGTTTGAAGGAAGCAACAGTGCAGGGACTGGATCGCTTTGATAAAGCCAATCAGATTAAAGTAGGTCTTCTGTCAACTAGGTCACCCCGACCTACATACGCTTGTCCCATGGAAAATACTCAGCTTTTTTAATCATTTAATGTATATTATGATAGAGCAGGTGTTTATTAAGTTCACAACTAATAATTGAATAGGTGTGGATTACCAGTAAAGATCTATCCGTTCAGCTCACACTGGTTTGGTAAAAGACAGGATGTTTTAGGGAATGCAACTTTATCTTTATGTTTTTGTTTTAGTTGGAATTACGTTATTACTGGACTTTTGGAGCGTTTGTTCCCAGTTTGTTTTATTCATTTTAATACTATTACTCTTCAAGCATTTTTAAGCATGTGGATTCACATTTACTTTCAGGATTTCTACTGAAGTTGCTTGATTACGTCATGCCATGCTCTTTTAAGTCTTTACTCCCTATCTCCCTATTATACACACATACACACATTTTCTCACTAGTGGTGTGGAGAATGGAGGCAGCCAGAGCTGGCACTTTAATTCCATGGTGCTTTTTCCTCTTCATATCTGTCAGCGGGTCGCTGCATAATTAGCTGCAGATATCTGCACAGGTTTCCATGGTGCAGCATCATCTCTGTGTGAAAGACCTGCCTACACATAAACACTTTCTCTCTCACACACACATACACAGCAGAATGCTGGAGGTTTAGCACTTTATTATAATTATCGCCTATTATTGCAGATCTGGAACACCCTTACTCACTATGTGACTTCACAACTAGTAGCAAAGCAATGCATCTGCTGTCTTCTCAGTGGACATAACGGTTCTTTGTTGAAGTGTTTGTTGAAGTGTTACTTTCCCATCTGTTGTGTGTTGTGATGTGGTTTGCCAGTGATGAAAACACCCACAAGTTTTCACCTTTTGAATCATCACTGTAGGTAAGAATGTCTGCGTGATGCATAATTTTCAATGTTCCTCGATGACTTGCGATCTGCATCCTACTTAGGTTTACCTCATGAGCACTACGTTGAGGTTATGAAGAAACGATGTTTGCGCTTTCTGATTTTCTGTCTGTCAGTCTGTCGTGATTCTCTGTACACTGGCAGAAAAGACAGTTTTTCGGCTTTCAGCCTACAGACAAGGTTTGATTTCAGTGTTATGTGGGCGTCTGCAGTGTAGAGCTTACTCTGCGGAGAGAGAGGCAGAGAGTGGGGGCTTCCAGTTGTGCTCCTCTGCAATGGCAGGCTGAGAGCGGCCCCTGCTGTGTGTGAGACGGGTGACTGATAGCTGAGGGAGATTTCCGAGTAGCTGAGTAAAAGTTATTCAGCATACTTATTCACTCAATCTGTCTTTCATTTTCCACCTGCAGCAAAGGCATAAGCTGCTGTATGGTACGGGAACACATACTGTTCAACACACATAAATAATATCTTTACATAGTCATCTAAAAGCATATGCACTTTTTCTTCTGTTTATGGAAACCATATTCCAAGCAGCAGAACCTCGATAAAGCACAGCCTTTTTCAGCCAATTTGTTTGTGGACATGCTAAAAAGAGTTGAGCCTTACTCACTTGACACGTTTTACAGTCATGTCTGAACCCCACATATACAAGCTTTTCAAAGAAGAAACTTAGATAAACATAAAATTTAAAAGCAGACATTTATTTGAAGTAGACGTTTTTCAAATAAATAAATGTCTTTACATTTACTTCTGATCAATTTAACGGGGCCTTGCTGAATAAAAATAATTAATCAATTAAAAAAAAATCTTACTGACCCCAAGAACTATTTATTATAACCAAGTCACATAACATTCTCATCAAGTTTATGCATTTTTCTTTATAATAATTCTAATTCATTTTAATGTGTAAAATTAGTTTTACAGCTTGAGGACACAGTAGGTAAAGTGACAGAGAAATAAAGGGGGGGATGTGATTGGAATACACAGTGATTCCTGATCCCCTTTATTTCTCTGTCACTTTATATTTATTCTTCATTTGTATTCCAACTAAAATCCACGTGTTCTCACACACAACTGCTGACACAACATGACCTGTGAAGATTCACACACATCAGCAGGACAGATCACATGTTACTCAAATATTCATAGATCTTCACAAGCTCTTTGCTTATCTCCAGAGTTTTTGACTTTAAGGGGGCTTGGCTTTTTAGACACACAAGTGAAGGTCACAAGACTGTAAATCCACATCAAGTGTGACATTTAGGATTTCATCACTGTCTTCAAATAATAATGTTTATGATAAATAATTAGCTTGAATAAAATTGACTAATAAAGTTCCCACACTTACTAAACATGAGATGTTAAGATATAAACTGCATACATTTCCAGGATGTTTTCATTAACTGAGAAACTGCCCCTTCAAAAGGATTATGCAGCAGCTTGCAAAGAGGAACTTGTATGGTAACCCTGTTTATTCTGGGGTTGGATAGCCTCAACTACTTTCAGCAAGTCTTTTTTTGCAATTGCAAGTATGTATGCAAACTTCACTCAGATCATACTCAGGGATTTCGGTTCTTAGTTTCATTCTTCTTGCAGATATTTGAACTTGAAACCAATAAGCCTTTGGAAAACAAGCCAAATTTATTTACTTATGCTACCATTTAAAAGTGTGGGGTTAATAAGATTTTTATTTTGTTTGAAAGATAAGATAACTTCTACTGTAAGCAGGTCTATATTCTAAATGATTTGTCTCGGCTCATATGCAGGCGATATAATAAAACAGATACAATCCCATGGAAAACCATGTTCATTGGAAATCGTTTATAATTTGATATGCAATGCATTGCTGCAGTTTATATGCAAACATTTTTTTAGTGTGCAGGCAATCAGATTCCTTGTCAAAATACAATGACATTTTTGCAATACATATCATGTGTGAACATATTTTCAAAAGCTATGTCTTTTGAAATGCTGTGAAAATGCATGTATTCAATGAATTTAATGTTACATTTATGTTTTTTTGCAAGTAAAAAATATGAATTACCATATAATTTACTCTGAAAACAGCATAAGAACATCCCAGAACTCCCAGAAGTCCCTATCTTGTTATGTAAAATAGGGTTTTATGGTACATTGTTTATTCCATTATTTTAGTTTGATGTGAGTTACCCTGATAGAATGACCCTGTGCTTTGTCCATATACGAGTATTGGCCATGTTTTATGGACAGGCCATTTACGATGAACCCTCATTGTGGCGTGTCAGTAGCCACAAAGCAGATTTTGGTAGTCCAAGTAAATTGGTATATTAACATTAAATATTTTAATAAAGTATATAGTTAAGGTTTTACTAATGTCCTATATGGTAATGCCAGAAACATTAAAAAAAAAAAAAAAAAAAAAAAAAAAATATATATATATATATATATATATATACATATATAGATAACAGGATTTTGTTTTAATATACTATTATTATTATTTTTACAGAAAGAAAGTCAAGTGATTTTAAAAGGACATAAGAGTGAGTAAATGATGAGATGATTATAACTTTTGGGTAAAACTATCACTTTAAATAATGAGACATGGGAGTGTGTGAGAACTGTGAATGAATTTGGCAGTATACTGCCCTTGGTTAAGCATGTACATTGTCCTTGAGTTGTTTTGCTTTCTCCTGCTGTTTTTCCCACTGATTGTCTGGTCACTGGTGAAGGTTGATAGGAGTTGGTTACAATGCAGATAGAGCGAGAGAATGCTTGCAGTATATCTTTTTATACTGATACACAAGTGGTTTGACAGATGTGTTACTGTGGAAACTGTTGTTGTTTGGTAAAGATGACGGATGCTGTCTTTTGTGTTTGGTTTAGAATCTGAATGTTCCTTTAAATGCTATTTTATAATGTGCCCTAAAACATATAATAGATGATGGATAATAGATATAATAGATGCTACTATATTTCCCCCTTTTTTTTGTTCTAAGAACTTTAAGATCTTAAGGATCTTCTAAACAAGCTAGCATTTTTCCTGATTGGTCCTTATTCTGCTACAAGGCATTATTGCTGAACGTAAAATGTTCAATTGAGCTGAACATCAGGCAAACAATGAGAAACTAGGGCAAAACATAATGTACTAGACCCATATACTAAGTGATCTCTTGCTACAGTATTTTGAGCAGATAGACAATGAGCAGATTTGCTTCATTTTAATCACAAATTACATGGCAGAAGCATTTATTGAAATTATTTTGCTTTAAGAGGATATTCACTTTAAAAAAATCTAGGAACATGGAGAAATGACTGGAGTAATGAAGTGATCGGTCTCTGTGCACCAGATGGAGCCATGGCTGCATTTTGAAGCATTTCAATCAGATATGTGAAATTGCTATTTAAAAACCAAAACCAAGCTATTTATATAATCTGAATCTGTCATTCAAATCCTGTATGACTTTCTTTCTTCTGTGGAAAACAAAAAAAGATATGCCTCAATTAACATTTTTGTTTTGGACCCCATTGCCTCCCATTGTATGAACAAGGTTCTTCAAAATATATTCTTTTGTGGTTCTCAGAAGAAAGAAAGTCTTACATGTTTGGGTGAGTAAATAATGACAGACTTTCTCATCTTTGAGCATGGAAATTAAAATGGTTGATGGATTGAAGTCTAAAGTAATCCACACTAAAGAAATGTTTGTACAGTACATTGGCATTACTGATGTGAAGTATGGCCAATTTTGCAAGTCTTAACTAGAAGATTAGAAAACAGTAAGTATGTTTGCTTTGGTGTCTCGTTACCATTTCCACGACGCACACGCTGTAGTCAACAGTAGATTATAAAATGACAGAACTTAATTCATATCCTCTGTCTTGCACTTTCTCCTCCGTAGCCTGCAGTTTCCATGGCAACTCTGTGTAGCATGAGCGCTTGTCAGCCCACTCAGGCAGGCTTCGCTGTGTGAAGTCACAAATAAAACATTCTCTCTCTTCATCGCACCATCCCTACTGCAGTACAAACCCAAGCACTTCCTCCTGACTATACCAGTTCCATCGATTCACACAAGAATCATACCAGTCCACTCAGTTTGTCCTCCTTTGTGGAATAGTAAAGAGTAGCAAATCGCTCTGATATTGCCAATCCTGGTAGAGCTTTTTAGTTATTGGCAGGGTAATGTTTCATTTTAAGCATTGATTGTACTGTACAATACCTTTTATGTTATGAAGATATATTTTTAAAGCTGAAAGGTCAAGCTTGGATTATGACTAAGGACATCAGTTGACACTGTCAAGCTCAGTTTTGATCTTGAACTGTAAAAAAAGTGTTTTAGAGAATAAGAAAAACATCTTATATTTCATATGCAGGAACTTCATAATTTCTGTTCCAGAAATCATTCCATTATCTGGAAAAAAAATTACATTCTGCGCCTTTGTAGCTAAATACTGTTTAATTCTCATCGCGGTACAATTTAAGGCCTTATTTTAGGGAATAAAACTAGAAAGAAATCAGTGTGTTGTATATTTAAAATTTTTACTGTATTCTTTGAAGGATAGTTCATCGAAAAATGAAAATTCTGTAATTTAGTCCCCCTCATTCCAAACCTGTATGACTTTCTTTCTTCTGTGGAAGATAGAATATATTTTGAAGAATCTTCACACTGATCTTTTGCAATCACGGCAGTTCATAGTGACCAAATTATTAAAAAAAGGAAACATAAGAGGGATCTATGACCACATTTGGCACTATATTCAAAGTCTTCTAAAGACATAGCCTATGCTAGATTTATCTGAAGAACAACCCAAATTGAAGTCACTATTGATAGTATTGCCTTTCAGATAGCTGATAACTTTAAAACTGTTGAGACAGTAGGTTAAAAATGATTCATGAATGAATCTGTCCAATTCAATTGAATGAATGATTCTGAATAGTGAATGAATCACTTGGTATGATTTGTGAACCTAATCCACATGTTCACTGAAAAGAACCAGCTCAAATTCTGATTTACTGTTCAGTTTATATACAGTATATATAAATTAACTTTCATTTTTGGGTGAACTGTACCTTTAACAAATGGAAGCTTAAAACGTTTAAGGACAAATATTATATTGTCTGTCTGAGTGGGTTTGCTGCATTTTGGGTGAATGACTACATGGTGACTGATGGTACCTGCTTGGTCATTTCCCAACAGGGAGGATGTGATTTGTAGTTATAGTGGTTCATTCCGGCTGACGTTCATTTTGTCCTCTGCACCTGAACCTAAAAAACATAAGAAACATGAACAACGATCAGTTAAAGAAATTGCTTTGTTTTTTCATTAATTTTATTTCAAGTTCAGCTTGAATGTTTAAACAGGTCTTTCCTTAATTCGGAGTACAATTCTTCACCATGCTGACAAAATGCAGAGGCACCAGAAATAACAAAGTAGGCCAGTGCAAGGAATTCTGGGATGCCTAGACACCCTTTGGGTGCCATCAAGAGACTTTTGTCTAATTTTATTACTCTCTTGCATGGGTGCCTGTTTAGCTTCTCAAGGAGTCTTGTGACATTAGATGGTTTACAGCATCTAATTTGATCTTATCTTGAACTAATGGGCTGTTTATTTTATATTTAGTTAATACTTATTCAATCTTCATGTGGAATATTCAGCTATAGATCATAGCTGAAAATAAAACTTAAAAAGTCTCATATGGCTATAGTGGCTCTATTATGAAGAAAACAAGCAACTTGACAATGCAAATATGAAAGAATTCTAGGAAAATTAATGTTGAGGATGCATTGAAAATCACAGAGCCACTTACACTATAAATAGGTTATAAAATGCATAACATATCAGTTCCATTTAAAACAGACCTCTTCTTAAAACACAGAAATGCTACAGGCAGGTGTAGGGGATGAAACTTGCTCTGTGAGAGGCCATATGGGCTGTGTTAGTGCCTGGAGGTGCTCCCGTTCAAGTGACTCAGTGATCTCGTCTCCTCACGTGGCAACTCCACTTATCCTCAACTCTCCGCCGCGGGCCGTCAACATTAGAGGCAGCAATGATTGTGTGTGGCCTGCTGTACTTCATAATAAACATTCATGATATGTTTTAGCATTTGTACTACCTCGCTAATGTGTAGCAATGTTGATGGAACGTCCCAGAAATAGAGGACCTTGGGGACGATTGCTCCATTTTCCCCTTCCTTCTGTTTATTAATTTATCTGTTTTATTTGTGCCATGCCCGACCTGAGGACAGCTCAGTCGCCTTTAAATGAGTGCAAGGTGCTCATGAACATTTGCTTTTGAAGGACGAATTTGCATTTGAAAGATTTCAAGACCTTTTCACTCTGTTCAAATCATGTCAGGTGGTGTTTCTTCAAGGCACCTTTGTCCCTGTGGACTGTGAATTTCCTTAAAAATCTGTTTATTTAATTTACTAACAGGAAACTATAAAACATTGAATATGCATGCATTATTGGATAATTTTTCTCCTAAAGTTTCAAGAACAAATATCATTTCCACCCAGGCTTATTACAGATTACAAAACAATTATATAAATAAACAAAGATATTTGCGTTGCTTGAAATAAAATAAACATTAACTGAAATAAAATATGAGGAATAAACCTTAAACTTAATTTATTTGATCCTGTTGGCCAAGGAACGTTGTACATGATATACCGATATAACTAAAACTAAAATATAGAATATATATACTATCTGGTAACACTTTATTTTGATAGCCCTTTTTGAACATTCTGTTGACTATTTATAAATAAGATTGCACCTACATGTCTACTACGTGAATTCTGCTTAATATCTGCTAACTCTTTATTGTGATGCTCCCCCAAAGACATTCTACTGACTATAAGTAACTTTTTAACTATATGTCAACTGTCAACTTAATCTAACCCTATTCTACTAATACTCTACTAACACGTGTATATACCACCGACTATATACATCTATATAGACTTAAAAAAAAAACATCCAAATGAACTAATAGTATCTCAATAATACTAAAAAGAAAAAATGTTTCCACCACATTCGTGATCAAAATGTTGGTGGAGGAAATTATATTTGAAGCATTTTTAGAATGAAACAGCTACAGACTACTTTGTCTCGCTAAGGACAATGTCATATTTTGAATACACATAATTAAGTCAAATTATTTAAAAAGCATGAAAATATGATTTAAGTAAGTGTTTTATTTACATATCACAGCTCAAGTATTTTACATATGATTGTCTTTGAGGTAAACAACTACAATAACTTTTAGTACAATTTTAGTTTTGGTTAAATAGTCGGTTGCGGTAAAAAGAATGCCACGACAATGTAATTGTGTAAAACACTGATGTAAATAATTTTCATACAATGGTAAAGTAGTTTATTACAATATTTGTTACAATTACAATATTATTTACCTTACAATATTTAGTATTTTAGTATTAATTAATAATTTTTTTATTGTAATCATTCCGAAACGCATGTATTTTAATTACAAAAACTGTATTTACAATGCAACTGTAACAAATGAATTGAGTGTTTCCAGTCCATGCATATTTTCTATGTGGACGATCACCTTCTGATTGAATGGAAGTTTGATTCCACTTGTTATTCTGCCTCAGTTAGAGGGTCCCGTTAAGCTATACATCATCATTTGTAGGATGGAGACTGGGCCCCATCTCTCCATGCCTCACTGGGACAATGACCTTAAACGTTTCGCTTCCATTAAATAGAGAGCGACTGAACCTGAGCTTGGCATGTTTAAATGCCGCTGTTTGCCATACTGTGCAAATTACAATTCTTTTCCCCAGCATTGATATCTGGCTGTGGGCTCCCCTCTGGAGATGTGATTTGATTACACCCCATCCTCTCTCTTGGTTAAGCCTGTTTCATCAGAATGCTCCCACATGCCATGGGAATCCGTAAGCATGAGGTCACTGGCTTTACTTCCTGCTGAGCAAATCTGGACCTCAGGTGTCGGAAGCTAGTTGGCATTTGGCAAACGGCACCAAGTGTACACCTTGAACACTGATTTTGCTATTACGATGATGACCATGTGATCGGTATTCTCGTTCAGTGTATTCTCAACCGTCATTTAATTATTTATTTTGCCTTGGAGTTCTTAAAGGAATAGTTCACTTAAAAATGTAAAGTTCAATGTTTAATATTAATTACCCACCCGTATGATATTCTTCAACTGTATGCTGTTATTTTATTTAACACAAAGGAGATTTTCTGAAGAATCTTCACATTGCTCTTTCCATACAACTTCAATTCATACTGATGGTTAAGTTCCAAAAAGGACAAATAAAAAGATAACAAAAAAACACACCAATAAAGCACCATAAAAGTCATCCATATCATGCACTATACTCCAAGTCTTCTGAAGCCTTAAAAGGGGTCATGACATGGTTTTTGTTTTTTGTTTTATTATGTTCCCGTAGGTGCAATTGTAGTATTACTATAGTTTTTTGGACAAAAAATATAGTGTATAGTGATTTATGACGTTTTCCCACCCTGTTTCTCATCCTCTGATTCAAACAGTCTGTTTTGGGGGTCTTTCCCCTTTAAGAGTTCAATGTTAACGCCCACTGTTATTGGCTAACGTCAGTGCTTATGCATAAAAAAGTAGTTTTAAGATGAAATACATTACTTACAGTTTGCGGCGTCGTTGTTGGGCCCAGAATAGTCGGCACGGCCTGATCTTTAAGCAAAAGTTTAACCCTAACCAGCATCATGTGATTTGTTCTCAAAACAGTCATCCTTGAAATGTAGAGACCGCAGGAAGTGGGACGTCCGCAAAAAATAAATTGCACCCATTTTTCCCTGACGTCTGGATCTTTTGGCAGTGTATTCAAACATGTTGTTTGTCCACAGCCAGGAACAGCACATCTGCATGGCATCGCGATCTTCACGTCGACTGAACACCTGTGGGCTCTGTGAAAAGAGGTGTAGTTATCTTTCGCTTGAGGCGGTCATATGCAAACGATTGGTACGTCACTTCGTACCGTGACGTCACTTCATACCATGACGTCACTTAATACCATGGATCCATAACGAGCTGTATTTAGAGCTTTATTAAATAAATTGTTAGTTTATGGGGAGGACGTCTTAAGCTATGAAACTTGCAGGAAGTTTTAATGGTAGAAAGACCACTTATATACCAAAAGGTCAAGGCAAATTTGGTTTCTCATGTCATGACCCCTTTAAGTCATAATAATACACTGATATTTTCCTCTCCAGGCAGTGAGCTGTTAACTCGAGAACTGTTGCGACTGGATCATAGTCTCGAGAACCAGATTGGCCAGTTAATAACTCTTTTGTGCTGGATCAGGTTCACAAATAATACTGAATGCTTTGTTGATGATTTACTACTCATTCGTTCAATCGAATCAGATTGATTTGTTCACGAATCAAGTTCACATCACTGACAGATTTCAAGTTGTCAGGTCACTGGATATGGTAAGATTGTCAGTAAATAATGACTTGAATTTGGGTTGTTCCTCATATAAATCTAGCATATGGCTTTAAAAGACTTGGGCATTTTTCACACCTGGCTCGTTTGGAGCAGTTGTTTTGGAAGCTTCTGCGGTTTTCCGTAGTTCGGTTTCATTTAGGCATATATAAACGCAGCAATTGCACTTGGATCCACACCAAAACAATCGAACCAGGTGGTATCAGGTAATTCTGATTCTAAAAGCAGCTTTCCTGTAGCTCAAACGGTAGAGCGTTGGCACTTGCAACGCCAAGGTCATAGGATTGATTGCCAGGGAAAGCAAGAACTGATAAGAATGTAAATGTGTACCTTTAAATGCTTTGTAAGTCGCTTTGGATAAAAGCGTCTGCCAAATGCATAAATGTAAATGTGAAATGCGTTATAAAAGCAGCAGTGCCTGATTCTGAGAGTTTTTGTAGTTTGTCTTTGTCTTGCATATAAAAGAATCTGAAAAAATAGGAAACACATGAGGGTGAGTAATAAAATGGTCATATTTGGGTGAACTACCTCTTTTAAATAGTAGCTACTACAGTCATTCTATGATAGTACTACAGTACATACTTCTAAATTTAACATCTACTCAGTTTTAGACCACAAATAAATAGAACACACTTTTGTGTTTTGTTTGTCTTTTTTTTTTTAGGGCATCTTTATAAATAGTTGCACCACCATAGCAGGGTGTTGTTGGCATCACTCACATAATCCCCCTTTATCTTTGTGCTGAGGTTGGCAACGTTTTTCCCCAACTCCATCGCTAATGCCTGTGACTGTGAGTCATGCATCCTCATTTTGAATGTATGCTTAGATCCATTGACTAGTTTATATTGAGAAACGCTCGAGCATACTTTTCCTGTTGTATCGTTGTTGTTGTTTTTTAGCTGTGCCCCAAGCTCAAGGACTCAATAGCTCAAGGACCCAAGGCACTTGACTTGAGGAATCATGTTTTAGAGTTCCAGAGGGAATTTGTAATGTCCTGCAGTTATGTGAAATTTGGTGTTAACAATTACTTGTACTTCAAAAAGAACATTAAGCACTGAGGAGAATTCAGAACACCCCCTCTGCTTTCTGCTTCCTGATTATCTGGACGGTGCTTTGATTGGCTGAAGTAGAAATCATGTGTACTGAAAAGACATAAGTGGATTGTGAAATTCAAAGCAAACTTATCGTTATATTTTACAGCAATTCTAAACTATACGTGTACTTAAGCAAGTTCCTGGGACAGATTTTGATTGTGCTTTTGATTAAACATGTAAAACAGAAAATATGACTTAAAAAACATTAAGGCCCGGTTTCACTGCATGGCAGGGCTTAGATTAAAGGGGTGGTTGATTATGATTTCACTTTTTTAACTTTAGTTAGTGTATAATGTTGCTGTTTGAGCATAAACAACATCTGCAAAGTTACAACTCTCATGGTTCAAACTAAAGGAAGATAATTGCTTTTAAAGAAATCGTTTTTTAGGGACTACAACAAACGGCTGGTAGGGACTACACGACATTCCTCCCGGGTTAGTGACATCACCAACCCTAAAATTTACATAAACCCCACCTACATAAATTCATCAACTAACCATTCAGTAACATCCTGTTGCATTCTACATTTTCACTTCTTCTTGAACACACACACTGAGCAGCAGTTAATTTGCATTTAGAGGGACACACGAAATGACGTGTTTTTACTGACCCTTAAAAAGGGACAACTTTAACATGCTGTACAAAATTATCTGTGGGGTATTTTGAGCTAAAACTACACATACTCACTCTGGAACAACAGAGACTTATTTTACATATAAAAATATGTAAAAAACATGTAAAAAGGGGCATTATACCACCCCTTTAAGCTAGGATGTAGGCCTTACTAGCTTTTATAAATGTGACGGAAATTTTTTTTACTGCTGTGCATCTTGAGACAAAACAACGGTACTGACTTATTTTAAGATATGTCAGTGCAAGTTGCTATCAGTTAAAACAGCTCAAACATGCATTTTAGTGTAGGACTAGTTTAAACCTTGTCTGTGAAACCAGGGTTATGGATATTTTATATATTTTTAGACTTACAAATGTTAGGGGTATAAAATAACCTACTGTGGTTAATTTCTTGTTAATTTGTGGATTGATTCTTTTTTTAAAGAAAGAAAAGGGTATTTGAAAAAAAATTGTGAAAACATTATAGCTAAATATACACTGCTGGGCAAAAATTTAGGGATAGTATTTTCTTTTTAAAGAAATTAAAACTTATATATAGCAAGGATGCATTACATTTATTTTAAGGGATTTTAAGACTTTTAGAAAAGATTTCTAAAAAAAAAAAAAAATGGATCAGAGTTTCCACAAAAATATTAAGCAGCACATTCAACATTGATCTTGAGCAAAAAATCATCATATTAGAATGACCTACAAAAAAATATTGCAAGCTTTGGTGATAACTAAGCAAATATTTAATGACTACAATAGTAATTTCTCACTAGAAATGACACCAAAAGTGGATAACGATGATCAAAAACTTTACAAAACATTTACACACAAACTGACCACCAATCGAAGGTTTCAGATATGGTCTTAATTTTTTAGCTCAACTGTCACGGTTTGGAAAGCACAGGATTGTGGGATGTCAAAGGCAGCAAAGGATATATCAATGCATTTCAAAAATCGATCAGATGAAGGGGTGCTCCTCATTTCTTATTTGTGAATCCTCGTTTTCTTTTCCTCTAGTCTTAGCTCCACCCCCTTAGGATGCGAGGGAAGTATAGACTTGTGTACCCTCGCTCATGACTCCTCATGAAGCTCCTCATTCCTCGCCTCCTCGCGGTGCAGTTAGAGAATTGAGATGTCCTTCAAGATGGCTGAGTTCGATTGGTTTCTGGGTCATGGGCTTGATGACGTACGAGTGAGGAAACGAGGAAGGATAAATTTGAGTATTGAGAAGCACCCAAGGTATTTTAGGAGACAGGAAGTAAAGCTAACATTAGATTTGGACGTGGCTTGATGCCTTAGTAGGCTACCTTTGAATGCAGGCTCCAAAGACAGCATTTTTAAGCTTTCGGATGCAGCCACGGTATCACCAGGCTTCTCCGTAATTCCCACACAATGCTCTCACTCACTCGAATACTAGCCGAATACCAACGTACTCCTTGTGATTCTTCCATCGATCTCCTCGTGAATCCTCTCCTGCACTCTCCTTGTGATCTCCCCATGTGTTCCTGTGAGTCAAGCTTGTCATCTGCTTACCTGTACAGTATAGTCATAGTACAGTATGGTCTCCTCTTCACCCTGGTTAAACAACAAAGATCAACCATCCAGAACCTGCAGTGCTGCCGTACTCACCTGCATCTCTGATATTAAATACACTGCTGTGGTTTGAAACTAATATCTGTCTCTGAATCTGGTGTTCCCTGACACACAGGAATAAATTACATTTTTAAATATAAGTTATATTAAAATAGAAAAAAACAACAAATTATTTCACAATATTATGGTTTTACTGTACTGCATACAATCCAAATCCTTTTAAATGTTTTTCGCCCTCACAGATTTTTAGTGACTTTAATAATATTAGTGTTAAACCTTAATTATACTCTTATATTAATTATACTTTTCCCTGTAAAGGAACACATTTCTGGATGTGAAACACTATTTTATTGCATTAAGATGTTAAAATGTTTTAAGTTTCATGGGAAAAGTTAATTTTATGAACTAAATATGTACAATTCGTTTGTATCAAAAGTAAAAGTCAGGTTTATTGTTATATTTTAGCATATTGCAGGATATGAAATACAATGCATGAGAATGTATTGGATATTAAAATAAAACCTGGTTCCTTCAGGAAACACTGCAAACGTAACACAGTTTCAGCAAGTAATATGGTAAATTACAGACAATAAAAATGACGGTGTTAGAAGAAAAAAACGCATTATTCCATATGTGTCCACTCTCTGTTTTTAGTGTTAGTGTTTAGAGCTGTATCATTTTTATAAGCTCAAGCTATTAAATGTTTTCGGTGCATTCACATGGAGTTCCTTAGATGTGAGTTACTGCTCATCATCTTGTGTCTCTGAGAGCAGTCTTGCCCTGCAGCCATAAATCTGTTTACTTTAATAGTGAGCTGTTCCCACATGCTGATCTTAAAAGCTGTGCTGTTTGCCACAAAAAGTGTATTTGCACTTGTGCTAAATCACATGGAAATGATAATGTGAATTTTCTTTAAAGTAAATAGGCAGGGATAAATCTTGTATCTTCACCCATATTTTCTCAGACCCAATACCTTTCAATCCCAGTTTAGGATCTTAATACATAATTTAGGTCGTATTGTGCACAATTCATCAGCCTTCATAATCTTTCATCAATAAGTAATAACTTGCTCCACTCTAAAATGACTTCATAGACATCTGTCTTTTGGTTAATGTTAACTAATATTCAAAGGAACTTACTGTAATAGTACTTTTTAACGCAGACATTGAATGCCAGTCAACTTTAATGTTGTAAATATGACAACAATACTAGTAAATTGTTGTTGTAAAACAAACAAAAAAAAAGCTTTAAACTTGACGTTCAGGTCAACCAATTCCCGATGGATAACATGTTTCACTTGAAAAAACATTGCATTAAGAGGAAGTGAACTGGGTTACTTGTGTGGATACAAACCCTAAACATTAAAAATGTTCTGCCTACTTTGAGTTCCAGAGTTCTGCAGTTAGGCCATAATAATATACAGACTATTCTCTATGTGTCAAGGAATGTTTAATTAGGAATGCTTCCTCCATGCTGATGACTGTTTGTTTTGATAGAAATGGTGAGAAGGCAAAAAAAAAAAAAAAGGAAGCATAGGAAGTTTCTTAGTGTAAAGTTTGAAACGATGGGCTAAAAAGAATAACAACGTCTCCTTTTCTTTGTTTTGCAGGTGCATTTGGAAACAAGAGGCAGCCTCTTTCGGTCAGTGTTTCAGGACTGAGAGTGTAGCATGGGTGATATAACAGGATATGCCATCAGAGTCTAGTGGCTGGCAGGATTTGGACAGGAGGCTGAGGATGAGGAAAACAAGTGTTTGCACACAAATGAACTGGGTGGCTGTCTATACCCACCAGTGATTATCTACACAAGTCCTGCCTGCTCTGGGAGTCTCTACAGAGAGCGGCCAATAAAATCTACAAAAGGTCATCCCATTTCTACGTCGGTAAGTGTGAAAAACTGCAGAATAAAAAAAAGCAATTTTGTTTTCAGAGTTGTTTTATTTTTTTAATGTAATGTTCTCTGTTCTTTTTCAAATTAGTGCTTGGGTTTGTATGCTTAAAAAGAATATGAACGAGGTTCAAAGAAAATAGCATATTAAAAGGGATGTGATAGAGCTGGCCTTTGTTCTATGCCTGATACTGTTGCCCTTCCTTTACAAGTTACTGCTACTGTCATGACAATCCAAATGGCTCCATAATTTCCTGTGGTCATAGAGGTCTATTGAATGGTTGAGTGAACCTTTCTTTTGTAATGGGCTCAATGAGCTTTATTGCAGTCTGGACAGATAATGGCATCATTTGACTTCTGGCCCTGCCCTGTGATCGAGATTGGTAAGGAGCTGGACACAATTGTCCAACTTTTTTGATTTGGGGCTATAGACTATTGAGTTTTGTAACTGAACTTCGCTGAATACAACAGGATGGGTGAGGATAGAAACTATTACTCTGGGAAATTCTGATTTTTCTTTTTCTTATTTTGATGTTTTTTCTTATTATAAAAGGAGTATTTTGTAGTAGAGTTTAGTGTGTTTCAAATTAAATATGTGGTATGTTGTATTATATATTGTTACTAATGTACTTCTGAGGTGAAAAAGGGTGTTTCCATTCCTATGAAGTCAGCTTATTTATCTTAAAATTCTGCCCATAATTCTTTTCAGGCTGATATCTTACAAGTGGTCTATAAAATTCTATAATAAAAAATATTTTGGTAACAGTTTACTTAAAGCCCTCATGTGTAATGCATTATAAAGGTATTTATAATGTACATTATAATACATTGTATCTTTTCATAAATACAGTCATTTAAAATGCATTATACTATTTGCAGATTCTGAAATTGCAAATTGTATTAATTGTATTTTTTAATGTAGTAATTTACTGCCAGTCAACACTAATGTTGTAAAGAACATGACAATAATTGCAAATAATGACAAGAGTTAAGAAATGTTACCATTGCGTTACCACAACTTTATAATGTACAGTATCAAATTGAATGGATACTAATTCTGAGATTTGCCAAAGATTACATTTAACAGTGTTGTTAAATTATTAGATTTTTTAATGGTAACCTAAGTAAGTACATAAGTAAGCTTTAGATTGCAAAAAAGTAATCAAAATTTAAAAAATCAGCCAATACATATCCAATATCGACCAAACGCCAGTAAATTACCAATGTAACTGATTTGTTACCATTAAATTGTGAATCCCTAATCCTTGCTAACCAGCAGAACTCTGAATCCTGTCCTTTCGTTTCCTACTCGTATGCTATTATACTCAAATTGGGGCTGAGTGATCTACACAAGTGAGTGTCGCTGTGAGAGACCTAATGAATGGCTTCAGGAACACTTCTCGCTCGCAGCTATTCAGCCAGGTGTTCTCATTAGCACCTTCTTGCTTTAGTGAGAAGAAAAGAGATGTGAGGTAGAAATGAAGTCACGCTGAAGTCATTTTTGACACACATTCTCCTAAATCCTTGTGAGGCTATACTCTTAATGTTTTTGTTGAGTCATGCATGCTCTGACAGACTATTCGTTTTGCCGTTCATTTATATGCGCGATCTTACTCCAATTGAGCTTAAACACACTGATTAATTTATCAGGTGAAGGTTTCCTTCTTTTTCCCCCAAGTTTTAATGTCAGACTGAAGAACATTTGCATGGTTTTCATCATCATTTTGTGCATGCAGCACAAGTTTTGTTGAATGTTTGATTAAAGGATGTGTAAAAGCATTCACCTAATTAGTTTGGAAAAGATCCTTTGATCACATTTAGGCTTCGTTTGATTTTTAAGGGTTGAGATTATGTTGTAAGGGTGATTATTGGGACACTTGTCGGACATGTCATATCAATTTGTCTCTCAGAATGCTGGAATTGGTTGTACAACAGCTGTCAGTGTAGCCGAGAATAGGCTGCTCAGACTGAACGCTTTTGTATCACTTATTGTCCAGGGTTGCGTTCCCCAAAAGCATCGTAAGCTTAAGTTGATAGTTAACATGATCGCACAAATCGTCTTTGATTTACGGGCCCTTTCCCAAAACCATCGTAAAGGCCTTGTCCACACTAATACATTTTCATTTGAAAACGCATCTTTTTCTCTCTGTTTTTGTCCACACTCAGATGGCGTTTTTGGCAACAAAAACCAAGCTTTTTGAAAACGCTCTCCAAAGTGGATACATTTGAAAACGGCATTTTCGCGTTGTAGTGTGGACTGTCAAAACAGGTATTTAAAAACGATGACGTAACTTTAGTCATTTGACGTATATTAAACCCATAGATATTAATGTTTATACTGGTATTGTGCCTGTTATGTGCTATTCACTTTAACACAGTTGCTAAAATATGTTACTTTGCACACTCTTCAAATCACAGTCCTGCAAATGATCCTGCCAGAAGAATTGCTTGATAACTTGATTGTCTTGTTCTGTCTGCATCATCTCAGTGAGCTTTTATGAGGGTTTAAGCATGCGCTGTAAGGTGAATTTAAGTGTTTTCTGACGTTTCAGTGTGGATGAGAAACTTTTGGAAAACGCTTAAAAACACTAATGTGGACGGAGAGCGTTTTGAAACGAAAACTCCATTTTCAAATCTATCCAGACATGACCGTAAGTAGTACTTGAAAACTTAGTAGAACTAATAGTGCTCTGAAGTAATCGTAAATCCCTAAGTGCATCGTAAGGAGAGAGAGTTATGAGGTCACCTGCGGGACAAATTGCACCTAAACTTTACTCCTGTCCAATTATTACTTTAATATTGTTTTTTATTGCAATTAGTTTTTTTTTACTTGTTTTTTTGTTTGCCTAAATTCATTTAACATAAAGTTAAATTAATACAATTAAAATGAATAAATAAATAAAATAAAAATTATGACAACAAATAACGGTGTACAGGTATGAAAAAGTACAGCTGCTGCTGAACTTTGTTGTCCCTCTCACTGGCCTCTTTAAGACATTGGCTAATGTCTCTTAGGACATGTAGTTTATCCTTCTCCAGCTGCTTCTCCTGACTACAACCACAGACATTTTCAAACCGCTGAAGTGTTGTGGCTGTAGTCTGAACAATTGAAGATGGAGGCTGGGGCATGGGTGGGCTGTTGGGAGGACTGGGAGATGGTAGGTGTCTGCCAATGGGAGGTGAACCTGATTGCTCTTATGAGCATGATGGACCTGACTCAGGTTCATGTTAAGACATCCATACTCCTCCATGGAGGTCAATATCACCACAAGTCCTATCTGAGGCACTTGTGCCAAGTATTGACAGTGCCTTTTCTTCTTCCCTTGAGGCTGGCAAAGTCCACTTCTACCTGACCTCCCTCCCTGATATTTTAATGCCACTAGTTGCAGTTAGTTTTGTAGCAATATTATTATGCTATTATGTGTTTGTTTATTTGTATGACTGCCCTTAACCCTGCTGAAAATTATGTTTGTTTAGAGCCACCTCTAAAATAACATTAATTTCCTCTTTTTGAAAAAATTATTTTCTTTGTTTTTTGGTTCAGCCATTTTTGCTGGTGTCTCCACCTTATGTGCTTTTATAGATTTTTGGCATCATAGCAAATTATAATTAGGCTAAACATTTCAAAATACAAGCATGTGCTAATTACGAGCCATTCTATAAGGTGACATTTCAGCACTTGTCAAATGGACAGCGACTCTTAAGTAGCACTTAAAGCACAGCTGCCTGCGATCGTGTTAAGTCCATTTTAGTGAAACGCACGTGAAATAAACACGAATGTTTGTAGAAAACGCTCTTAAGTGCTAAGATACATCGTTATCTGAAAACGCAGCCCAGGACAAAGTTAAATTTTGATTTCAGATGTTGACTGTTTATAAAAAGGAATGGTTGTAGGTTTATCTTTACATGATTGGGATTCCCTGGCATTTGTCCTCTTGTCTATTGTACGGATGGGAAACTATATTGTGGAAGATCCAGAGTCTTGACTAACGCCGGGGTAACTGTGTTATAGGGAACAGCTCTCTGGAGAACGAAATTTTAAGAAAAATGCAATGCAATCAAACTTCCAGCCACTCTGAATCTTCATTATAATCCTGTGGAATTTTAGACAGTTAGGTTCGGAACTGTGCCACTATTGGCTGGCCAAACAGAGTCATGTCTTGTGTTAATAGTGATGCTGAAATAAAAGCACTCCACATAGTAATTTGGCACAAATTCATCTGGCATTTGGTAGAAGCTGGCCAAATTAGGTTGATGCCAACATAAACACTTTCGGAGTCTCATCCTTAAAAAAGACATTTTTTTTTAATTGGTTCACTTGCAACAAGTATAAACATGGTTTGTGAAGACCGCAATGGGTTTTAAGTAGTTAACTAAACCTATTCATGTTAATCATTCTTCATAGTGTTGTGCTTTATTAATAGATTTTCTGTGTTTAACAAGTCAACTAGCATCACATTTTAGAAAGAATCATGCTGCAATTATTCTACAACAGAAATTCGAAGTATAGCATGCCACTATTACTAGTGTTTTCAGCCTCTTCAGTTGTCTATTTAAACCATTTGAGGTCAGTATATGTACTGATCTTGTAGGGAAGATCAGGGAGGGTTGTAACACATTTTAGTTTCAATGTCTATAGCACATAGTTTTATTTTAGTGCTCTCAAACTTACTTATTCGTTTTAGCAATAATAATGTTATGATAATAGCCATGATATTTCTGCTTTTTTGTTTAAAGGTGTAAATGAAAAGCTTGTTGATTTTATTCATCAAACAATGGAGCCTGCTGATTCAGTTCTGCCATTCAACATTTATTAACATGATCACAAATCAGTTACTGTACTTTCTTACTTTTTCTAACTTGTACTGTCAGCTCTGGTGGTCATGATCATGTTATTTCTCCCATGTAGCTCTTCTAATTTGTTACCCTAATTTTCCACAAACATATGTTCTAACACTCCTCTACAGATCACCATTTACTTCTAGATAATACATTAAGATCCCAGGTTTTTTGTTTATACATTTTCAGACAGAGCTGTGGCTAAATGTGCTTTAGCTTTTATTTTTAGACTCCCTGAGTGTGGGCCTAATTCTGTTGCCTGAAGTATTGCAGTGTGCTTCAAATTATGCAATTATAATGATCCTATACTTATGTTATACACAACATATGAGAATGACAGCACTAGCACTTAGTCTCATTTGCTATAGACATGTTTTTGCAGTGGTCTTCATCTAGACATTTTCAGAAGAACTTCAAGAAGAGTTACAAATACATTTCCCCATAAATAAATGCCAGTTATGATGTATCAATTATTAATTTATCAATATGGGCAAATAAAGTTCGAACTTGACCCTAGAGAATTTTAAAATATTTTTTTTTGTATTTTCTCAAATACAAATAAAAAAAAAATTCTCTCAGAAATTGCTAGTGCGTTTCACAAACAATTACAAAGAAATGTCAAGTAACACTGAATTAAATGTGTCATTTTTAAATAGAAGAACTGAAATATTATTTTCTTGTAAAATGTGCTCCAGTAATTTCTTTTGCAATAATCATTTGCAATTAAAATCAGTTATGTATGTGTTTCGCAGCCTTGAGGTTTTTACATTAGCACCTGGATTATAGTCTTAATTGCAGTTAGAAAGTGTTATGTTTCATTTAAAACAAATACTTGATGTTTGACCATGTCTGCCGAACACTTTTATAATATAGAAATATTTGCTTGAGGTGCAGGACTTTCAAATGAGGAGGGTAAAAACTTGATTGTACATTGAAGAGAAAATGTTGTTCCGCTTTCACTCGGAGGTCAACCTAATTACGTTCAGTCATATTTCCAAAATGACTGGCTTCAGGGCTGGCAAAGATGAAGATGCCGTTGAGTCATGCTAATAGATCAGATGAACAGATCTCCCTCCATGGTCTTATGTAGATCAGTGGGCCTTGTTGCCATGGTTACAGCAGCAGATGGAGCATAGCTACACCTCAGCAGCGTGGATAGGAGAGATAGCCTGGAGTCCCTGAAGAGGCAGTGTGGTAGGTGGTGTAACACTAGTTCCTGCAGTCACCCCCCCTTCTTCCTCTCAGACACCCACTCTCAAGACTCACCAGTCTCTGTGCCCATTTCTTCTTGTAAGGTCTAACGATCACTTTTCATGCTGATATTGTCTGTTGAATGACACGTTATTCTGATGTTTGCATTTAAAATAAAGTCAGATGACATTTTTTAATAAAACATTTAACCCCCATGTAAAGCTTACATTATACATGCATGTCATGAATGGAGGTTCTCTTTGGGAGCTCTTTTATTTTCACTGTATCTCTATTAACATTTGTTGCAGGCATATATTTTCTTATTATAGTAATTAAAAAATCTGAGGGGTGTGCAATGCAATCACAGTTAAGTAATTAAAACAATCTTGAGGCCATGCTAGAAAACATTCTGTTGACAGCTCAAGCTTTTGAAATGGCTTAGAAAGAGAGAAAACATGTTTTCAATATTTCATAATTCTCATATCTACAGCTAGATGAGATTTGTATGGTTAAATCCCGTTCTCCTTCATAATGTTTCCATGACATTCCACTTGGATTGTCTCCATGACATCCCACAATGTTTCCATGGCACCATAAATACCTATCTGCCAGGTTCAGGCACGTAAACCGGATTTAGTTCACACCATGACTGATTAAAAAATATATAAATATTCAAGTATGTTCTTGATTAGTTTCTTTATGTATAGCTTTTTATGTTCAAGGGGGTTGATTTTTATTTATTTATTTATTAGAAGGAACAAATTTCAGATCCATGCTTTTTGTTACATGATGATCACATTAACTGCTTTGGAAACTTCACTTACATGCCTTCATTCTTTTTTTCATTTTACATTCTAGACCTAAAGCTACAAAAAATTGCACATTTTTTAAATGAGGAGCGAACTAATTATAAATCATTTAAATATTTGTAGTATGAAAATGTTTTATACAAATTATGACTGTCCTTCAGTGGCATAATTTCCACTATGACTAAACATTTTTGCCCCTAAGAAAGTGTTATCAAAAGTTAATGTTGGACATTGTATTTCTCGGAGCATCAAGCAATAAAATTAAATGTTCATAATGTTTCACAATAATGACAATTCCCTGGTGATGCATGTAGAGTTTTTCAAAGATCACAGATTTGTTCTCAACAAAATTTACATGAGAGTTAATTTAGGGTTTTCTCATCATCACCACTCCTGGCTGAGGTTTCTCACTTCCCTGTCCCTTGCTAAGTTTGGCACAATCAGGTCTGCTGGTGAGGCCTGTGGCTTGCTTGTCTTTACAAACCTTCATTATACCAGCATGGCAGCACATATCCAGTCTGTCACAATGAGGCTTTACCCTGTGCTTATCTGAGTGGATATAACATCAAGTTGATTATCTTAGGACCTGAAATGTAATGCTTTCAATGTGTTTAATGTTATGTAAGATGCGAGCAGCACTATAAATAGTTAAATGTAATTGCTTTGCATTTAGTCACCTGGCATCTCTGTAGTTTTTACATTTCTGGATAAAAGAGGGAAGGATCAGCTGAAATTAAATACATTCATTATTCTTATTCAAACTTGTGAATTTGAAAGAGATTTTATCAACAAAGGACTGTCTCTCTGTAGCGGAAAAGATAAAGCTCCCTTGACACTCCATGTTCTGTTGAATATGGCTTGAGAGCTGATCCAAAGGAATATATTAAATGATTTATTGCATCATGGTGCAGCACAGCAATGGTATTTGTAAAGCTCTAGATACTTTCTCTTGCAGAGAAAGATGTTTGCTTATAACACTTCAGCATATTACTATTTCATGAAACCAAATGTACTGCGCTGAGTGCGGTAAGTCTAGCAAGTCAGCACATGACATATGACGTATGAATGAATGTGCATTGTTTAAATATTATATATGTTCAATTATGTATTGGATTGTGTTGTGTTTTAGACACTACTCGAAGTGGGCCGGTACACACCGATACACAGTACCAGCACTTCTATATTTTAATCTGTTGTGTACCCTCACTTTTTCTTGCTTTTCAGCCCCTCTCATGTTACTGGTACTTTGACCCCCCCCCCCCCCCCCCCCCCCCCCCCCCCTGAACGTGATTTGAACCCCCTGGAGTACTGGCACGCTGCGTCCGTAGCTGATGCTATTGGAACTCCCCTGGATGGTACCGATTGTCTAAAGCCCATATAGAATACACGTCAATTCATTGGCTGATGCTGCTGATTAGGGCTGTGCGATTTGGGGAAAATATCTAATTGTGATTTTTCTGACAGATATTGCGATTTGATTTGTGATTTAATTTTTGTAAAGTCAAACTACAGCTCAATATTCTCAATGGTGTGGAGCACACACTCTAAATTAAAGGAGTACAACATGTCTTTAACTTTAGAACCCTCCACTACCTTGTAGTCCAGCAGACGCAGTGTGCCTTTATATTAGTGTTCATTTTGTCAGCTATTTCTTTTTATTTAGACTTAGTCCTGTGTCTAATGTATTTTTTAGTTGTTATCATATTTCGTCAACAATGTCCTGTATTTATTTAGTCTAGTTATCGTCAATTAAAACATTTTCGTCCTGCTGCATAATGGTTAAATTGTTAATCCCAATTATTTTGCTCAACATTATAATCATAATGATTATTGTCATTTGAGAAATGTATTTCATTAGAATTATTGCATATTCGCCTAAGCAAAAATAAAGAGAATGTAAACCCATACACATGGTTTATTTGACTAGTGTAGCAATGTTCAGGGAAGAAGGAGGCGGGAACCGGCGAACAATTAAATATAGTTTATTTAAATAAGACAAACAAACGAAAATACCACCAGCAGCCCCTCGCGGACGACTGCTGGCTACCGAAAATAAACATAAGGAACTGCCAGCAGCCCCTCGCGGACGACTGCTGGCTAAAATAAAATACAAAAACAAAACACAACTAAAATACAGGCCTGTTCCTCTCTCGATCATCAACGTCGTCGCTCCTCCTTTATGCTTCCGCTCCTCCGTGAGAGATGCGAGACCGGTGTGCGTCACAGGTGTTGCTCATTAGCAATCGCACCACCGGCCTCGCGCCGTTCTCTCACGTCCCTCGGCCGTCCTGTTCGCCACATACCCCCATCGCCCCTCACAGGCCGGGGGGTACCCACGAGCCTGTGCCTACTCCCCCCCCGGCGGCGGCGATCCCTGGGGAGTATGGACAGACAAACCGAGGGAAACGGAGACGGAAGCATGAGGAGCGACAGATCGAGAGAGGGGAGAGAGGGAAAAAAAAAACTTGGTCCGGTTCCCACAACGCGCTGCCATCTGGTCCCCCACCAGCTGTGCGCTCTCCTCCGCGGTGCCTGGCGGTGACGCTGGGTAGCCCTCGGTGGACGGCTCGACGCTCCTCCGCCGCCCGGTGGACGGCGACGGCTCCTCGGGTGCCTTGGGCAGACGGTAGGAGTCCCCCGCTCCCTGCTCCTCCCCTTCACTGGTGGACGGCAGCAGGCTCCGGCCCACGGCGAGCGGCGGCGACTCCTCCTCTCCCTCCCGGATGGCAGCCGCCCCTCCAATACCCAGGCGGCCGGCAGCGAGCTCGACCGTCCCACCGGCAACTCACTCCAGCGCACCGCCTCGAGCGTCCCTGGCCGCGAGTCCCCCGCTCCCTGCTCCTCCCCGCGCTCGGCGGATGGCAGCAGGCTCCGGCCCACGGCGAGCGGCGGCGACTCGCGCACCATGCTCGATGGCACCGCGGATTCCCCACACCGGCGAGGACTCTCTGACAGCGCGTTCCTCCCTCTTCCCGGGTTTCGGCACCAGTGTAGCAATGTTCAGGGAAGAAGGAGGCGGGAACCGGCGAACAATCCAAATATAATTTATTAAAAATAAAACAAACAAACGAAATACCACCAGCAGCCCCTCGCGGACGACTGCTGGCTACCGAAAATAAATATAACTGCCAGCAGCCCCTCGCGGACGACTGCTGGCCAAAACAAAACACAAAAACAAAACACAACTAAAATACAGGCCTGTTCCTCTCTCGATCATCAACGTCGTCGCTCCTCCTTTATGCTTCCGCTCCTCCGTGAGAGATGCGAGACCGGTGTGCGTCACAGGTGTTGCTCATTAGCAATCGCACCACCGGCCTCGCGCCGTTCTCTCACGTCCCTCGGCCGTCCTGTTCGCCACAACTAGTTTCCTGGTTTATTATAGGCTATTTATCATATAGGCCTACTGGTAAAAAAAAAGAAACTTCTCTCAAAAATTGTGACATTAGTAATCCAATAAATCCAAATTACTTTAATGTTTTTCTATTAAAACAACAGCAAAAAAGACTTGGTTGACAAAAAAATAGACTGAATAAGTGCAGTTATTCAGCAATCACAATCAATAGGCTATGGTCGAGACTTGAGATCCATGTTTGGATTTATTGCAGTTCATCACTGATAAGGTTTGATCGCAGGTTTAGTCGCAGCAAATAGCGCAAGCAGCTCGTGACAGAACACAAACCGACGGAATGACACTTTCATTTAAGCAGAAAATCTCAAACGGAGATCGCTAAACTGTAGGTTACTTCTTTGTCTGTGTTTTCAGATCATCCGCATGCTTCAACAGTTTTGAGAGAGTATTGGCATATTTTTCATATAGCATCCACGTCACAGCCTTTTGCGATTAGCTAATCGCAACGTTTCAAATCACGACTGCGATTTGATTTCGATTAATCGTTCAGCCCTAGCGCTGACGCTGCCCCTCTAGGCAAAGTGTCGGTAGCTGACACTATGGAAACGATATGCCAAACACGCCAAACTCTTAAGACTAAAATTCAGTCAACCCATGTGTCGAAAGAAACGTACACAGGCCTGACTCTCTAACAGCCAGAGGTGATGCTTAGCCACGCGCCTCATAAGCTAAAAAAATACCATCCCTAACCAAATGCAACATTCTGTTTTGTGACAGCTAGCCCTTTGTGGCCCCCACCAAAATACACAAAAAAACTGGCTAGATTTATGCAACTGGCCAGTGCAATCAACATAAATCTTCAAAGCCCTCACTGGAAAAAGTTTATGCAGTCTCTCATCCTACTAAGATTTAAAAGGTGAAGGAGAAAAGGACTGCAATGTCACCACCTGGGACATATAAGAGGTGGATGCAACTTTAGGCACATAGCCAGGCCTAGGACGCAGAAATGCCTTGATCAACCCAGGAGCTGACAAGACCTGTACATTTCTGATGCGCTTAAGGGAAGATCAAAAGAACCACCTTAAGAGTCAGAAATCAAAGTAAGGCTGATTCCAGAGGTTCAAAAGCGGGACCAGAAAGACCCTCTAGGTAGGACCACAGAAAGCTCCCAAGAAGAAACAGAAGGCAGAAGGAAAGGTCTCAGCTGTCTCAATCCGAGGATAAAACTAGAGACCAGGGAATTCCTTCCCAAGAAAAAAACTATCCAGCTGCACATGCTTGGCAGCAATAGCCACCATATAAACCTTGTAATGTGATGTAAGCTATACTGGTTGTGACCTGATCATTCAGAATATCCAGCATTGAACGGTTTGGGCAGCGGATAGGATCCTGCCTGTGACTTGCACACGCAGGTTAGGAGCATACAGCTTCCTAGTGGAAGGTGCTCTAGCATTTCTAAAAGTATCCTGAACCTCAACAGAGAGACCATAAGCATTAGGGGTCCCTGTTCAAGGGCCAAACCCAATGCCTCCGTTTCCTTGGACATGGGTGCCAAATCCTGCCTTGAGCCTGTGTTAGCAGGTCTGCTCTGATTGGAATCTCCCAAGGAGACTCCAAGAAAGAGATCTGCTTTGTAAACCAAATATGGTTCTGCCAGAGCAGTGCAACTTGCAAAAGGCAAATCTTGTCCTCCCGCAATCTGCTCAACACTGAGGGAATGGGGGAAGGCGTAAAAATGCAGCCTCAGCCATGGGTGAGCAAGTGCGTCTATCACTGATCAAGTGCGCCAACACTGATCTTGCATACCCATCAGCTAATGTGCAGTTGCGCCCCTTAGCGCCATCACCCAGTGAATACGGGCTTCAGACAATCGGTACCACCTATAGCATCAGCTACCAACGTTGGTAGTTTGTTTATTAAGGGGTGTTTTGTAGAAACTGTAGGCTTAAAGCAGTCTAACAAATTATTTTTTTCTATTATTCGATAGAATTGTTTCAACCAAATATTATGATTCATTTTGATGTCATTATTCTTGCCTTTATGAAGGTATTCCACTTTCAAAACAAAACCGATCGGATATTTAGTTTGACAGACATTAGGTTTGAAAGGCTAATCCTGTTGCCTGACTGGAATGAATCCTGCCTAATAATTAAACAATAACAAAGGAGAAGGAAAGACAGTGACTTGGAGTACCCCAGAGACAGTTCTTGGAATACTTAAAGCATAGATTTGCCAAATAGAATTGCCCTGCCAGGCAGACAAGTGATTAACCAGTCTGCCTCAGACAGCTGAGATTAGCAGATATGTGGTTATGCACAAAACATTTGTTTGCATTCAGATCCATTTGGCCCCATGCAGTTGTCCAATTCAGTTCAGTAAAGGTGAATTATATCACTGTGTAATTCTTGCTTTGGGGCTCAGGATTCCATGTTATATTCATGCCATCTGTTACACAAGCTGATCTGACACAAATATCCATCTATTCAGCTGTTAATATTATCCCGGAAACTAGCCCCATCTGAAGAGACAAATCACAATGTTGTGTTCAAAGTGAATCTATGTGTTGTGTAACATAGGGATGCCTATATGAAGAAAAAAACATACATGAAGACAGCAAGAAAAAATGCATTGTGTAATGTGAATTGAAATGTATTGTAAACACTGACAAATTATATTGTTAGAAAAGATTTTACTTACTATATAAGATTTTACTATATATATATATATATATATATATATATGTATATGTATATATCTGCTGTAATTCAGCCATTTTTGTTCAGTAGGTGCCCTTGTCTGTGGAAAATGTGCTCAGCTGACCAAACTTGCCATCTCTTTTTGCCATCATTTTCTCTCTTTGAAGGATCTGGACTTAGTTCCTAATCCTGTTGTCCTACACTTCCTCTTCGGGCACTTTATCCATCTCCTCAGCTCTCACCCAGAAAGAATGGAGAGAAGGATGAGGTTGCTATGGCAACAGAGAGCCCACAGGGAAGCTAAGTACAAATAGTGTTGCAGCGTTGAGATTCCTGCTTCAGATGAAGCGCAGAATTGTGCTTCAGAAACTATACTGTTTAAATAGTATCTTTCTTTACAATTTTGCATCTTCATTAAATAAGGTAAATATTGTCTCCTGCTTGGCCATTGATGCATGCTGTCATGTGATGGAACGTTAGATAGGGAGTGTATTTCAGAAACTCTCTGAGTCTGCACATTTACACCTGCATAAAGAATAAATTGGCATGTCATCACAATGTATTCTCAGGTGTTGGCAAAATGATCTATTTTAGGGTATGTAGACGCATGTTTCATCATTAGGTGTGCACAGATCTGTTCACAAATTAGGAATTCTGTCAGACATGATTTTGTGAATAGAAAACATTGCTTTTAATCAGGAAGCTGGGGATTTTCCCTTTCAGTTATTAGAATCAGTGACCAGCTATCTAGCTAGTATGCTAGCACTATTTCCTTAGCAAAAATGCAGCAGTCAAAAACATTTTCAATGCAAAAATAAAGCATTATTCATAGGGCAGATCAACAGCACCCTTGGCACAAAGAAAGCTGCTGTTCCAATTGCAAGCATATTGCATTGCAAAAGTACAGCTCTGTTCCTTAAGCAGAAATAAATCATTGCATCTTGAGCAGAACAACATTGCCTCATGGGAAGAAATACAGGTCACTTCTGGAGGAGCAGTGATGGGACAGTTTACTACTGAACTTATCTAATAATCCAAGTGCTCCCACATGTGTGGGTTTTGCCCTGAAAACCATGCTTTAACCCTTTTCCATGGCATTTCCACTCCATATTGTTTTATTTCTCTATTAAATGAGATTGTATAGTGTCTGAAGCTCCAAAAAGCACCAAGTATCCTTTATATTCCATGTTTTCTGAAACTATATGGTAATTTTATGTGGAAAACCAAAACCAAAAATGTATTTGATTATTTTACCCAGATATATCCACCTAACTTATTTGCAATGCAGAAGTAAGCTATTTTCTTGGAATGTGCAAGGTAAATAACTAGAAGAACAAAGCGCAGTAAACGTATTGCGCTACAACCCTGTGTGTTCATGATTATGATAATAAATTTAAAAATATATAACAATTAACAGTTTGCAATTTAAAGTAGCAAGACAAGACTAATATAACTGTAAGCGTATGACACCGGAAGCCTTACACATTCAAGTTGCAAATGCACTCAACTAAGTTGGATGTTGCTCAAATCTCAATTAGGGCTGTTTCTTATTAAACTTGTAACATCACGATTGGCCATGTGACACACAAGAACCAATGGCATTTGGCGTCAGTGGCATCAGGAGTAAGCTTTTTTCAACATAGAAAGTATGTGTGTGTAATTCTTCCCCAATGTTTTTGACTGAGCTGAAACATTTTGGAAAATAAAGGATCACTTTGGTTTCACACTGGGTGTTGGATGTTTTTCTCCCACCTTCTGTTTTTTCCTCTGCATTATGATGTTATGTGACAACAAGGAAAGGTGAAATTGAGTTGTTATGACTGCAATGTTTCTTCAAAAGCAATCTGTTTTATCTGATATTTTCGGAAGGAAATGGTGGGGAATGAAGACGGCCATTTTGGAGTAGCAGTAAAGAGCCTTAGGGGGCCTTTATATTTTTCCGACAAAAGTGTTTTCATCTCAGTGAGTGGAAGAGGGAAGTGGTGTCCAAATACACCTGCAGGTCCAGAAAGTGCTGTAAAAAATAAAATAAGTTATTGAGTCATCTAACACACAATGTTTTTGACTGATATGAGGTTGTGTGCACCTTTCTAGTGTTCACACTTTTGAATTCTTGTGAATGTTACAATGAAAAGTCTTGGTATTAAGCCAGAAATGTAAAATTTTCACTGATAGTTCCTATAAAGAAGGATACATTTCACACACATCGACCCCAATAACAGGGCATTATTAATATACAATTAATCTAACAATTTCTCTTATAAATAATTGTATAATATTTCAAACACTCATGATAACTTCCCAGACCTGAATAATACCATTTTCCTGAGAACACAGTTCAACTTTTTGGTACGTTGAAGGTATTGTGGTTTATTTACTTTACCCAACAGAAATTACAAAAAATAGTTGTGTGAAGTAAAAAACAAAAAACACTTCCCTTATATGTATTGCAAATGATGAAATGTATTCTTTTCAAAATGTGCAAACTCTTTATATCTACTGTAAAGAGTATTCTAGTATATTTATCTGAATGTACTACATCCACCTCCATGTTAGCATTTTACATGTGAACTATAGAGTGAGTTATGTTGTTTCCCTGCCATTCACGACTTCTCTCCCATGCTGGTTTATGGATAGTCTATAGATAGTAAAGTCACCATTGGATGCAAACTTCACAATCATGGCAGAAGTAGAAGGTCATCCAGGTACTTTTTTGCCTACTTTTTTATGAATACTATGAATTCAGACATAGCCTACTACTCATTTCATTCACATGCTGCTTTTCACCAACTGTATTATCATATACTATATAGTAGACATGTGTATTCAAACACTGGGTTGGTGTCTTCTTGGTTCAGAGCAAAAATATCTTAACAGCCTTTTAAGTAATCCATTATGTTTCAAGAAAAAAAATATTATGATAAAATCCAAAAAGACTGTGTCGAGTCAAAATTCCATAGGAGTTGCATGGTCACCGTGATTTTGCCAAGTAAGACATGTTCCTGGATCAACATATTTTGTTGATCCTGGATCAACATTCCTGTCCCAAAATGTATTCCTTACCCAATCCCTACCCCTAAACCTAACCAGACCCATAACTTTTACCTAAAATCAAAGGGTAATGATAGGTGAATAACACTGATGTTTACCTCACCCTGTTTCGAAGCCTAAACTTGACATAAACTGTAAACTTGTCCCTCAAATCTGATTGGTTGTTTGGAAAGTTGATCCAGGATCAACAAAGATGTTGCTCCAGGAACATGTGGTACTTGATGAAATCACGTTCACCGGAGTTACATACGGGTCAATTTGACCCCCTTTATGTATTCTTGGGGTAGTGATGCAAAAACACATTAGCCTATCATGTCTATCTTCCCCCTGTATTTCTCGATCTATTTCATTGTCTGAATAGTCACTAAATTCTTTATTATTGGAAGAGCAGTAGGCTGAGTGTTTGAATGGAAAGTGGAGAGTGTTGAAAGAGGCATTTTGGGATTAATAATTTATTAATTATTATTAAGCGCTGCTCTAAAAGAAGTCCAGATTCTTTCTTTTTATTACCCCCAACAATAATCTACTTGCTCATAATTTAAGATCATTGGAAACTATTGGAAATGGGCTGCATGTATGCTGAGCACAATGACAAATGCCTCTAAAAAAATGCCTCATTTAATGTAATCTTTCATTTCTTTTAAATGAGTTGATCAGTGGTATGCCTGGAAAAATCACTTTCCTGTTTAATTTTCAACCATAGAGGTCAGTGGTATATCATCTTGAGTATTTTTACTTCATAGAATATTTAGGATCCTTGATTCTTTTTTGATGAATTGAAAATGAAATGACCTGTTGAAATATGTCATATTTCTGTTCATATTTTTGACCAAAAAGTCCTGGAATTTTTTACTTATTATACATACTCATAGACTCCTGATGTTACATATAGACAATAGTCCATATTTGACCAACTGAACATATTCTGATAAATAAAGTCCTCGATATTGAACTTTCTATGCATACTCATTCACGCAGCATACTGAAATATATATTTATGGTTATGCTCTGTTATGTCCTGTTTCGTTTTGTCATTTATGCATAATGAATACATTTCTCTGAAAAGTTCACAGATAAATTTATTCATTACCCCACAATATTTTGGTCAATTTACTGATCTGTTCGGTTCTACTGCATTCAAAAGAATGTCTGTTAGGTAAAATAAGGTGAGAGGATGAAAAGACAAATCTCTTGGTGTGAAATGTGTTACAGTAGCAGGTACATTTTACTGTCACTTCAGAGTGTTCACTTCAGTTAGCTGATTTGACAGCCATATGAAACTGAGAAGGATCTGCTAGCAGCATATTTTAAACACATAAAGCTGAGGTGCTATGCCAAGATCCTGATCTAAGCACTAAAGGGCCCCCGTAGATTGATATAGGCTATGCAGATCTTTAATGAAGTTGTCATTACTTTAGTATCCCTGTGGGGATTTTATGAAACCAAAAAATGCAAATTAGGCCGATGTTGCTGAAGTGGTTAACAGCATTGTTCAACTTAAGCCTGGCTTACAGACATATACAGTATTTACATCTGAGCATTAGGAAGGTGTATGTTTGGTTCTTCATTTGCATAGTGATATAGTAGTAGCTATTTAGGATGCTTAAAGCATATTCAAGTTGAATGCTTAGCTTAGAAGCTACTTTTTCTTTGATTTTTGTCATTGTCTTTTTATTTAGAAGCTACCTTTTCTTTTAACTTCCCCTGTTTTTTTTTTTTTTAAAGATATTTGGAGAAATGTCTATACATTTGTCTATTACATGTTTTTGTCTCCAATGTTGTTTGTTCCCAATGGTCTTCAAAATATCTTCTTTTATGTTTCACAGAAGAAAAAATGAAGGTTTGGAACCACAATGGTCTATTAATGGTAGTAATAATGGTCATTTTTAATAATGTAAAAATGTAAAATTCACTTTAATGTGACCTGTACCTGTATTTACTGTAACATTGTTAGGGCAAAATGTTGATTCTACTAACATTATCCTGCTAATTGACTGTCTACTAATTAACTGATGCTATGATTCAAGTATAATATTGTAAAATACAATTTTAAGTATGCTTGAGCAATTCTCAGAACTTAGGTTTATTTAGACTTGAGACTGTAATGTCATGACATTTGGAACATAAAGGAAATTGTGTGTGTTTTCCCCTAGAAGCAGCTGACCATGTAATCCTTTTAGGAGTTTAGCCTGCTTTTCAGAATAGAATCATACACGTGGACTTGTCAGAATCTGTAAAGGAAGTCCTTGAACGCATGGAAAGCAAACCAAATGAAAAGCCATTTTTAGATTAAAAAAAATATATGTCTTTGAATATTGCTATTGAAATCAAACAGATTACTCTCAAATGCACTTTCACAAGTTCACATTTCAAAATTCAAGATACTACCAGGGCAATTTTATCTAGTGGGCTTAGGAGGAGGTCATGGACAAATGTATAATAAAATATCGTTGCTGTCAGGCAGAAACCTCCATATTTACTTTTTTCATGAATCATTACAATTGGTCACCCTTTATGTCTGTAGTTTTTGCAAATATTTAAAAACTTTAATACTAAATACACGTACAATGAGCTATGTACCTCACTGGCTTTAAAGAAATGTCAAATTCTAAAATATTTTTTAAGAATTTGACTAAAAGGTCCAAGATGGAAGTCTAAAGTGTCCAAGGGGATATGTGTGTAGGGGATTATCCAGCTGTGCATTTTAATACACGACGTGGAGGCAAATAACCTCCTGACGCAAAGCAGAGTTAAAGCTGTCATTGATGTTTGCAGCACTAATTTTGAATGGAAGGGTAAAAATGATGGTTATTTTTGTCACATTATTTTTTCATTAATTTCTGTATTTTTCCACTCGTTAGATCTAGCATTCTGTGTGCTTTAAATCAGACACCGAGATAAAGTAGTGCAATAAAGTTATGTTTATTTGATTGAATTATAACATTTTTATTTATATGAGAAATATAAATAAATTATAAATATAAATAAATTTTATTTATATATATATATGAGAGAGAGAGAGAGAGAGAGAGAGAGAGAGAGAGAGAGAGAGAGAGAGAGAGAGAGAGAGAGAGAGAGAGAGAGAGAGAGAGAGAGAGAGAGAGAGAGAGAGAGAGAGAGAGAGAGAGAGAGAGAGATGGGGCTTGTGAAAAGAGTGGTCCAGGTATGACATCAGAACCCAGAAGTCTAATTCGCCCCTGGTTCCTTTGATATTTTCCTATGGGGTTTTTCGATTTATGTGTAAATTAAAGCCTGTGGTAAACATACAGTCGTGCTCAGAATTAATGGTACCCCTGGTAAATATGATAAAAAATGGCTGGAAAAAATAAATCTGCATCATTTATCCTTTTGATCTTTCATTCAGAACATTGGCAAAAATCTAAACTTTCATTGAGGTAAAAGAATAGAAAGTGGGGGGGGAAATCACATTATGAAATAAATGTTTATCTCCAAAACACGTTGGCCACAATTATTGGTACCCTTTTATTAAATACTTTTTGCAATCTCCTTTTGCCAAGATAACAACTCTGAGTTTTATCCTATGATGCCTGATGAGTTTGGAGAACACAGACAAGAGATCAGAGACCATTCTTACAGAATCTCTCCAGATCCTTCAGATTCCCAGATCCATGTTGGTGCTTCTTCTCTTCAGTTCACTCCACTCATAAGGTCTGGGACGGTGATGGCAGATGCTTCATTTTGTGCTACTTAACACATTTTTGTGTTGATTTTGATGTTTGTTTTGGATCGTTGTCCTGATGGAAGATCCAACCACGGCCCATTATACGATTTCTAGCAGAGGCTGTCAGGTTTAGATTTTTTATCTGTTGGTATTTGATAGAATCCACGATGCCATGCATGTATCTGAACAAGAAGTCCAGGACCTCCAGCAGAAAAATATGACCACAACATTAAAGATGGTATATTAAATTGTACACATGGGGTACTTTTTATCCTTGTGTGCACCAAACCCATCTTGCATGTTTGCTGCCAAAAAGCTATTTTTTAGTTTCATCTGACCACAGAACCCTGTGCTGTTTGAAGGTCCAGTCATGTCTGACAATTGAATTTGCTGGGGTTTGTTTTTGGATGAGCAAGGAGGATTTTTCTTGAAAACCTCCCAAACAACATGTGGTGATGTAGGGGTTGTTCAATTTTTTTAATAGGCTTTCTGAACCCAAGACTCAACTAATCTCTGCAATTCTCCATCTGTGATCTTTGGAGAGTCTTTGGCCACTCAAACTTTCATCCTCACCATGCATTAAGACAATATAGACACACGTCCACTTCCTGGCAGATTTGTAACATCTTTAGTTGATTGGAAGTGCTTAATTATTGCCCTGATGGTCAAAATGGGGATTTTCAATGCTTTAGCTATTTTCTTACAGCCACTTTCTATTTTGCGATGCTCAACAATCTTTTGATGCACATCAGAACTATATTCTTTGGTTTTATTCATTGTAATGGGTGATTAAGGGAATTTGGCCTTCGTGTTTCCTCATATTTAAACTCCTGTAAAACAAGAAGTCATGGCTGGACAATTTCATGTTCCTAGTCACCCTGGTGTGCAAAAAAAAGGTAAATATGAATGGGAATATACTTCAGAGATATTTTACTCGTAAACAATTCTAGGGGTACCAATAATTGTGGCCAACTTGTTTTGGAGAAAAACATTTATTTCATAATGTGATTTCCCCTCCACTTTCAATTATTTTACTTCAATGAAAGGTTCGATTTTTGCCAATTTTTTGAATGAAATATCAAAAGGATAAACGATGCAGAATTATTTTTTACAGCCATTTTTCATCATATTTACCAGGGGTACCATTAATTCTGAGCACGACTGTCACTTGACAATACTTTGATGATACTTGACGATACTTTTGTTTTGTTACTCTGACAAACTATAGATCCCCTAGAACCACAGAAACACAATTTAAACATGGAGAAAGTGAAAACATTTTCCGCTGCTAACAATAGCAGCACAACTTAGGTCAGACAACACACTATTTTCATCTAATGGGCCAGAAAATATAGAAGGATGACGGAAGAAAACTATAAATACCTAAACACATTACCTAAACACAATTTATTAAAAGCTAAATAAATAAAACAATAAAAGAGATTTGAAACTAGACAAACTTTGCTTGTCATCTGTTTACATTTAAATTTTAGTTAAATAAAATCAGTAGTTAGTAGTTAATTAATCAGTTGATAAAGGAGGCAAAACATCTTGAATATAACACTTTTTTATTATTGATTTGATAATAATAATAAAAAACTCCTGGGCAAGTATGTCCAGACTCCGCCCCTCCTTAAGACATTTACCCCCCTATAGTGGTGTCCCTGCTGTATGGTCATGTAAACACATTATATGATAGTGGTCACTGGCCTTTTGCAGAAATTAATTAATATATGTGAATGTCCAAACAAAGGTAATTCTAGTTAATACTGAACACATTACAGTCACCATGAAAACAAAATTGACCATTCATATTTTGTATGAAATATTGTTATTTAGCCTATACAGTGGTGCTTATTACTTTGTGAACCTTTTAGAATTTTGTATTGTTCTGCATAAATTTGACTTAAAAAACATTAGATTTTCAGTCCTTAAAGTAGACAGAGAACGTCTCTGGTTACTATCGTAACCTCGGTTCCCTGAGAGGCGGGAAAGAGACATTACGTCAGCATGACGTATGTGGGAACTCCTCCCTTCTCCACTTTCGCTGAAATCTTATGGGATAACGCCAGCCGGGGACAGCTGGCCAATTGACGTATAGCATGCAAATACTGACAGGTTTGCGGGCAGTATAAAATGCATGGGCACGTCAATTACGTCAGAATCACGAATGAACGCTAGTACAGCTGAACAAACAGCGAGCACGGCGGCTAACGTAATGTTTCGTTCCCGCCTCTCAGGGAACCGAGGTTACAATAGTAACCGGAGACGTTTCCTTTCGAGGCGGTACACTCTTAAAAATAAAGGTTCCAAAATAGGGGTCATAGAAGAACCCTTTTGGTTCCCAAAAAACCTTTTAGTGAATCGTTCTAAAAAGAACCATTTTTTTTACATATTAATAATCTAAAGAACCTTTTTCCACTATAAATAAACTTAAAAGTTGGAATATCAGTGAGTTGAAGTGAACAAAACCGTCACTTCCTGATAAACTGGCGCTAAATCTCACAGCTAAATATCAAATAAAAAAAGAACATACTGTAGCTAGTGAGTGCCCTATTTTATGTAAAGAACTAGCAAAGTCTGAATATGTTTGTGGAAGTGTATCATGGCACGGACAAAGGAGCTCCAAGGAACTCAGACAAAAGAGTTGTTGTAGCTCATCAGACTGGAAAATGTTAAAAAAACATCTCTTAAGACACTGCTCCCCAAAAAGAATGTTGCTGCCTGTCAGCAGTTTGCTAAAGATCATGTGGACAACCCAAAGGGCTATTGGAAAAATGATTTGTGGACTGATGAGACAAAAATAGAACTTTTGGGTTTAAATGGGAAGCGTTATGTTTGGAGAAAGAAAAACACTGAAGAACCGTATCACCTCTGTGAAACACGGTGGTGGTATCATGGTTTGGCCCTGTTTTGCTGCATCAGGGCCTGGATGAATTGCCATCATTGAGGGAACAATAAATGTTTGAATGATGAATGAATGAATGAATGATGTCAGCACATCTGTCCGTGAACTGAAGCTCAAGAGAAAGTGGGTCATGCTACAAAGACAATGACCCAGTCGTTCTACCAAAGAATGGTTAAAGAAGAACAAAGTTAATGTTTTGGAATGCCAAGTCAAAATCTAGACCTTGATCCAATTGAAATGTTATGGAAGGACTTGAATCAAGCAGTTCATGTGAGGAAACCTACCAACATCCCAGAGTTGAAGCTGTTCTATACTGAGGAATTAGCTAAAATTTGTTGTGCAGAACTGATCAGCAGTTACCTGAAACGAGTAGGTGCCGTTATTGCTGCACAAGGGTGTAATACCAGAAAATACCGTAATTGAAAAATAGTCTTGTACACACTACCTGTAAAATGCCCTGTCCAGGTAGTGTAACCACTGTTCCTTTAACTTTGAACTTGTGAACTATGCTTCCAAGGGTGTCTCTAGGAACAGTTAGTGCTTTCACTATCTTTTTGTATGCTGTTCCTTGTTTGTGAAGGGCGATGAGATCTTCTCTTAACTTTTTGGACCATTCTTTTGACTTAGTCAAACGTGACACTCAACAAACCCAGCCAGTTCAGATATTTCATGTGTTCTAGCTCAAGCAAACCTGGTGCAACTAATGAAGCTCTTGAATTGTTGTATCAGGTGTGCTTGAGACAACACCTGTTTTGCGGATTTGTGCTGTTGTGAGGGATTCTATGCAGGGGGTTGAATAATTTTGAGACTGCAGAAGTCATTAAAAGATGGATTTTCAGTTGAATTTGGGGAAACCACTTGAAACATTTGTTGTGTTGAGCTATTTTAATTACTTTTGTTTGAATTGTTCATTTCAAATAGCTGAAAGTCTGTAAATGTTGACAATAAACCTGATTTGGAATGGGGGTTGAATCATTTTGATAACAACTGTAATTGACAGTTATATTTTGTCTCATTTGTTTGATTGGGTTCTTTTTGTCTACTTTTAGGATTTTTGTGAACATTTCATGATGTTTTGGGTCAAATTTATGCAGAAATATAGAAAAATATAAAACGTTCACAAACCTTCAAGCACCACTGTCAATAATTTATCTGTGCACAACATTATTATTATTTCTTTCATTCTGCCAGATCATCAGAAAAGAGATGTCAAAGTTGCTTTGATTAAAGATTGAAGACACATGAATTTAAATAATAATAATAATAATGATAATGATGATGTGCATGGAAAATCACTTATAATAAATACTGCAAAAAATATATTTTGATTTCATGGTGAGTTTAATTTAAAAATCACAGTATATAAATATGGTTTTCATTGTGAATTAAGAATGTGTAATACAAAGTTTTGTGGCTGACATTAAATTACCACACTTTTATGGTATTTTGGTGTATTTAGTAATCTCAGTCAAGTTTTGCAAGGGTAGTGAGAGACACATTTTCCTAAAAAAAAAAAAAATTTGAGCAAATGAGCAGAATAGTGTCGTTAGAGAGATCGGAGTCACGTCATACCGGTTTCCCTCTCTCTCTCTCTCTGTCTCTCCTTCGCACGTTCTCTCTCACTCAGACCACTCCTCTCTCCTCTCCTCCGACTCCCTCTGATGATCCGACTCTCCGGTACCGGGGACAGAGTCTCGCGCTGCGCTCTTGAAATCTAGAGGAAGTGCCGCGCGTTCATCCGCTGTGTTACCGCGCTGGATTTGATTCATTAAACAGAAACGAGGGGCCAGATGGATCGAATACAAGAGGAAACGAGCGGGCCGTAGCTATTTACTCTATCCCGTCACGACATGTCACTTGTCACGAGAGAGCCGTCTATTTGCTTCATTGAATATGCGTAACGAGAGAAGCAGATACGATTTAACCGTTGGCTATGAACTTGAATTTCCATTCCTCCACATCAACGGGAGGACATGGCTCAATACACATTTTCTTAAATGCTTTGAACATAATTAATTTTTGCGTCATTTCAGTAAGGCATCAGTTGAACAGTTTGTCAGAGAACAGCGCATTATGTCCGTTCAGTGCTGCATTGATGTAAGGGAAACGCTGGAGCGGAGGACAGACCGAAGCGTCGTGTGATGTGACTCGTGTCTCAGCACTACATATGTCCTGGGATTACTGCTGGAGTACCAAACAATCTGTAGAATAGTCTAATGGACAATTACTCTACGATTCAGTGTAAGTAATCATACCAAGTAATTTTAACACTATTGCGTGATGATATTCAGATGCATGAGATTAAGCACTTTGGGTACAACGGTCTAAAGGCCCCAGAAAACTGTTTTTCTGCTTACAAAGTATGTCGATCAAATGGGCATTTTGTCAAATTCATGTTTGTATCCAATGACCTCATGGAACAGAAAAAAAAATTGCAGTGTACAAAAAAGGTGTTTAGGAAAGTGCTGTGGCGTCTGATGTGTGTTTTGAGAGACAATAAATTGAAAACTTTCTTTTACTCCATGACTTTTAAATAATTTTACCCTACTGTTTTTACAATATAACCCCCTTCAAATGCTATTCAGGTTCAGTGCATCTTTACTTAAACAGGTTAAGATAGTCTTGTACCCAGGATAGCCTCTTATCATGGCTCAGTAGCCATTTAGTAAAGTAATTTTTAGAGCTTGACATCTAGTCTAGGGATTTGTCTGTCTTAATATTTTTTAATTCAACATAGACAAGTGTTGCGAAAATGTGCCGAAATGACAATCTGCCATATTTTTTATATTGTACCTTAGTGATACACAAAAATAGGTGGTGTCGCTAAGACTGGCCTATTCATTCACACTACTAATATCTCATACCATTCTGCATGTAATTTCCATTATTGCGACAATTTACACTACAATGACTGAGACTTTTTGTGAATATCTAAGAGGGCCTAATGTTATTAAGAAATACTGGTTTTGTCAAAAGAACAAAATGTCTTTTGAAAAAGCTCCAGAAGTTTTAAATTGTTCTTAAGGTACACTGCAGTATTTGTGCCTTTTGATATTTTTTTGTTGGAATGCGTCACAAAACGCACTAAGAGCATAAACGCATTGTTAAGAGTTCTTCTATTAGCGTTGGCAAAAATGTTCTGTCCATCATTCTGCACTTCTTGGAACATTTAAGCAGATATTTCTTAACATAGCTGCTGTGAATTTCATTTCTCATACTCAAGACTTTTTCCCTTTACATGCTAAGCTGCCATATTTTGAGAATGTATGCAAGCTGCAGATTAGTTGCTGGACAGGTGTAAGCTGATTAGGGGTGGCAGTGCCAGAAAAATAGGACCAAAGAAAACGTGACGGCTGAACAAAAGCTGAGTGGCACGGCCGGTGGAGAGATGTTTGTATGATGGGCCTTGTGGCTGTCAAGAGATAAATAGCCGTCTGCTAGTAGAGGAGTGAGTTGGAAGGCCTGCTGGATCTGTTCCAGGAGTTCGGAGAAAGCAGGGGGGATTGGAGGCTGTCACCAAGGGCACTGATACGTGCTGTCCTGCTGCCAAATGCCAACCGTTGTCTGCATATAAAAAAGATGATTTCTAGGTGTTTTTCCAAGCAAGATGCCTTCAGTGCAGCCTTAAAAAGCTTTCTAAATACAAATAGTCCAATCAGCAGAATAGGATCAGCTTGAGTATACAGCTGTGTTTCGACCTCGTGTGAATAGATCTCATCAGTATTGTGACAGCAGTTTTCAAAAATGAACACAATTTTACACATTCTGTTCTTTACATTCTTGTAAAGTTCCTTCCAATCATAAGCTGTGTTCTTATTAATAAAAAAAAAAACAATCAAGTGGTACTGTCCTAGTGTGCAGTCACATTTTGGATGAACTAAAATTTGGCTTCAAAAACCCTAAAAATAAGATTTCAAGTGTTAATAACTCAAAATGATCAAGAACAAAATTGAGGCTGGGGGAATACCCACAAGCCCTTGTGCTTGAATTATTTAATTATGGATGCTTGATCAAAGCATGTGAGCTTATGAGGGTATGCAGCAGTTGTTGTTCAAATTTAAAATAGGCTTTTGCTCTTTTGAGTATTGTTGATGGTTCACATGGGCCATGTTAAATTCATTCAATTTCTGCAAGTATTTAATAAAAGTGCAGTTTTATGTGCATTAAAATTTATTTGGGAGAAACCAAGTGTGTTCGTTGCCTGACCGAATGTCCAGCCAAAATATATTTTTTAATGATTTTGACTTGAGCTAATTTATTGAAATTATAAAGTTAAAGCAATTATATTTTAAATGTACAAATCTAAGTTTCTTCAAAGGTTTTGAGTAAATTGAACTCATTAGGGTTTGCAGCAGTGTTATTTTATTATCATTGAGATACTATTATACTTTTTCTTTAAATTTTGTTTTTATTTTTGTTTTCCATTTTCATTTTAGTTAGTTTTAGTAATTTTGTTGTGTTATTGTTATTTTTATTAGTTTTTATAACATGTCCATATTTTTAATGATTTTTTCATTGCTGTTTTAGTTTATTTACAATAAAAGGAAACATGTTTAATTTTCCTTTAGTTTATTCAATTTCAGATAATGTTTATTTTATTACAAGTAAAAATTGTTTTTATTGTTTCAGTTTTAGTTAACTATAATAATGACATCTTTGCAGTGTGTGCAGTCTCATACTTTTTTTGTGTTGTACAGTATGTCTCCCGCTACTTGTCTCAAGGTGCTTAATTTTCTGTTTATTTTTGCAATATGCCATGCTACTTATATTCTGTTTGATGTCTCAGTAATTTGACAGAATATAATACTCAAAATGTTATGCAATGTAACTATCCTTAGAGTAACATTAAGAGTTTTGCCCTTTGTATGCTAGTGCAACACAAGAAGACTAATGCTGTTCTTCATGCCCTGTGGTCTGCAGCCCACCGCTTTCATTTGCTCTTAAGGTACATTACAGTACATCGCCCTGTACGCTGTTCTGTTTTCTGATGGTTTTTCACAATGAAGACCATTTTCACCGCCTTAGGCTACCATTACTTGAAACATGAAAGTGGCTTATGATGAGTCCAGTCCATTCAGGTCCATTCTATTTTTTAAGTAGTTTCCATGGACTTAAGAGCTAGATGTCCATAGAAAACCCAAACTGTAATTTCCATTCATAATATTCCTTAAATTGACCCCTGTCACTCTTTTTTTTTTTTTTTAAAGATTTTTAAAATAGTAAATATTCATGGTAATAGACATAATTAGCTAAATAGGCTTTATATTTTTGCATAGATAGTCTCAGTTCTTTGAATCTTTTATGTTTTGTTTGAGGTTTCATGCAACATTGTCAGAAGCCATTCATAGGCCCGTAGGCAGTGACAGGAAAGAGAAACAGTTCAATTTTTTTAATTATTTAAATAAATAATATATATAGCATTTGAGTTAGAAGAGCACGTACAAACAGATATTATATTTTATATATATTTTGAGTGGTTGGGTCACATTTGGTGAGTAATGTCATCCTCCGTATGTGTTTATGCTATGTCCGCAAACCGTGAAAATAAGATACGGCAACTATGGTTCAAGATATCTCACTTAGATGCTCAGACATCAATATTTTTAGAAACGTGCTTTGACTCTCTTCTTACTGCCAGTGAAGACCGTCAGATCTACTCAGATATAATCATCACATGTGTTTGTGCGTTCATGTGGTTTGTTTCAACCACAAATGGTGATAGAGACACCAAAGTTTTGTGGACTGAAAAAAAAGCAACCAACATGGGTAACATCTAAATGAACTAATTTTAAGTCAGAAATATTATTTACCCTCATTAAATCAACCTAATACATTAATTTATACCAAATAAAAATATTGTTTGGGGTTACATCAGGTAAATTACTCTTTAAAGGGTCTAAATGCAAGAATGTTCATGTATTAATCACTTTCTTTATTGTCAATGTGTGAACAGCTTGTATCGAAACGTAAAAAACGAGACCTAATTTCCGAATTCCTGTTGTCTATGAAAGTCTGTGGACCGATTTTTATGTGAAAGATTTGGGACATTTTTGCCAGGAAATAGTGTCAAATATACTTTATAATCAAACTATCATAACTATTTTAAGTATTTTTTGTAATTTTAAGTACCTCACCTGTCAATATGATGGTGGTGAATTGCAGAGCAGCTCGAACATATCCAAACTTTCTAACTGCTGTTTTCTCACTGCTGGTATTTTTGTTGTGTGTTTATTTTGTTATTGAGAGGAAAGCGTGCAGCACATATTTACATATTCATCCGAACATCGCTCTCAGCAGCGTGGGCTCCGTCTATATATTTGCTAACACTATACTGCTGTAAAGGTATTTTCAACCTCTTTTTACTTCTAAGCAAAGAACGAAAAAGCTCTTCGCCACGAGTAGCCTATATCGGGGCCTTGAATCACATTCAGTCTCTTGTACATTGTGTGTGCTCACTCGTGCACGATCAATAAGTCGTTGGCTGCAGTTCACTTAATGGCCAGCGATGTCGCTAATAACTAGGGTTTCTGAATTCTACATATAGCATCTTTAAAGGGTTAGTTCACCCAAAAATTAAATTCCAACATCAATTACTGACCCTCATTTCGTAAAATATCTTCATTTGTGTTTCAAAGATTAATGAAAATCTTACAGGTTTAGAATGACATATGGGTGAGTATGTAACTGATGACAATTTTTTTCTTTCTTTTTTTCATTATTGGGTGAACTAACCCCTTTAAGGTAACAATTACAGGTTTCCACTTTTTACAGTGATATAGTACACATTTGATGTAAACAGTTAATTTTGAATTTTCCACATTTAGGTTACCTGACAAAACATTTTTACAGCTCATATTGTCACATTAGAACCAACTAGATGCAATTAGGAGGAACTGAAGTGCATTTGAGTTAGAAGAGCACAGGTGCAAACAGTACAAACAGAGATTATGTTTCACCCCAGCACTTCTGTTGCAAGCTGGTTTGTATGGTTGTGCATTTAGAAACAATTAATATAAAACTGTCAGAGACCTGTTCAAGCTGTATTGAGCTACACATTTGAACATGCATGTAAATCTTTTTTTCTTCTTCTAATTCTTCTGTCTTTTGTGGCTGTGTCCTCATTTTTGCTGTCTCCATGGTAGAACAGTCTGAAGTTATTTCCATTAGCCGCAACAGTAAGGTGGATTCAGGCAAATCAGGACACATTTTGACAGTCATCTCTATGTCTAAACAAGGCCCAATTTATCTGAATTATTATTTGAAATAACATTGTATAATACCAATGCTAACGATAGGTTGGTCTTTGCTATGCGGTGTGTGCTGATTTTGCAATTCTGTTTAAAAAAAACATATTTAATATTCCTACAGCGTAACATTCTCTGAGATTACAGAAACCAAGCAGTCTCTCATGCAGAAATGAAAGCCCATAGGGCCTCATCAGAATCATAATGCCAAGTTAAGTATAAACTAACAGTCTGCTGATAGACACTCAAAAGCATTATGTAAGTGCATAAGAAAATATGAATTTATTACCTTTGCTTAAAACCTCTTTTGGGCTGGTTTTAGAGGGCTGAAATCAGTGACCGAAATATGTTTAATTAGCGCTTCTTTTGTGTTCAGCTTCTATTTCACTATTTCACACAGTGTAAGCAATAACAGTTAAATATCTCGGCTGTGTGGTGTGGACACTAGCTCTGGATTGACAATATTAATTTCTTGATTTTAATCGGTAATGTTATATGGTTTCTTAAATCTAAAATCTTTTAGTCAGTATTGTTTTCTGTTGATCCACAGCATGAAAAAACTTCACTACACATTTGTAGCCCATTAACCTTCCAATAAGAAGAACGGATTAAGCGCACGTGAACCGATCATCTAATCTCCTCTTTATTACATCACAAAATACAAATGGGTGAACACCAGAAGGTATGTTGATAGATACATTACAGCTTACCAAAATGAATCCTGTTTAATCATTTAATTAGTGTTTCAACCAGGGACAGACATCATATAACAGTTTGTAGGCTATTCAATGTCACTTAACATTACATTTACCCCAAGAAAGCTAAATGTCCATAAACTCACTAGTTAGCTAGAAAAATAACTCTAAAGAAGAGCATTTTGCTAAATACATGCACTTTATTACATATTTGTTATATTTTTACTTAACCTGCTAGTGATGTATTTAATGTAGTTTATGTTTGAATAAATCTGTCATAAAATAAATATTTTTTAAATAAAGAAAATTGCAGTTTATTGAATATTTACAGTTTGTATAAGTTTATTTATATAGAGTAGAAACAATTCTGTTATCAAAAACTTATTTACATTTATGTTTACATTTAATCATTTTGCAGACAGTTTTATCTTATGCGACTTACAAATGAGAACAATAGAAGCAATCAAACCAAAAATATAGGGCAACAATGCAAGTGCTGTGACTAGTCCCAGTTAGTCTAGCACAGTACACAATCACATAGCACCGTACACATAGCAAGTTTTAAGTAAATAAAAAATAAATAGATGTACAGAATATAATGGTAAGTGTCAGTATTAATGTGTTGTGTTGCCGAAAAAGATGCGTCTTTAGCTGTTTCTTGAAAATTGCTAAAGACTAATATTCTGAAGTAGTGAGTTCAGGTATAGGAATGTAGAGCTAGTGGTTGTTCTGTAGGCAAACATCAGTGCCTTGAATTTGATGGCAATTGGCAACCAGTGCAAATTGATAAAGAGAGGTGTGACTGTGACATGCACTCTCTACGGCTCGTTAAAGACCACTCTTGCTGCAGCATTTTGAATCAGTTGCAGAGGTTTGACAGTGCATGCTGAAAGACCTGCCAAGAGAGCATTACAATAGTCCAGTCTGGAGAGCTTGGACAAGGTGTTGGGTAGCAAGCAACAATAGGAAGGGCCTGATCTTCCTTATGTATAAGGCAAATCTGCAGGACTATGCAGTTTTGGGAATGTGGTCTGTGAGGTTTAACTGAACATCAATCAAAACTCCAAGGTTTCTGGCTGTCCTTGATGGAGTTATGGTTTACAAACATAGCTGCATGGAAAAGTTGTGATGAAGGGTTTGGTTGGCTGAGACCACAAGCAGTTTTGTCTTTGCAAGTTTGAGTTGAAGGTGGTTGTCCTTCATCCAGCAAGAAATGGCTGTCAGGCAGGCTGAGACGTGAGCAGCTATACCATCGGATCATCTGGCTGAAATGAGAGATAGAGTCATGTGTCATCAGCAAAGCAGTAATAGGAAAAACCTGATTCTGAATGACAGATCCTAGTGATGATATTTAAATGGAGAAGAGAAGTGGTCCAAGCACTGAGCCCTGAGGCACCTCAGTAGCTAGATGTTAGATGTTGCTATTTAGACACCTCACCCCTCCACAATACTCTGACACACTACCTGAGAGGACTTGAACCACTAGAGTGGTTCCTGAGATGCCCTTCGTCATGTGGGTTGACTGGAGGATCTAGTGGTTAACTGTGTCAAAAGTGGCAGACAGATCAATAACTGAGATAATAAAAGGTTAATATAAAAGCTGCCTTATGTGCAATTTAAAGGTTTGCACAACTCAGCTTTAGCTATGTGAGTGCTAATTATTAAATAAGTTTGAGTATTTAATTGATCATTAATTGATTATTTATTTTAGGTTTTGGTTTTCGGCCAAGTGGATCCTGAATTTTTCCTGCCCGGTTTCAACCCATTTTCATTTCGGTGCATCCCTAGTAATAATAAAATTTTACTTTTATAAAGATAATTGATTCCCTCTGCTTTGATCAGTGCATTTGCTCTTGGCGACTTGATAGACCACTGTAAAACTGAGATCTTATAAAATAAGCATTTAAAGATGGTTTTATTTTAGTTTTAAGTATGGATGGATGTTGCTGAGCTGTCTCTGTGCTGAAGTTGGGCTGCACCTGAGGGCTTTTATTCTCTTTCTGGCAGGAGATGTGGATTTTGCTGTGAACACTCTCTTTTTATTAATTATTGTTCATTCTATTATGATTTACGTGGATCATCTTCTCCTTAATTAATATAACTGATATTACTTTTCTTGTTACAAGTAATCATAAACGTTATTGCCCTCAAAGACTTTTGTATTGACTTAAATCATACAACGTACATCATAAATTTCAGCAGTTGCTGACCGTTTCTCTTAAATGATCATGTGATGTGTCACTTGGAGAACACCTTGATGTAAAAATGCCATTTGCAACACTGTACATATTGCATGGTTTCTGTCTGTATGTAGTTTGCTATTGTACTGAAAAAACCTTTGTACTGACCATGAATTCAGTGTTTTGGCTAAGAAAACATTTGAATGTATGCTATTCCTCTTACGCATCCCCTTTATCTGCTTGCTGTGAAAATTTTCATTCCTACTTTATTTTCATCCTTTTTTTTTACTGCAAGCACTAGAGCTATAAATCCCTAATCCACTGTAAATTTGCTAGATTGAAGTGAGCTTGTACTTAAGTAGCAGTGTACAAACATTTTATCTCACTGTAGGTTCTGTTAAATGAAACTCCATTTAAAGTAGCCTTTTACTTTTTCTCTTCTCTAATACTGTAGCTATCAGAAACCAGTAGACCAGCGTTAAACATGCCTAAGAAATAATATATGATGTGGTAAATCCATGCATGGGCTGGTGCTGCAGCCTGTGGACTTAAATTATATAAAGCAGTTCATTTAAACACCTTTTAATTCAGCCATTTAAAATTCCAGATGAAGAAGAGCACTATCTTTGTGTGGTAGGATGTGGTTATGCATGAACACTAGCTCAATGCTTGCTAGCTGAATTCTTGCTGACACATACATAATGCAGCATTGCCTTAATACATAATCTGAATTATATTTAATTAATTAAATATTTTTAGGCGGAATTTGAGTTAGAACACTTTTACCATTTTACTTTATTTCATTTAGTTTTTACGATTTTATATAATTTATTATTATCATTATTATTATTATTATTATTATGCTAGAAATCAGGGTTTTAACATGTCACACATTTCGGTAACTTATTTAAAATAAATGGAAAATAAAACAGCTCACACTGTACAGTATGTTTAATTTGTTTAATTTGACCTCCTGAAGATGATATTCAACGTATTCTAAAGACTTTCACTGACCAATTGTTTTAAAAAGAATTAGTGAAAAATGCCCTACTACATTACTCATTTTTTTCCCTCACAATAAAGCTGTAGAAATTTTGTCTAGCTGTGTTCCGTATATTTATGTATTTGTGTGAGCTGTATTTCACATAGAAGCTCTTCTGCTACCTTAAGATGGGTGTTTCTCCTTTGGTATTGCTCTCTTGAATCAGGATCAGCACAATAAAGAACAAGACATTTCCATTTTCCCATGTGTAGGCCTGTGACCACATGACTCTATACTGTCTAAGTCAGTTTAGTGCAGAGAGTCAGAAGGGATTACTCTTTCTTGTATAAGACCATGCAAATGCAGATTTCACATGCAGTGCATCGTTCTTTAATCTGTTACTTGGGTTGTAGTCTTGTGGCTCACTGCGTCATGCGTAGGATCCTAATTAGACTGTGTTTGATTTCTGGCCAGTACTTTGCTTGCAATACGGTTTAATGCTCAGTTGTGGTTGTTGTACATTTCTTAGACTTGTTGTGTTATGGAGAAAGGGTTTCAGAAATGAAAAAAAAAACTTTGTACTACATACATTTTAGATTCTAACCTTCCTCAATTGACTATGTAAGTATCCATACTTTTTAGACTTTATGTAAGACATAAAAATCATCATTAACTTCATTGATATATCAATATATACTATACTATACCATAGTATATACTATTTTATTTGTTCATATTTTTAATTAGATTTAATTTTTATTTTAGTTTATTTTGTGTTTTTTGTATTTTTTATTATCTTTTTTTATTTTATTTATGTCTGTAAATATTTTAATTAATACATTTTTATTTATTTATTTGTTTATTTATTTGTTTGTTTTTTATTTTATTTCAGTTATCAATTATTTTGTTTCAAGTAACGGAAATGTTTTATAATTTATGGTTTTTATTTTAGTTTAAATTAACTGTAATAATTCTAGTAGAGAATCATATCATGTGTCACGATTTGGTTATGTTCCGGTTTCATGTCCGTCATGTGATCCCCTGTTCAAGTCATGTGATCCTGCCATGTGTTCCTTGTCTGATGTGTCATGTTGTCATTGGTTCATTGTTCACTGGTGTCCCGCCTTTTGTCTTTAGTCTTGTGTGTATTTTAGCCCTCATGTTTGCCATGTGTCTTGGTCAAGTTTTCTGTAAGGGAGTCCACTGGAGGCAAGTGTAGATGAGAACCCAAGTACAGTTTATTTAGGATAACATGAACAAACATAAAATAAAAGCATGGCGTGGCATGAACTTAGAGCAAAACATAAACATGGACATAAAGCTGACCAAACAGTGGTACAGTGGTACTGCCAACATGACACATCAGACAAGGGAACACTTGGCGGGATCACATGACAGACATGAAACAGGAACATGAAACATAACCAAATCGTGACATCATGATATCACTCATATCATATTTGATTTGAATGAGAGAAATTGCAATGCTAAATGTAAAAACATATTATCACCAAAAGCCACAATGAATATATCCCACACTGATCTCATACACAATGCACATACAATGCTACTACAAGTATTACTAAGAGACAAAATAGTAAAATATTATACTAGCAGAGCAGCTTTTGACTGCAAGATAATGCAAGATAACTTTGCTGACTGTTCAGTATAAGCTATATAGCTTAAACTTGATTTTATCCATCAAGATTTAATTAATTTAATTTTGTTTATATTACATTTTTTAGGTGACACTAATACTGTATGTTCACAATGAGATGAGGAACATGAATTAAGAAAGCTAATAGGCTTTATTTTAGTTTGAATCTGACTTTAAGGTGCTATTTCTACCTGAAAATACCATCTTCATATCAATCATTTATAGTATTTCTGACTTTTAAAACCAGTTAATTTAAAAGATACCACATGAAGCACATTTTGAGGTTATCCTTTAGGTTATTTCTCAGATTGTAATTTTACAAATGGTGGGAGGTGCTGCTTGTTGGATGTTTTCCAGCTGGAGCATTTTAAAACTTTACTGCTTTCCATTATCTCCAGCCTGTGCTTGCAAAGATGGCTCATGGAATCTCTCAATTCACTGCCAGTGCACGTGGTCCATTAACTCGGCACAAGAAAGTCATTGCAATCAGCTTACCATTTAATTAGTTTTTACTGGGGTGTTTAAGAACTTGTTTTTCTTTAGAATTTCATGAATACTGCACAAAGTGGGAAATTAATCGTTGTCACACTCTATCATCTAGCGTTCAAGCGACTTCCAGTATCACCCGCTAGGCCCAGTCACAGCACTGTATAATGCGAGATTACTGTACATGTAAACAGATTTACATTGCTGGGTTGATGACATGGTTTTAAGCCACCATGATGGATGTTGTTTGCCTATCAGGCCTGAGCCTGTGGGAAACTGATTCTTTTCCATATCAAGACCATTGTAGTTTAACATGGTTGCTGCTGCCTGAATGAGATTATGCTATTTCTGCCTCCTTTTTTTGCATCCAGACAATGGCTTGTCACACTACGTTTCCCACACATTGTTTTAAAAGCAGCAGTTTTTATAAAAAATAACTTTGTCTTAAATGAATAGTTCAGCCCAAAATGAAAATTCGGACATTATTTACTCGTGTCATTCCAAACCCATTTTTTTCTGTGGCCATTCTCAGACTCTGAGGAGACGTAAAAAGTTGCAGGATTCCAAGTATGAGCTACCTGTTCTATTTCCTTTCCGTCTTGTCTAAAAAAAGCTCTCTCTCTTCTGCCTTGTGTCCTGGATCTGTCTCCATTAGCGCAACTGTCCCCGGGCCCCAAGATCCACATAGGCAGCTAGGACTCCCTTTCATCAAGGTGACCTAAAATACCCATATCTACATTGCTTAGCCTAAACTTTGAGTTTTGTGAATACTCTCTTGGTGTTTGGCAGCAAGATTGGCTCTTTTATCACTGTCATGTCTAATACATTTTTTGGATAGTCACGCAAAAGTGTTTTAACTTCATGGGACAAAGCAGAGCTGTTTTGGGTCCATAACTAATTTCACTTTGGATTATTAAATGACATATCCTTGCTTACCAATTCATCGTCTTATGTTGTTTCTGCTTCCTCCCAACATACTTAGACTAGAGGCCTTCTCAGGTTCTAAGATCTGAAGTCTGAACCCGACCTGTAGTCTGAATCATTACTTACCCAAACCCAATGTGCATAAATTAATTTGAAAAAAATGAAAAACCCAAACCAAGGCAGACCCAATAAAATTAGACCAGAGTCCAACTTGACTGCAAGTAAGTTGTAAACTTTATTTATATAGCACCTATCACAGATAGAAATCACAAAGTGCTTTACAAAGTGCAACAATTTAAATAAAAGAAAAATAAAACAGATAAAACTATCAGAGCTAAAAACAAAACATAAAACATAAAAGCCCAATTAACTAAAAGCTTTTCTAAATAAAAGTGTCTTCAGCTGCTTTTTAAAAGAATCAACAGATTGGACCACACACAGCATCAGGGCATTGCTGAGTTTGGGGCCAACTGCTGAAAGGACATCAGGACATCATTTGGGGACCATCAGGAGGTCTTGACCTGAGGACCAGAGAGTACGGGAGGAGTATAGGGGGTCCATCTAGTGCTCTAAAAGTCAAAACAAAAATGTTATAATCAATTCTATATTTGACTGAAAGCCAATGAAGTGTGGATAAAACCGGTGTAATGTGTGTCCTTCTGTTGGTTCCTGCAATTTCTTTCAAACCTGACTGGACCCAAATATAAAAGAGGCAGCGACGCCCTGAACGCCGATGACAAGTACGTTTCTAACCTGGTATGACAGACCAAAATCAGAGATAACAAAATATGAAACACCTCTGTCACGGAAACCACACGGGAGGCAGAGAATCCAAGCGCAGTAGATTTATTTTAAAGGGCAATCCAAAAACACGTAGTCAAGCAGGCAGGGGTCAAAATCCAAAAACACGTAGTCAAGCAAGCAGGGGTCAAAATCCAAAAACACAAGTATAACACCAGGACAAGAACCAAGACGCAGATCAGGAAGTGGTGTGACATTAAACAAGGACTCCGTAACAAACACTAAACAAGCAGGGTATTTAAACACATATCTAACAAGACTAACACAGAACAGCTGGGAACAATGAACTGATGAGTGACAGTGGCAGACAGAATGCTGGGAATTGAAGTTAAATGTGAAGGACACCGTGAGAACGAGGACCTCTAGTGATAGACAAGGGAACACAACCATACACTGTGACAACCTTGGCATGTGTAGATAGTGTTGTCAAAAACCTCGGTACTTCGGTACCAAGTTGGTACTAAAAAATTGAACGGTTACGGTACCAGCTTTTCTTAAGTACCGGTAGTACCGAAGTACCGGGTTTATCCAGTTCTTGATGCGCTGTCCGAAAGGTGCATAGTTGCGTCCTTTTCATAAAAACACCGGTGGCGCTGCTAATGCGGTAGCTCTGAATCCACTTGTTGACAAGAAAGGAGGAAAGAGCCACATATGGAAATATTTTGAATTAGGCTAATGTCACGTTGCCATAGCACGTGCAAATTCGTTATTTCAAATGTAGGCGCGTGGCAAGCACGCTCATAATAGAAGCGATGTGCGAGCTTGTTTCTCCAGGCGCGCCACTGTTCATGGTTGCATTGCATAGCGGAGAGCAAGCGCTTGTGGAAAGAAGGAGAAAGCGGTGCGAACTGCGCTCTTCATGATGACGAGGAAATATCAGCAAAGAATGAATTGTTCCCTTTCGTTGTCACTCCGAGTTACGTCGGATGACGACGAATGGGGTTTCGCTTAGAAAGCCTATCAGCTTCGAGTATTACAAAACGAGCCAATGGCAAAGAAATGCCATGGGTCTGCGGAATTTGCATGACGTAACTCCGCCCCACCTCGTGGGTATAAAAGGAGGACGCTGGCAACATGCAGTTATGTTTTCGCTTCGGAGCCAAGAGTACCTCTTCACTCCACAAGCCATCTCTGAGAATTGTCAGCTTTTACAAACGAGTTCCTCTGGTGTTGGTGTTTGTGGGCGATTCCAGCGAGCGCGCGCTTCCTGCTGATCTGTGCAGTGATTTTGCCAGAGAGTGCGTGTCTCCCCGGCCGCCTCGACATCAGAGTGTTTCTCTCTCACAAAAAGAGCTTGCACGCGGCACGTCTTTTTAAAGATGCCTCGCCCGTGCACTTCTGGTTGCGGCAGATATGTGTCTGACTCTGATGGGCACGAACGCTGCCTAGTGTGTTTGGGCATGGATCACGCTAGAGCAGCGCTCGTGGATGAGTCATGTTCTCTCTGTGGGAACATGACCATCGCGTCACTAAGGTCGAGACTCAGTGAACTCGCAAGAGTGAGAGTCCCCTCATCCACACCCCGATCTAATGCTCCCCCGAGGAGTGCTACTTCGGCTGGTGGCCAGGGTGACCTGAGGGTTACGATCTGGAACCAGGCGCCGACTATGTGTCCGCGACCCCAGCCCCCCTCTTCAGTGACGGTGCCCGCTAGTGAGCCTCCGATTCCCGCGGGTCTACCTTCGGGTGCCCCGCGGGCTTCGGTTGAAGCTACAGAGGAAGACGCCATGTCTGTAGCAGCATCACAAGGTGGGCTTGATTCTTCCAGAAAGTGAAGATTCAGCGCAGCTGCCACCTTCCGGTGTGCATACGGCTGTGCCTGAATCGGATCCGGAAATGACGGCCATGCTTTCCCGGGCAGCCGCGAGCATTGGTTTAGAGTGGAGGCCTCCACCCTGTCCTGAGCGCTCGCGGCTGGACGATTGGTTTTTGGGTAAGGCTGCCGCCCCCCGTGGTCCACGGCAAACCCCAATACCATTCTTCCCGGATGTGCATGATGAGATCTCGAAGTCCTGGAAGACCCCCCTGTCTTCCCGGGACCACTCGCTGATCCCATCCGCCTTTCCTCCCCTCGATGAGGCGGCCGCCCGTGGGTACAATGGGCTTCCCCCGGTTGAACGCTCTGTTGCGATGCAACTGTGTCCTCAGAGTGCTTCTTCTCGGGGCGAGCCTAAGCATCCATCCAAGGCCTGTAGATTTTCGTCGTCTATGGCGGCGAAGTCTTACAGAGCAGCGGGACAGGCGGCTACCTCTCTGCATGCTATGGCCACTCTGCAGGTCTACCAGGCCCAGATGCTCAGAAACATGCACGAGGGCAGGACAGACCCAGGGCTCTTCAATGAGCTGCGTGCCGCAACCGACCTCGCTCTCCGGGCGACGAAGGTAGCCGCGCGCTCCCTGGGTTAGGTGATGTCCACCGCGGTGGTCCAGGAGAGACACCTATGGCTGAACCTGGCTGACATGCGGGATTCCGAGCGGACTCATCTGCTCGATGCGCCCCTGTCCCAGGCCGGCCTCTTCGGCGGCGCAGTTGAGGACTTTGCCCAACAGTTCTCAACTGCACAGAAACAGACTGAGGTTATCAAACATATTCTGCCCCGCCGACCCGCTGCTGCCTCGTCGTCGGTCGGGCAGACGCCTCAGCCTGTTTCCCGCCGAGGGCGCCCTCCTAAAGCTCCCGCCCCTCCCGCTAGGCCAAAGCAGCAGCCTTCACCCAGGCCGACGCGCGGAGGAAGCCCCAGCCCTCTTCAGCCCCGCCCCCCGCCAAGCGCCGGGCCAAGCGGCGCTCCTGAGACGGGCTGCTCAGGGATGATGTTTGTTTCACAGGAGATGGTAGCAGGGCCACTCCTTCCCCCGGTGGAGGGCCGGGGGAGAATCTTTTGTTCTCCACTCCCCGCTGCTCACCCACGGGTGGGCAGCACCCTAATGTGGTTAAAGACAGAAACAAACCTCTCACCCCTGAGCACACAGAGTTCTCGGACGACCCAGAGCGCCGCCCACCAGCCGTGCTCTCCTCGTCCCCCTCTGTCCCAGAGTCGGTTGACACGGCGTGCCGCCCACGGGCCGTTTCGTCCCTGTCCCACTCTGTCGCCAGACCCCTGGCAGAGCAGGCCCCCGTGGGGCTATGCCGTCCACGTCCGGGCCAGTTACTCCGCTTCGCTGCCCCTCCGGGGGGACGCCGGTGGTCCGCATGACCCCGCTGGTACAGTTCCTAGAAGCCTGGCTAGAGCTTCCCCAACTGTCCCGCTGGGTCGCCCGCACCGTCCGGTTCGGCTATGCGATTCAGTTCGCACGGCCCCCTCCCCGATACAGGGGAGTCCGCTCCACTTTGGTCGGTGGCAACGCCCCGATCATGCGAGCAGAGATTGCCACTCTGCTGGCGAAGGGTGCAATCGAGACTGTCCCTCCAGCCGAGATGAGGTCCGGCTTCTACAGCCCTTACTTCATTGTCCCCAAGAAAACCGGTGGGTTACGACCAATCCTGGACCTGCGAGTATTGAATCGCTCCCTTTACAGGATGCCGTTCAAAATGCTCACCGCCAAACGCATTTTCGAGTGTGTGCGGCCCCAGGATTGGTTTGCAGCGATCGACCTGAAGGACGCCTACTTTCATGTCTCCATTCTCCCTCGTCACAGACCGTTCCTCCGGTTTGCTTTCGAGGGACAGGCATATCAGTACGCGGTTCTCCCGTTCGGGCTAGCCCTGTCCCCTCGCGTCTTCACGAAGGTCGTCGAGGCAGCCCTTGTTCCCCTTCGGGTTCACGGGGTTCGCATCCTGAACTATCTCGACGACTGGCTGATTATAGCTCACTCTCGAGACCAGGTTTGCGAACACAGGGACCTTGTGCTCCGGCACTTAGCCCGTCTGGGCCTTCGGGTCAACTGGGAGAAGAGCAAACTTTGCCCCGTGCAGAGGATCTCTTTTCTCGGTATGGACATCGACTCGGTCGCCATGTCCGCGCAGCTTACGAGCGAGCGCGCGCAGTCACTGCTGACTTGTCTGAGACAAATACAGGGCAAGAAAGCGGTTCCACTGAAACATTTTCAGAGGCTCCTGGGGCATATGGCATCTGCAGCCGCGGTCACGCCGCTCGGATTGCTTCATATGAGACCGCTTCAGCTTTGGCTTCGCGACCGAGTCCCGAGGTGGGCATGGCAACAAGGCAAGCTCCGAGTTCCAGTGACTTCGAGCTGCCGTCAGACCTTCACCCCGTGGTTGAACCTCAGTTTTCTCAGGGCTGGTGTCCCCCTGGAACGAGCGTCGAGGCATGTTGTTGTCTCAACAGATGCCTCCGCCATGGGCTGGGGCGCCATGTGCAATGGTCGTGCTGCCGCGGGCTCCTGGACAGGACCCCAGCGCCTATGGCATGTGAATTGCCTCGAGTTGCTGGCAGTACGCCTTGCTCTGCACCGCTTCCGAGCGCTGCTCATGGGTCAACACGTACTAGTCCGATCACTAGTCAACACGCACTAGTCCGATCAATACCGCCACAGTAGCGTACATCAACCATCAAGGTGGTCTACGCTCCCGCCGTATGTCGCAACTCGCTCGCCACCTCCTCCTATGGAGTCAGAAGCATCTGAGGTCCCTTCGTGCTATTTACATTCCCGGAGCCCTGAACCGTGCTGCCGACGAGCTGTCACGGCTTCAGCCCCTCCCTGGAGAATGGCGACTCCATCCCCAGTCGGTCCAGCTGATTTGGGACCAGTTTGGCGACGCACAGATAGATCTGTTTGCCTCCCGCGACTCATCCCATTGAGCCCAGTTTTATTCTCTGACCGAGGGCACGCTCGGCACGGATGCACTGGCGCACAGCTGGCCGAGGGGCCGCAAGTATGCGTTTCCCCCAGTGAGCCTTCTTGCGCAGCTCCTGCGCAAGGTCAGGGAGGACGAGGAGCAAGTCCTTCTGGTTGCGCCGTACTGGCCCACCCGGACTTGGTTCTCCGAACTAGTGCTCCTCGCGACAGCACCTCCTTGGCCAATTCCTCTGAGGAAGGACCTCCTTTCTCAGGGACGGGGCACTCTATGGCACCCTCGTCCCGATCTTTGGAACCTCCACGTGTGGCTCCTCGACGGGACGAGACAGGTTTAAGTACCCTACCACCTGCGGTGGTGGCTACCATCATTTCCGCTAGAGCGTCGTCCACGAGACATGCCTATGCGTTGAAGTGGAACCTATTCGTCAATTGGTGCTCTTCTCGCCGAGAAGACCCCCGGAGTTGTTCGATCAGTTTCGTGCTTTCCTTCCTTCAAGATGGGTTGGAGCGAAGGCTGTCTCCCTCCACCCTCAAAGTTTATGTTGCTGCTATTGCCGCTCACCATGACTTAGTGGAAGGTAAGTCCATAGGGAAGCACGACATGATCGTCAGGTTCCTGAGGGGGGCGAGGAGACTGAATCCTCCTCGCTCTCCTCTCGTTCCCTCTTGGGACCTCTCAGTGGTTTTAAGTGTCCTGCGGAGTGCTCCCTTTGAGCCTTTGCAATCAGTGGAGCTTAAGTTCCTGTCAATGAAGACAGCGCTCCTGATTGCATTGGCCTCTCTCAAGAGGGTCGGGGACCTGCACGCATTCTCCGTTGACGAAGCGTGCCTAGAGTTCGGGCCGGCTGGTTCTCACGTGATCCTGAGACCCCGGCCTGGATATGTGCCCAAGGTTCCTACCACTCCCTTCCGGGACCAGGTGGTGAACCTGCAAGCGCTGCCCTCGGAGGAGGCAGACCCAGCCTTGGCACTGCTCTGTCCAGTACGCGCTCTCCGCGCTTATGTAGACAGGACGCAGTGTTTCAGGACCTCAGACCAGCTCTTTGTCTGTTATGGTGGGAAGCTGAAGGGAAAGGCTCTCTCAAAGCAGAGGTTGTCTCACTGGATCGTGGACACCATTGCTTTGGCTTACCAGCAGCAAGGCCGACCGTGCCCCCTTGGTGTGACCGCCCACTCCACCCGGAGTGTGGCATCCTCCTGGGCGCTGGCGCATGGCGCCTCGCTAGCAGACATCTGCAGAGCTGCAGGCTGGGCGACACCTAACACATTCGCCAGATTCTATAATCTCCGAGTGGAGCCAGTGTCCTCTCGTGTTCTCGCTTCAAACAGCTAGTTCCGGACCCGCTCAGGTGTCTTCGCTTGCTCGCCATTCCACTCCGCGGACTGGATACGTGCGATATTCTGCTCAGGTTCCTCCAGCACCCCTGATGCTAGCGCCAGTGTCTATTGCCTGGGCGTCGGCTAGGTGCCTCCGTGTGCATGGTCCCTCCCATGAGCTACCCCCACACGTGTATTTCCACTGTAAGCCTCTTTGAGCATGTGTCTTTCCCTCGGCAAGCCACCTTGCCACCCCTGAGGTTGAAATATTCCACCTGCGGCTGGACACCTCAGAGTTTCCCCATATGTTACTATCAGGTCATATGTGTATTTTCAAATGCCCCCCCCCACTGGGTTGGTGATAATTGCATATTTCCCCTTAAAAGCTTGGGATATGCTTCCCAGTGTACCTTGGTATTCCTGTGTTAAATAGGAGTCCTTCGTCCTAATATCTCGAGGGCTCAGATTTTTCGCAGGGCGCTGGAAGACAGCTGTGAAGGTGGCGTGATTTGACTGGTAACCCCATTCGTCGTCATCCGACGTAACTCGGAGTGACAACGAAAGGGAACGTCTCGGTTACGTATGTAACCCTCGTTCCCTGAGTAGGGAACGGAGACGTTACGTCTTCCTGCCACTTCCGCTGTTTCGCGGGGATCGCCCAAGTTCAGTCTTGGCTCCTCAGCGAGAAAACATAACTGCATGTTGCCAGCGTCCTCCTTTTATACCCACGAGGTGGGGCGGAGTTACATCATGCAAATTCCGCAGACCCATGGCATTTCTTTGCCATTGGCTCGTTTTGTAATACTCGAAGCTGATAGGCTTTCTAAGCGAAACCCCATTCGTCGTCATCCGACGTAACGTCTCCGTTCCCTACTCAGGGAACGAGGGTTACATACGTAACCGAGACGATTTCTAGCCCTTGCATTAGAAATCAGCTACAGGTTTCTCAAGTTTTGAAGACAGGCAAGAGTGACATTTTTGGCAGTTTTGGTCAAATAAAACGTAATGTATGTTTTATCTCCTGTATAGTTTGGTAACACTACAATAAGATACCATTCATTAACATTACTTAATGCTTTATCTATCAACACATTGAGTGAACAATATACAATAAACATTAAATGTTTATTTAAAAGTTAAAAGTTTAAAAGTTTGTGAATGTTATTTAATACAAACACTTGATTGTTCACGTTTGTTTACTTCATTCATTGTGCATTAAATAATGTTAACAGATAAAACTTTTGTTTTTAAAAATGTATTGGTAGCCTACATTTTTAAATGAAACCCAAGGAGAATAATTGCTACAGTATATAACTATTGTTTATTGTTAGGTCATTTTATCTAATGTTATCTAACAAATATAATCGTATTGTTAAGTGTTTTTAATACTACAGTTTCCATCTTTGTAACTGTGCACTTTAATAATATATATAAATTTAATCTAAATTAAGCTTTGGTACCGAAATTGGTACCGAGAACCGTGGATTTTCACTGCAATTTTGGTACCGTGACAACACTATGTGTAGATATAAAAGTATGCCTATTTTCCTTCCTTATTAGTAGATACAATTCAATCTCTGTTCCTTCTTCGTAATGTTTATGTTAGCCATGATAATTGCTCACCCAAGCGGCGAAAACTGTGCTGTTACCAGATATCAATTATCTACAGCCAAAATGCTTCTGAAGCAAATGTAGTCAAACGTGACTAATTCTTGAACACTGAGCATGAAACTGATGCTTCAAATTGGTGATTGGCTCTAGTTTTTTTCAAGATATGCTATTGGGACAGTATATGACCTTTGACTTGGGAATGGGAATTAAGGGAACGGATCTCAATTTCAACCAGAAATGACTAAAATGCATCTTTGATGGATCTATGAATAAATCTATGACTGGGTTTGGACATTACTTGCTTTTAGGAATGATGCAATCTGAAGCTGGTATTGCTTCATACATGATATGAATTGCATCATGTTATTTCTAGAAATCATGTGTGATACAATCATAATGAAGCTTAAATCACTCTGCTGAAGAAATTGCCCTATATCAGCTCTAGAAATCATTCAGCAGGGGTGTAAAACTCAATTCCTAGAGGGCGACAGCCCTGCAGAGTTTAGTTCCAACCCTCTAGCACACGTACCTGTAGTTTTCAAATAAGCCTATAGGACATGATGAGCTTGATCAGGTTGAAGCTAAACTCTGCAGGGCTGTGCCAAAGTGTTATTTTGCAAAGGGACACATTTCTGTTTAGCCAAAGTGAGCCGAGATGCCTCTTACTTGTGTGAACAGTGCAGATAACTTCAAATGGAGCAAATAGAGCCCATCAATGCTTGCAGACTATTCCTGGACAAGAGATGCTCCATTTAATGAATACAAGAGACAAGCCAAGAAGCACGGAGTAGACACTGAATAGGACTAAACAAAAAAAATTGCCTTTTTTTCATACTAAATTTCATTTCCCTTTTGCTGAATTTTAAAGTGTTACATAAACAGGACATGTGACGGGTAATATCTACACAATACAGATACGTAAAAAGTAAAAACTTAAATATCTTGGAAACAGGAGCCAATCAGATGTATTAGATGTTGCCTATTCTTTGTGTAGGCTATGTCGAAAATGTGGGAGAATATGGTTGCACACACATCGTCTCCATATATCTACAAAAACATGAATTTGGGACTTCATGCGCATACATTTGACGTGTTCAGTCTATAGGTGCATAGTGTTTCTTTACAAAGTGACATCGGAGCCGATTATTTTTTTGTCATTTTTGAAAACGTCGTCGAAAAATGTACAGTTCCATTTTTAGTACATTGTTGTCGTGTAAACGTACCCTCAAACATTTAAAGGGATATTTCCCCTGAAAATGACAATTCTGTCATTACTGTTTTGTTTTTTAAACTTCCATTGTTACAAAAAAAATTTAAACAGTTATTTTAAATTGTAGTAACATTTCACACCATTACAGATTACAATTTATTAAGTATTTTTGTTTAAATAAATGCAGTCATGGTAAGCATTAGAGACTTGCAGACCCTAGATGTTTGAACAGAGTACATGTATGGAAAGTATTCAATATTTTTTCTTTATTGTTTCTCCTTTTGTGCTCCATAAACATCATGTGGGTTTGGAACAGCATGAGGTTGAGTAAATAATGACTGTAAAAATTGTCCCATGTCTGGAATGGGAAATGCGCCATGGATCATTGACTGAGATTGATGAACATTCAGAAGAAGGATCACAAAGAGAGCATGCACATATTGGTAAATACAAGACGTTAACCAGATCATTCACAGTAAAATCCCCAGAGGTACATGCATACCTTTACAGATTTTAAAATGTAGCTCTGGAGAAGTACATTTAATTCAAAAGTGTTCGCTTTACCATAATTGATTTCACTTTGTAGTGAAAAAATAAAATGATGCCTTGCTAGCGGATCATTAATTGATTCTGAATTTAAAGTCGTGGTATTTGCTCTGCTCTGTGAAGGATAGGTTTGAAGATCCCAGGGGCATATTTGTTTTCCTGCACGTCTTCTGCCTCTGATTATTGGAGAAAGCTGCAGTGTCTGCCAAATAGCCGTGCCTCATGCTGAGGCAGCAGTGAGGCTGTTCTGAGCAGTCATGGTCATTGAGAAGGAGAAATGGGGCAGAGCCAAATGGAGGGAAAGCAGGTTGCCTGGTCATCACAGCACTTATGTCTAAACAGTTGTCTCCTTTTTTGGAGAGTTTAACAATTGTTCAGTGAACCTAACAGAATGTCTCTGAGGGGTTATAAGTATTTGTGGCATCAGTTTGCTTGACTAACAGACACAAGATCCATGTTTCTTCATCCGTTTAACGCATGAATGTTTGTGACAGATGTCTCTACAGCAGTGGTTCTCAACTGGTTTTGCCATGGGACCCACATTTTCCCATGGTCATTAAGCCGTGACCCAATTTTTTTAAGAATTTGAACCAGGCACATTTATGTCTCAAAAATGGTTGACAGGTACAAGTACCATCCCACAACAAGGGGTATTTTGGGTTATGATTACAGAAACTACAACTACCATGGTAAACACACAAGACTAACATGAACTGTTAATAACACAAGGACACTGATCCTGACTTTTGGGTTGCAACCCACCAGTTGAGAAAAACTGCTCTACAGGATACGGTTTTTAATATCAAGCCGTTTTTCATTACTTTATTTGTTGTACTTTGTTGCAGCCTCTGGTTGACCTTCAGCTTTTCAAAAACAACAATGCCAAGATTCACAGTGCTTTCCCAGCAAGACCGTATAGATGAATATGCTTTTAGAAAATTCTGTAAATCCGTTTCTGTTGCCTGCTTTTACAATAAAATCGGACCCTTTATCATCATTTTAGTGCATGTCATGAGACGAATTATGTACTTTGTGTACTGGCAAATTATACTGCCAATGGTAACATCCTGTGCCCTCTAAAATTACACAGAGCCCACATGTGCTGATCTTCCTGCTGGCATTTTGCCTTCGTTGTCATTTTGTATAATGAATTCAAATACACGTTGGACCTACATGATTTTTTCAGAACCTTTTAGTCGTAGCTGACGTGTTTTCGGATTGCTTAATTGTAATTCATTTGAATGTATTGAAGAAATACTCAACATTTTATTACATTTGCCATAACACATGATTAATCTATAGACCTTTTTCACATTTCCAGGTTTCTCAGAAGCGGAAGTTGTCATAGTTGGGTAAACCTCTATAGTGGTGACGAAAGACGACACCAAATATAATTTTTGTTTTACAATTTGCTCCAAAAGAAAAAAAATTTTTTAATTTTTTTTTTATTTTAACAAATGCATGTTAATTCCTTGTTTGACTGCCAAGGTAATAACACAAAGTATTGTGTTATAAATGTGTATTACATTTAAATATATATTAATATAATATAATATAATATGAAAACTTTTACTAGATTTTGATAACTGTGGAAACTCATCACAGTCTGTAAAAGGGTCCATTAACATTAAAATATTAATCTGATTTTTCAAACATACAAATCTTAAATACTTGTCAAGACTAAGACTTTCATATAAGTACTTATTCTGTCCTTCATAATGTAAATTTGAAACACCCAATGTTCATTAGCTGCTCAGCTTTTAGAAGTTGTCGGTTTTGTATAATTTTTCCATGAGAATTCTTTGACTATTCATTTTTTAATGCTTAAAAATTACCTTTTTGGGGTGCATAGTCTGTCAAAAACATCCAGTACTTATACTTTTTTTTTGCTTGTGTTTTGTAACAGATAAGTAAAGTCAAGTTTTAAAGCAGCTTTACAGTGATCAACAGGAAAATAATGGGCCCTATCATACACCCCGTGTAATGCAGCGCCAGGCGAGACAAGAGTGTTTTTGGCTAGTTTCAGCGCGACACAGTTATAATTTTCACGTCCTGCGCCAGGTTGTTTAAATAGCAAATGCATTTGCGCCCATTTGTGCGCCCATGGGCAATCTGGTCTGAAAACGAGGTGTGTTCAGGCGCATCGTTTTTGTGTTTTGAAGTAACTGAAATAGACTGCGCCATTGAACAACTGAAACCTGGTCTAAAGTCAGTGGCACAATCTTTTTTTTGTTATTTAAAGAGTACGTTAGTAATTAGCAAAGTGTAGGGTCTTACACTTTGCTTATTATGCACACAGGTACACGCAGCAGCACACAAATCAGCCAAATATTAAAAATAAAAGGATTACAATGTGAAATATTATTATTGTGTACATAAATATATCGTGGAATCCGTCTTGTCCCGTAGATGTTCTGCTTGCACTCTTTAACCTCGCGCACAAGCAGATCCGTTTCCTCTGTGGAGACGCGTTCAGTTGTTGTGCCGAATTTCGACTCCCTGCCATATTATTACCCCCCTCGTTGAAGTCAGTACCTGATTGCCTAATCCTAACCCCGCCTCTAATCCTAAACCCCTCCCACACAACTAATCCTAAACCTACCAATGCTAGGGGGGGGGGGGGGGTAATAATTTGGCCGGGGTCGAAATACGGCACAACACCGTCTTTCCACTATCAAATTCCATCATGTAAATAGTAGTCCACCATGGCGCGAGTGCAACTGGCATTAAAAGGGAATGGGAGATGAGACTCTGATTGTTTTTTTGCTCGTAACGCCCAAAACACACCCATTATTCATTAAGAAAATAGAGAAAACCCTCTTAGACCATGCGCCTGGCGTGCTGACCATTTTTTCCCATCATTAAACTAGTAAACGTGGATTCGGACACGCCCAAAGTGCACTTGCGCTGTGTGCTTTAGACCATGCGTTTAGATCGTTAAAATAGGTCCCAATGATTCATTATTGCAAACATATTTCAATTTGGCTGTAAAGAAACTCTAAAAAGAAAAGAAGCATAATCTTTTAGCTAAAGTCAGTGCCGTGTTGATTCAGGGTTGTTTTAAAGAACATAAATTCTGAAATAAGCTCAATTCGGCTATAAACCAGACCTTTTCAAGTCCTTTTCACAGACCCCGATGGCCAGTTTTGTCTGATGAATGATGCCAGCGTGATGAATCCGATCTTCAAGCAGAACTGGATTCATATTTGTAATGATACCATTCCACAATCTGAATTCTGACTGATGCAGCCTGGAATTGAACCACACTATGTTGCTTCTTTTGGCCAAAGAAGAACAAGTCCCCGACTGAGCCTGGTTTCTCCCAAGATTTCTTTCTAAAAACTTTAATCATTTATTAAAAGCAAAATTATTTGTTGGTGTGGATGATATGCAGGGGTATATACAGTATATATAGTATAATATGCAGTGTTGCTACCATGAAATGTTTTGCCTGCACGAGAAAGACCCAGCGCGTCAGTAAGGGAGACAAAGAAACTTGCTGAAAGAGTGCAAGAGTTTTAGTATTCTTCTTAATTTTTAATTAGTTTTATATTTAAAACAGTACTATTTGATTTATAATTCATTTTGATTTTAGTTTTAGTGATGCAATATTGTAGTAGATGGTTGCTTGGTTATAATTTTCTCTCTTATTGTATCAATCTTGATATCAATCAATCTTTATAATGGTAATATCGGTATGTAGACAAATTTAAAGTTATGTAATTGTCTGGTTTTAGCCAGGTTTCTGTCATACACAGCAAATCTAGTTTATAATCTGTGATCATATCATTTACAAAAAGTGTTTTTGTAGAAAGGGATTTAATATTCAGCAAGCCAAGCTTTATCATTTGTTTATCTGTATTATATCTGTTTTTAATTTGTTTTACATCAATTAATTTATTATCAAAGCCGTACCTAGATCCCTTGCATTCTTACTATCCTCGTTTAAAGTTTGGATGCATGTCTCTAATTCTTCTCTGTCAGCCTAACTATTTCCCTGCATTTATCACATGTGAAACCCTCACCGCTGACAGAGAAGGCTATGTGGCAGGCAGTGCAAGTGACAATAACAGGAAAATATGGCATGATTCACCATGACAGCATAAAAAATCAATGAAAATACGAGTGTGCTGATATGTCTGCAGATGAAATTGTAGGAAAGAAATTGGCTTTGGAACATAAAATTCTTGCCATGTTTTTTTTTTTTTTTTTACAGTAAAACCTAATAGAAAATCGTATAAATAACCTGGCATTTTGAATATCTACAATAGTGCGACCATCTTGAGGAATATTTGTCTGTACTAATTTGCAGATGTGCTCATATAATTCGCTGTTTCCCCCTTGAGCTTAACTGTCCTGAGGAAGGACTCCCAGGAGATCAATGTCAGACTCACAATAACAAAACCCACAGACTCACACACGCAGCACTGGAAGAGATCAGAAGTTCTATATTAATTAGAAATAATGTTAACATTAGTTAACATGACATTAGTTAACATAAACTAACATAAAATACTGTGCCAGCGTGAGTTGCATCAGGGATGAAATAAAGAATTGGATTATTTAGTTGCAGCAATAAGCTGGTATATATTAAAGGTGCTGTAGGGGATTCTCTGCAGAAAGAATTTTTGTTATGCTGGCTGAAAGTCTCCTCATATCTTGATAGCAATTAGTCTATTAAGCGGTCTAAATGCATTTTTATAAATATATGTCGTCTGTGGAAGGCGTAGGAATATAAAATGTTCGTTAAATCGTTGCGTTCGGTCCGAATGGTCCTATAGCATGGGTTCCCTGTCAGTCAACGTGTGTTTGCACTGCGTAGACTGTTCACTCAGACATAATAAATCATCAGTGCGTTCACGTACGCTGTGCAGACAGAGCGAGAATGGCAGGCAAAGCAGCAACAACCTAACTTTCCTTCTGAACCAACAACAAGTGACACTGGCAAAGGATCTACGATCTATATATCTTCATCGGAGCCAAGCAGACTCTCATCGTGGAAACCCTATCATGCAAGAAATATTATTACACACTGACAAGTTTTGCTAGCTAAACAAACCGAAAACTTGCTGCATCTAATTCTGTTTTTAAGAGTTTGTTTACATTTGGTATTGTAGTGTTACTAACTGTACTATAAAGTTTTCTCACTGGTGAATGACACATGATATTGGTATTGCAGTAACGTTGTGTCTCCGGTCCTCTGGGCTGTGTGCGTTCGTGCTTTCAGGAGGCATGGCTTTGGACGGCGATTTGCAGGGAGGGTGGGATGTACGCTTTTAGTGGTATCAGGCTAAAGTTAGCATTTTCACTGATGTCCTACAGCACCTTTAACAACTCAAAAGAAACCAAAATACTCAGGAATACATCGCATAGAACACGGGACAATGAACTGAAAAAACATAGGGTATAAATACATAGGTAAATTAATCAGTGAAATGAACATCAGGTGCAAAACATAATCAAATCAATGAAAAACCATAGAAATGAACTCAGACACAGAAAACAGATCTAAAACACAAGCAAAACCCAAACAAACACAAGACCAGATCAACCGTGACATAAAGCAGTTATTAACCTTAATGTTAATTTGAAAATTTAGTAATATATTATTGTATCTGTTTATGTTTTTTAATGGACCTGAGCTAATAACAATTTGCACACACTGCAGGAGGGATTTTGGCCCACTCCTCCACACAGATCTTCTTTAGATCAGTCAGGTTTCTGGGCTGTCGCTGAGAAACACGGAGTTTGAGCTCCCTCCAAAGATTCTCTATTGGGTTTAGGTCTAGGCCACGCCAGAACCTTGATATGCTTCTTACAGAGCCACTCCCTGGTTATCCTGGCTGTGTGCTTCGGGTCATTGTCATGTTGGAAGACCCAGCCTCGACCCATCTTCAATGCTCTAACTGAGGGAAGGAGGTTGTTCCCCAAAATATCGCAATACATGGCCCCGGTCATCCTCTCCTTAATACAGTGCAGTCGCCCTGTCCCATGTGCAGAAAAACACCCCCAAAGAATGATGCTACCACCCCCATGCTTCACAGTAGGGATGGTGTTCTTGGGATGGTACTCCTCATTCTTCTTCCTCCAAACACGGCGAGTGGAATTATGACCAAAAAGTTCTATTTTGGTCTCATCGGACCACATGACTTTCTCCCATGACTCCTCTGGATCATCCAAATGGTCATTGGCAAACTTAAGACGGGACTTGACATGTGCTGGTTTAAGCAGGGGAACCTTCCGTGCCATGCATGATTTCAAACCATGACGTCTTAGTGTATTACCAACAGTAACCTTGGAAATGGTGGTCCAAGCTCTTTTCAGGTCATTGACCAGCTCCTCCCGTGTAATTCTGGGCTGATTTCTCACCTTTCTTAGGATCATTGAGACCCCAGGAGGTGAGATCTTGCATGGAGCCCCAGTCCGAGGGAGATTGACAGTCATGTTTAGCTTCTTCCATTTTCTAATGATTGCTCCAACAGTGGACCTTTTTTCACCAAGCTGCTTGGCAATTTCCCCGTAGCCCATTCCAGCCTTGTGGAGGTGTACAATTTTGTCTCTAGTGTCATTGGACAGCTCTTTGGTCTTGGCCATGTTAGTAGTTGGATTCTTACTGATAGTATGGGGTGGACAGGTGTCTTTATGCAGCTAACGACCTCAAACAGGTGCATCTAATTTAGGATAATAAATGGAGTGAAGGTGGACATTTTAAAGGCAGACTAACAGGTCTTTGAGGGTCAGAATTCTAGCTGATAGACAGGTGTTCAAATACTTATTTGCAGCTTTATCATACAAATAAATAGTTAAAAAATAATATATTGTGATTTCTGGATATTGTTTTTTAGATTATGTCTCTCACAGTGGACATGCACCTACGATGACAATTTCAGACCCCTCCATGATTTCTAAGTGGGAGAACTTGCAAAATAGCAGGATGTTCAAATACTTATTTTCCTCACTGTATATATATATATATATATATATATATATATATATATATACAGGTCCTTCTCAAAAAATTAGCATCCAAACAAGTATCCAAGTCCAAAGTCATCTAAATGGCAAAAAGTGTCCCAATATAAATATATATATATAGGCCTATATATTAATTTAATTTAGAAGTTCAAACTTTTATAAAAGTGATAACTTTGACCTTTATGTGGATCAAATCACTGACTGCGAGAAGAATGTGTGAAATAATTGTAAGAAAATATATTTCAGCTTCTAGAGGTGGTTTCCTAGGAAACCGTTTTCAGCTATTATGAACAACGTGTCAGGCTGGCTGCATGTGGCTCTGAGAATGCAGTTGTTAGATATACATGCATTGTTAATGGCCATATGAAATATTCTGCTTTTATTCCTTTTAAGAGTGCGTTTACTCCTTCCTTCAGTCAAATGAATAACCTTTATAAAACAGAAGAGATGCTAAAGTCCGTTTGGCAGGATAAATGTAACCTCATTCACCGGCTGAGGAGCGACACTGATAGCATTTCATCTTGTGGCACCTCCGCTCTCTAGATCTCACATAATGTGGCCTGGCTTCACCAAAGTCATTACAGAGATATCCTCTACGGGAATGGTAGTGAATTAATCTGAGATGTATTTATGTGAGGCGACTGCAAGACAGAAATTAAGCCATTTTGCTAGAGCGGAGCTGGGAAACTTGTGAATGTGTCCTCTCGCCTTTGCAGAAGCAGCTCTTGCGTCATGCAGTTTCCATAGCACCCTGGGCAGATCTGGCTACTCTGTGAAATCACTCAAGACTTTGCTTGTGTATGTACTCGGCTGCTGGCTTTCCTATTGGATACAAATGCTGTTGCGCTGTGTTAGATTTAAAGTAATTAAGAATAGTTCTGGTTCTGAATGTGATTGGTCAGTACATCAACCCAGTCGTGTTATATTCCAGGATTTAACAGCTTTGACCTGCTTACCATCACGGGGGATTGTTATTTTATGTTGCATAGCATTGTGCTGTCATGTTAGTGTAATCACTGTTTCTAGTGTAATAATATCGGTTAATACAATTATTTATTTATTTTGTGAAAAAAGTGCCTTTAATGGTTTTATTATGTTGCAACTTTTTTATAAAAGCAAGAAGGCCCTATAGATACTGTGCTGTGAATAATCACACTATAGATCTGCCATTTAAAACTTATTGCTATAAACTGTTATGTGACCATTAAGTACTTTGATTATGTAGAGGTTTTGTCTTTTGAAAAGAAACCGTGCTGAATTGTTGGAAGCGTTGAACCATCCAGTGCTAAGGTTATTGAGCTAATAGATAGCTGACATGGAATTATTTTAGAAAGTTGGCATTTCCTGTGGTGTGACATGCTATACTCCATTTAAAATGATTTTTTTAATTATCAGGAAGCTTTTATGATCTTTAAGGGTCTGTTCACACTTGTCGGGTTTGGTTCGATTAAAACGAACTCCGGTGCAATTGCTCTGTTTGTGTGGTACATTTTAATAAGTGTGAACGCTGCCACCCGAGACCCCTGAAAAGGTGGGTCTCAGTCCATTTCCAAACGAACTCTGGTGTGGTTCGATTGACATATGAATGCAACACGGACCAAAGACATGTAAACAAAGCAAAAACGGGACATGTCACAAGATGCGACCCTAAAAAGGACTGAATGCTCAAGCATTCGTGTTTTGTCTCATCATAGTCATGATGTTGCCCATCACAGTTCGGTACAGGCATCAGAACTGTGTCTCCTCGCAGCAGATTTTCGTTTCTGTGTGATGGAGGGATTCCTGCCGCTGTTTTAACTCTATTTTATAAGCTCTGCACAAGTTCTCAGCTCCACCATATATCATCATATGTATTCACACACAGTGAGCACACGGCATTTTGAACGTTCGACCAGTTCCAGTGTAAAATGTGTCATAAAAGCAGTTTTTTTTTAAATCTTTCTTTAGGTAGGCTACGGTGTTAAAAATGACGGTCATTTTTAACACTAAGCGAACCAGGCCTACATTTTTTTTTTTTGGGTCCAGACCGAAAGAACCAAGAGAACTGAACTGCAAGGATGACCACACCTTAAAAAATACAAATATCGTGCAGGATTAAGAAACTGATACACAGAATATTTGTACTTGAAATAGAAAAATAGTTTTAGGATAAATAACCAGCGTGCCAATATCGCAGACGATTATGCTTATCGAGAATCAGATGAAGTCATTGGATTTCCGCTAATGCTTCTCTCCATTCCTTTCGAGTTTAACATACTTTAGTTTTCATTTTTAGAAAATGAAAAATGATAGTCAGAACAAATTTGCTCTCCATTTCTCCCCTGAGCCAAAGTTGAGGGTGCTCTCATTACCCAACTTGTGTACCCACAGCAAACTGGCAAATGAAACAGTGGATGATTACTGTAATTAATTTGTCTAATGTAGCAATCAACCAAACATTTCTTCCTGAGGGATAATAATCCCAATAACAAGAGGAAGGTGCTTCAAATGCACTTAAACTAACTGTAGACAGAAGAACGTTCAAATAAACAGATGATATAAAAAGAATAAGGTTTTCACATGTCTTTACAAGACATTAAACAACTTTTTTTAAAATCTTAAAATATATTATATTGTATTATTATTATAGTTTTTTTATATTATAGTGCTCTGTATTCCAAAATTTTGATCAGTACATTAACTATTTGAATGTAAACATCTCAAAGTGTATATTGGTGTGACTGACTGTGAGTGTTTATGTATTCTTTGCATACTTGAATAATGAATATAAATGAAATGAAAAGTTTATTATGTTGCTGAAAATATATCCTTGTGTATTACGGTACTATTTTACATTCTGCAAGTCCATTTATAATGAAGGGGTATGTTTGGACCAGCCAGTTATTCAAATGAGCAAATTCTACATTATATTTTGGTGGTAAAACATTTTTGCTCAGGCAGGAAGAGCAAATATATTTACTTTGAATTCAGGAATATACTATATTGTACTCTACCCTTCAAAAGTCTGAGGTTGTTTTTGAAAGATGTCTCTTCTGCTTACTACGGCTGCATTTATTTTATCAAAATACGGTGAAAAATTATAATATGTGAAATATTATTACATTTTAAAAGTAATATTACTCCAGTCGTCAGTGTCACATGATCCTTCAGGAATCATTCTGATATGCTGATTTGATACAATAGAAACAGTTTTTTATTATTATCAATGTTTTATTTTTTTAATTTTTTTATTCTTTCATTAAAATTATATTATTTTAAATGTTGAAACAGTTGCACTGCTTAATATTTTCGTGGAAACTGATTCTTTTATGAATAGAAAGTTCAGAAGAACTGCATTTTTGGAAGGGAAATCTTTTGTAACATTATAAATCTCTACTGTCACTTCTGATCAATTTAATGCATCCTTGATAAATAAAAGTATTGACTTCTTTCAAAATATATATTTTTTCTTTTTTAAATTCATTAGTTCTTTGTAGCATGTCAAATGTATGCTGTCCCCTTCACAATGTCTCATGCATAGAAATTGAACATTAATATGCATGTTTTGAGTGTATTATATAATAATAATAAAAATGTCCCCAGTTAAATTCAGGTTTTTGTTATGTAAACTCATTTTCATTCAGCTGCAGTGATGACTATAGTGGCACCTTGGCATTATCTTTTCTCAGGATCAAAAAAGAGGATACTGAAGGACCCATAAGAGCTGTACAAATGGTTAGGGTTCACATACAAGTGAATCAGATGAGAAAAACCTGCTATCTTATCTGAGACGTTTATATTTTCTTGTGGGTGAACATGACTTTATCTTATCAGAACAGATCATTCCTCTGTCCAAGCACATCTCCTAAAAGAAAACCAGTTATCTCTGGCCATTGTTTTGTTATCACACAATCCCCACGGAAACGCTGTTTCCCTTTCACATGGTGGCTGACAGTTCTCTGCATGTGCCGGCAATTCAGATGGAAGGATGTTAAGTCTGTAAGGAGACATTATAAAGCAGATACAGCTGTCTGAAGTGATATTGCATGTTTTTTGGCGTGGTCTTGTGAAATAATTATGCCCCCTCCAGACACTTAGTCTGTTTTCATCCGATTCATTCACTTAAAGTATCAAAAAATCATTCTTGCCTATTGGTTTAGTTACTATGCAACACCTCTCAAGATGACCATCAGTAAGAGGAAGTGATGTTCACTCAATAATATAGAAGAAATATTGTATTTTCCAAATGAGGAACGTCATAGACTTTTTTTTAAGATGGACAGTATTTGTATTTGAAAATGCATATACAATTTCCATCATTTAGATTACGATTTTACATTCTGCATAATGCATACATGCATAATGAAAGGGTATGCTTGGACCAGCCAACTATTCAAATGAGCAAATTATACATCTTCATGGTAAAAACATTTTTGTTCAGGCTGGAAGAACAAATATCTTCGCTTTGAATTCAGGTATATACTGTATAAATATTGTACTCTACTCTTCAAAATTCTGAGGTTTAAGTTTTAACATAAACTAATAAAGATAATGCTGTGGAACAAGCAATATTCAATAAGTTATAATGTATGAGATTAAAACAAATTAGATTTATTGATGAAACAAATATTGTCTATTTAAAATATGCAGTTTATTAGTACTATTGCAGATATATTTTTTTTATTTATGTATGACTGTATGATATTCATTTATGTATGACAGACAAATATATGAATAACAAGTTTAAGTTTATTAGTTTTTTACGTGAAAACCGTGTAAATCCAAATAGATGGAAATTGTATATGCAAATATACAGAAATACATAAATGTTCAATTTAGATCTACATATTTTTTTGAGCTGCAGGATAATATTTGATTGCTGTGTTCAAGCAATAGCAGCCTAAAATATCCACTCTCTTACACTAACTCTTCCTGAAATTTTAATCTCCAGAATCCTCTGTGTAGTCGTTCATCCAGAGCTGCTGCTTGTCTTTGTTGAGTGGAGGATGTTTTAATTATCAGTGAAACATTTGCATTTGCAAGGGACAAAAGCACTCTGCATTAGCTCAGCTTGTCTTTCATTTCAGACATTATTCCCTAATGCCCTCTCAAACATTGTTTTAGGAGCGCGTTTCCATCCCCCAAGAACATTACAATGCCCGCCGTGTCTCTTCTCTCTCTTTGGCTTCTTGTCAGGTCAGAGGCAGTAGAGACAAATCTCGTCACAGGTGATTGATATAAGCAATTTTGTGTTATACTGCTTCCTTTTTCGCTGACTGATATTTGCGATTAGCTCCCCGATGGGTTTATCTCATAGGTGTTAAATGAACTTTCATGATAAACTTAATCAGATAAACTGCTTTGATTTATGACACAGCTTACTGCACACTAAGACCTCTGAAGTACAGCATTGAGTCTTTATGTCAGATTGTCTTTGTCTTATAGGGCAGATGTTATATTATCAGTCACCTTATGATGCTCATCTAATGTTTAAATTAACGGGATGTGGTGTTCCTCAATTTATGAGGGATCTGGTAAGGTCTTCCTACTCAATTACAGCACCTTGTCCAGCTGGATGTTTTTTTCCCCTAATATTATTTTGATTTTCGTTATGCAAGTCTAATTGATAGATTATAGTGGAATATTGGTATTGTAGAAGTTTGTGACTGTAGTCTACAAATTCTGTCATAAATGTTGGAGCTGACGTGCACAAAGTGATGCAGGTTTTGAGTCTGGCCTGGTCTCTTTTTTTATTTGCTGTAAATTAAAGGGGAAAAAAGGCATAAAAATGCCATACATGAATATAAAAACCCTGACAAAAGTATGATTTAGCACATTTGGTTGTTGATTATCATGTTTCTTACACCAATATTGCTAAAATAATTCATAAAACATGAACTGATTTAGAAAAACATGAATAATACTGATTTTAGTTGAAATTATATTATTTAGTTTACTTGTCGATTATCTAAACAATCTGCCTATCACTGAAATAATATTACAATATTATTATTATTTTAAATGTATAATTATTATTATTATTATTATCATAAATCTGTGATACAAGTTACATATATTAACTAGTTATCTAACACATTTAGCTACAATGCTAACATGGTTTTGTCGGTTTTAAGTGCTCTATCATTCAGTTGTTTGCGTCTCCTACTGGTTCCCCTGACTTCGGAGCTGTTTTTTTTTTCACGCTTTAACTGGAGACTCCTGAACTTCTAACCATGTATCAGAAGGTCTAAAAAATCTATTATTGTGTATTAAAATCACTTTAGAATTTTTTTTTTTTAAACTTGAGATGCAAAAATGGCAGCAATTGGGTATATCAACTTACGCTGAAAAGAGAGAGACCATGGAGTGATACAAGAGACATGAAAGTAACACCGGTTTGTTGCTATGGGCACTTGTCAAAAATAAATTTAGTTTTTGACTGATCAATGCCACAATTTTCCAATGAGAAGCAAGTACTCCAGAGAGCCGTGCAATAAGTGAAGATAATGATAACCTATAGTAAGCTTCATGGGTAATAAAAATCTCAACCTCAGCTCAAATAAAACACAAAGCTCCAGACAATTTTGCTTTTGGTAACAATTATAGAGACACATTGGTACTCTGCAATTTGTTGTACAATTAAACGATACCAGCTTTAATATTGTAGAACGTTTTTAGTGTGAATATGTTTGTGATTTATTGAATCAGCTATATACTTCTGAGAATCCCTTTTCTGTATGTGTTTTTTTAAACCAGCATTTTCTTTTTCCTTTTTCTTCCTAAAGTGCAGTGTCTGGAGATGACTACTAAGAGGAAGATCATCGGCCGCCTGGTGCCCTGTCGATGCTTCCGGGGGGAGGAGGAGGTCATCTCAGTGCTGGATTATTCCCACTGTAGCCTGCAGCAGGTCCCTAAGGAGATCTTCAGCTTCGAGCGCACACTAGAAGAGCTCTACCTTGACGCCAACCAGATTGAGGAGCTGCCTAAGGTAAGTTGTCAAGTGTCAGCTTAAACATGCATAATATCTGCCTAACAGTGGATACATCAACCCCTGAACATCATCTTAAACAGCAGTAGAGCAAAATTGTGCATGGCATTGTGATTTTTGATGTGATTGTTTACTTATAAAGCACTAAAAGTGTTCCATAATTGAAGTTTATTAATATTATTGACTATTTTGTCTATAGCATTTATTCTGATATACTCCTTAGATAAGTGTTCACACTTGAACTCAGTGCCATTCTAAACCCAGAGTTTACAAGGTGCTTCATGCTTAACACTGTTCATGCTTTAGTTATTAATCTTGGGTATTCAGTTTTTCAGCAGCCATTACTTCAGTCTTCAGTGTCACATGATCCTTCAGACATCATTCTAATATGCTGATTTGGTGATCAAGAAACATTTCTTATTATTATCAATGTTAAAAACAGTTGCTCTGATTAAAAGTTTTGAGGAACCCATCATAAATGTTTTTAGTATTCACTTCAGTGAATGAATAAATTGATACTAAAGATGGTTGTCAGCTCAAAAATACTAAACAGATTGTGTGACAGTTGACATGGGGTATTTTGAAAATATTCAAAATATTACAAAATATTACAAAGTATTACAAAATATTTAAGCACAATTATATGACAAAAAATGTCCCTAGTTCCTGGGTGATGTTATTGAACTCTGAGCAGTAAAATATCAAACAAGGACCATAAGGATGAAGAAAAGGCTGATTTTTAAATGGTTTTATAGTTATCTGTACACAGGTTTGAAAAACGTTTCTTCAAACCGTTCTTCTGTAAGGACATAGTGTTTCTTTTAAAGATAATTATACTATGGGGCTGTTGAAAAATTGAATCCGATTGATGGACGAACATTCAAATTAGCAAAGGAGGCCCACATTCAAAAGCCTTTTAAGGGCAAAAACCTGAGAAATGTCTTGAAATTCAACATCTGAACAATGTCTTGAGGTGTGGTAAATGTAATATAAGCAGAATGATTGACTCCGGGCCATTGAATTATTAGAAAATAATTATTTTCTAATTATTCTGTCATTCTAATTATTCTATGTCGTCAATTATTCCTTACATATTTATCAGAGTAAATAATTCAAACATTACTTAATGAGATGGTAGTGAAGTGTTAATAATAATTTAGCATTTGGTTAAACCCAAATATAGCATAGTATACAAATATAGCATGGCTCAAGAAACTACCTTAATCACCTATTTTATCCATTGTTGAATGTTATCTTAAATTGTGGTTTAAAAATGTGTTAACTTAGGGTTAAGTGTAGTGTGAAAATCCACATTTTTATTTTATAACCAACAACACCAGAACATAATCAGGGCCATTGCTCAGATTCAAGGGGCCTGTGATTAAATGATTACAGGTAGGGCTTCTCTCCAGGCCTTGATGATGGTTCTGCATATACTATAATACTCAGTCAGAGTTGCACCAAAAAATTAACACAACCTTCAACTAGATCTCTCTATTTTTCCATCTTTCTCAGCAACTCTTCAACTGTCAAGCGCTCAAGAAGTTGAGCATGCCTGACAATGACCTCTCCAGCCTGCCAACCACCATCGCCAGCCTTGTGAATCTAAAGGAGTTAGATATTAGTAAAAATGGTATATCCTTAACTCAATTTATTCTATATTTGCTTTTTAATTTGTTGGTCATTCATATGGTATGATTGTACTATATACACTAATGTATCAGCATGGTAAACCTGGCTTTATTCCAGGTATTCAAGAGTTTCCTGACAACATCAAATGCTGTAAATGTCTATCAATTGTGGAGGCCAGTGTAAATCCTATAGCCAAGTAAGTAGAGCTGCTCACATTTCTTGAAACCTTAAATGTTTGATAATTGTTGTACAGTATTACGTACATATGGGAAGTTGAAAAATCCATGTTTATTTATTTTACATTTTGTCAATATTGTATGCTGATAGATTTAAGGTTACATTTTAAAAGTCCCCAGCAATTTTAATCTTATTAGCCTTTGCTAGATTATGTAAATGATCCTGTGATGCATTAAAGAAAAAAAGTATTCCATGTAGTCCCTCAATGGTAATAAAAAATGCGAATAATAATTATAAAAAAAAGATTAAAAAGTACTTCATATCATTTGAAGTATTTCTTCTACTATTGCCATTTCCTTCAAATTCTGTTTCCTGTCTACAGTTTATTTTATCATACAGTATATGGATTGGCTGTATTTATTCTGTTCCTTATCTGGTTTCCTTAAGATAAAAGTGAACCTATAGTATATGTCAATTCTACATATTCTCAGGTACTTTTCTATCTTTTTAAATTCATTTTTAAAATCATTAAACATAATGTTGAATTATAAGCACATTTGTGCATTAATTCTGCATATTGCAAGTAGACATCATGCCTTAAAAATGAACCAAACTCCACTCAAGGAGAGATTAGACGTGCATTTGTATTCTTAGCTCAATTTATTCTTTTGGCCTTCAGTCTGAAGCTGAGCTTAAAATCTTTCATTCAGAAGTTTATGATAGAGGATCAAACACTGAGGATCCAGTGCATGGTCTCTGCAGAGAGCCCTTTTCCTCATATTATGATTACATCAGTCCTCAAGTGACTCCATTTACTGGGATGCTAACAGAGCCAGTAGAAGGGGAAGTGTAGAGGGATTACAGATGGCTCTCACCGCTTCTGAAGTACTTAACGCTTATCAAATCTTAAGGGCACTGGCCTTTGAGAGGGTCTGATCACCTCTCTGTTCCTGCAGGCTCCCGGATGGCTTCACCCAGCTCCTCAACTTGACACAGCTCTTCTTAAATGACGCCTTCCTTGAATACCTGCCTGCCAATTTTGGGAGGTAAGAGCTTCATCGTAGGCCTCTGTGTTCCTGCTCTGCTGGGAATTGTGAAACAGCTCTTTAACACACCTGTCTGAGTCGGTCTCATTCTTGTAGTTGTCATCGTAGTGTTTTTATTTTTAGATGTTATTTTGTATCCAAGGAGCAGCATGATGCTGATTCTGGCAGTGATTTGCCTAAAGCTTTCATGAATAAATGGGTTCTTGCGGCTCATATTGGGTTTAATGAATAATGGTTATTTCACTTGCATTGGGGAAAAGGGGATTCATTATTGCAGCTGACATTGGTCAAGGACTGTTGCATTTAGAATTTGGAGAAATTCACTAAGAATGAATTGCCCTGACAACACTGTGTATTTGCATGGACTGCCTGCGTTGTTATAGCATTTGATTAATTTTCTTTTAATCTGTCTTTTCATGCTCTTTTAGAAGGTGGTAACAAAATGTTAATTATGGCAGGTAAATAGTGCTAAGTTTGAACATTTATAGCTAGAAGGGCACATTAATGCTTCTGGTTAAAATGCATTGTGAGTGATTGGTAAATATGTATTTTTTGTGCTCAAATACCAAATGTGAAGTGGAAGAACTGTTTAGTAAATTCATCCCTCTGTGTTTCCTTTAGAACAAACCCTGAGATGAGTTTCTAAAAAAAACTGTTTTTCAGATTGTCTAAATTACGGATCCTGGAGCTTCGTGAGAATCACCTGAAAACTATGCCAAAGTAAGTCATTTCCATTAAAAAGCAAAGGAAAACTGTTTGGTATAGGAAAACCTTGAGTGTCTCATCAAAATGTTTGTTTATTTAGATTCATCAAGAGGCTGTTTTTTTATTGTTTTAAGGGTGTCCTTCTGCTTTATTTTCTTGTCATTTTCCCCCCCCACAAAACGTTTTGATTAAATTCTATTTGAATTTCTTTACTTAGACTGCCTTCAAATGTAAAGAGATGGAGCTTTTGTCATTACACCTACTACAATAGATGAGCAAATAAGGCAATATTGATGTTTGAATTTAATGCTACTTCAAATAATCGCATCTATATATAAAATTCTTCTCTTGTCTTTCCTGAAGAGGAAAGAGGAAATTATTTATTTATTCATTTTGTTCCTCCCTCAGCAATGTGACATGAGTTAGTATAGCAGAGTCAGTGTAGCAGAGTCTACAATGTCATTTGTCACAGTGGGGAAGACCTCTGAACTCCTCTAGAGAGGGACACATATTGCACACGGTGGTTTATGCTTGCTGACTTGTTCAGATGTCCTGGTTCAAGACTATTTTTATCTGCCACCAATAATACAGCCCAGCCTTCCTTCCAAACCAGACTGTATGAAGGAATGTTCTCCAAACTGGGAGAGAGGCATTTACCCACATGCAACAATTAAATGTGGGCTATGTCATCACAAATATTCTAGTAAATTGTTGCAAACTTTTCTTTATTGGGTGGACTAGTCTTTTAAATTCTAAAATTAAAGGTGCATTTAACAGTCCATAGCTTATATATCAATTGAGTTTTGATTTCTTTTCTTGTCATGTTGCAGGTCAATTCATAGGCTTTCGCAACTGGAGCGGTTAGACTTGGGAAGCAATGAATTCTCTGAACTGGTAAGAAAGATGTTCTCCTATTGAACACTTTTTATCAATGGGACAGCTGCTACCTCATTCAGTCTTTACCCAGCATGGATTTTGGCTTTAGTGGGGATAGAGGAGGGAGAAATGGAAGCTATTGCCTCCATTCTCTTGTCAGATCTCTGGTGCTGCACTGCGTTGGTTGCATCATGCCCTGATCCATTATTCATGAATTGGTTCAAACACGTAGCGCTTGCCATGACAAAACGTTCACCACTGAGCTGCATTTAATTGGGTCACCCAAGCTGGAGTAAACAATGGCATGGAATTTATCATACGTATCCCAGGTAGCCCCACTCACAACATGCCTATAGCAGTTTATTTCGGCGCTTGATGCTGGCAGTCTTGCATTCATTTATTTGAGTATAAATCAATGAACAGGTCTGTGAGCGGGCAAGTTACTGTGTCTAGAGGAACTGTGGCAGTTGAACTCCAAATTAGCCATTAATAGCAGACTTCTTCCAATAATGACTTTGCTTTGTGATAATTCGATAAGGAGATGTTTGTTGTTTTTCAAACTGGTCCATTCCAATGACCCATTTTGGAAACATTTGTAATAATGGCTGGAAAAACATTTTAAACTAGGGATGGGTGATAAATCGATATCGACAATAAACTAATTGTACTAGTAGTATATATATTGTAATTGTACTAGTCACTATATATAACTATGTTATATATTTTTCTACATATTTTATTTTTGCCCAGCCGTATTTTAAGCTTTCCTGTACCAAACAGGTGAAGTTTATAGAGCTGTGAAATTACTTTTAAACTTTGTATCAGTGTCATACACACATTTGGAATATCCAGGGCACTTTGTCCTTGGGTGATGAAAAAAATGCATGCGCGCATCAATGCTTCCAAAGGGAACAGATGGTTTGGCATTGCAGTAAGCGTTCTTTACTGCTCAAAGCCCCCAAGTAATAAGAGAACACCCATCAACACTTTCTGGTTCTGCTGTCTGGACTTTCAATCTCTGTTTCCCATTTCAGGATGACTTTTCAAATAACTTTTGGCCTTTCCTATTGGCAGCCCTATCAGTGGCATTTTCATTTGTGCTCAGCTCCCTAAATTCTTGAACTACATTCTTGATAAGCCCCTTTAATAGCAATATCTTTTAACTACCACTTTTGGTGAAACCTCTTCATGGAGTGATGGAGTCCATTACTTTTTGAAGGCATTAGATGAACAAATCCTGTGTTTTCTTGTATAATTATAAACTATAAAAGTAAACTATTATCAAACCTAAAAATAACCTAGCCTGAAAAAATAGCTAGTTTTAAATATATGTGATAATGGTGATTTTTGGTCTGGCTCACCTCAGAGGTATTGTCCTTGAGGCCTGTGTCAATTTTAAACATTTGCGTATAACTTTTACAAAACCTATGAAATTGTTGTTAGTTTCATTGTAGTAACTACTTTTCATGATTAACTAATTGCACTGACTAAATTCAGTAATTCATTTATTCCATGTTTTATTAGTAAATGACAGGATCACACAAAATCAGACATATTCTGAGTTTTGGTAACAGGGCTACAAAAATTGCTACCTCATAAAATGACCAGAAAATTAAAAAGCTCTTATAATATTTAGTTTCACCTTCTCCGGTTGATGTTCGACATTATCTGAAGGTTAAGCACCTCATTTCAATGAGATTCAGGCTCTCATTTGTACTCTTTCATGAAAAGTACCAAATCTTTAATGAGAAAAACAACAGCACATTAACAAGCAATAATCCTCAACTGAAAGTGTGGTTAGTATTTTTTGGTGCATTGCATCATGTCATAGCAGTTACACAGCCTAAAAACAACCATAAGTTTAATTCATTATAGCTCTGTTGGTGTCATGTTCTTTTACAGAGATATTTCTCTCTAACAGTCCTCAAACAATGGGTGTTGAGAATGGAGCACTGATGGCATGAGGTGTTTGTCAGAATATCAGATTTTTTTTTTCTGTGATGTTGGCAGATTTTGGCTGGTGTGGTGCTCTGAGCTGCAGATAGTTTCTTAATTGAAGTCCTTGCTGAGGGGATCATGAAGGGACAGATGCTGAGGCTCAAAGAGAGAAAAGCAGAGAGAAGCCATTAAAAACTGGATGAGTCTGCAGTACACAGAGGATTTGGGACTTTTAAAACTCAATTTAAAACAATAATGTGTTTTTGAGGCCTCTGGAATGTTGAGATTTGTCAAGATCTTGCTTTTATTTGATAAGAATTGGTTATTTGGTTTCATCACCATATTTGTACTTATAATGATTCATAGGATGTGCACTAAAGTGATTTGATTTGGTTTTTTATTGGTTTTGCTTTTTGAATATCTTGGATGATGTAGATAAGCAAATTAAGGTTCTCAGAGGATTTACAATAGCTACATGTTTCACCACATAGTGTCTCTCTGTCTATGAGCTGTTTTAAGCCCCAGAACCATTACATTTTTCACCAAATGTCTGAGCTTTCAATTTGGAGGTTTATTTCATATATGTTAAAGGCCAAACATATTTATATATTTGCCTAGGAAAATATTATATGATGCACCTTGAGAAGAAAAAAAGTTTTAAAAAAGGTACTCTCTTAGAAGAAATGGTTTTATTTAGAACCTTAAAGGGATACTCCACCGGTTTTTCATATTAAACTATGCTATTCCCTTTACTAAGACGAGTTGATACATACCTCTCTCGTCTCAGTGCGTGCACTATATCGCTCTGTATTGCCGCAAAACTATGTTAGCACTTAGCTTAGCCCAGTGCGTTAAATATGGGCCAAAAAGAGAAGCGACCAAACACTTCCTCGTTTTCCCTATTTAAACACAGTTACTCGAGTAGTGTAACTCGACCTAGACTGGTGACACAAAATAAAACGTTGCGCTTTTCTAAGCATTTAAAATTGATGACTATATTGTATGGCGGAATACCATAGCAAGTGCTTTTGAGCACTTCGACTTGGCGCAATAATATCTTCACTGGTGAAAAGTCCTCTTACCGGCTCCCGCTTCCTCTCCCCCTCCCTCTCATTTCCGTCAATACAATCAACGTGACATGCGCCGGTAGTAGTAGTTTGAGCGGAGTTGACGAAGTAACAGGTTGTGGGAAGCTAGTTTGTGTACAATCATGATTAAAACGTGCATCGTAAAGGGTTGTGAAAATAAGGAGAATGTACATAGTGCTGTCATTTTTCACCGAATTCCAACATCTGTTCGCAACAGTCACACTTGCACCACCAATTGCTGTTTGCCAGTGGTCTTTCGCCAGCTCCGGTTTGTTTTGGATCATATCTTTCTTCCCTCTCACGGTCCATAAGAGCTAATTCCTCCTCCGTGTACTCGGGTTTAAACAGATATGGCTCTGGGTCTGCTACAAAGAAGTCATAATCATCTACAAAGTCCGCCATTGCAAATGATCTGCAGTTTGCTAATAGCACAGGTAGTAAAAGTCACGTTGGTTGTATTGACGGAAATGAGAGGGAGGGGGAGAGGAAGCGGGAGCCGGTAAGAGGACTTTTCACGAGTGATGATATTATTGCGCAAAGTCGAACTGCTCAAAAGCACTTGCTATGGTATTCCGTCATACAATATAGTCATCAATTTTAAACACTTAGAAAAACACAACGTTTTATTTTGTGTCACCAGTCTAGGTCGAGTTACACTACTCGAGTAACTGTGTTTAAATAGGGAAAACGAGGAAGTGTTTGGTCGCTTCTCTTTTTGGCCCATATTTAATGTACTGGGCTAAGCTAAGTGCTAACATAGTTCCCTTTCGTTGTCACTCCGAGTTACGTCGGATGACGACGAATGGGGTTTCGCTTAGAAAGCCTATCAGCTTCGAGTATTTAAAAACGAGCCAATGGCAAAGAAATGCCATGGGTCTGCGGAATTTGCATGACGTAACTCCGCCCCACCTCGTGGGTATATAAGGAGGACGCCGGCAACATGCAGTTATGTTTTCGCTTCGGAGCCAAGAGTTTCTCTTCACACCACAAGCCATCTCTGAACTGTCAGCTTCACGAACGAGTTCCTCTGGTGTTGGTGTGACGGCGATATCCAGCGAGCGCGCACTTCCTGCTTATCTGTGCAGTGGTTTGCCAGAGAGTGCGTGTCTCCCCGCGCGCTTCGACACTCAGAGTGTTTCTCTCTTAAAAGAGCTTGCACGCGGCACGTCTTTTTAAAGATGCCTCGCCCGTGTACTTCTGGTTGCGGCAGATTAGTGTCTGACTCTGATGGGCACTAGCGCTGTCTAGTGTGTTTGGGCATGGATCACGCTAGAGCAGCGCTCGTGGATGAGTCATGTTCTCTCTGCGGGAACATGACCATCGCGTCACTAAGGTCGAGACTCAATGAACTCGCAAGAGTGAGAGTCCCCTCATCCACACCCCGATCTAGCGCTCCCGCGAGGAGTGCTACTTCGGCTGGTGGCCAGGGTGACCTGAGGGTTACGGTCTGGAACCAGGCGCCGACTATGTGTCCGCGACCCCAGCCCCCCTCTTCAGTGACGGTGCCCGCTAGTGAACCTCCGATTCCCGTTCGAGTTCCGGTTGAAGCTACAGAGGAAGACGCTATGTCTATAGCAGCATCACAAGGTGGGCTTGATTCTTCCGGAAGTGAAGATTCAGCGCAGCTGCCACCTTCCGGTGTGCATACGGCTGTGCCTGAGTCGGATCCGGAAATGACGGCCATGCTTTCCCGGGCAGCCGCGAGCATCGGTCTAGAGTGGAGGCCTCCACCCTGTCCTGAGCGCTCGCGGCTGGACGATTGGTTTTTGGGTAAGGCTGCCGACCCCTGTGGTCCACGGCAAACCCCAATACCTTTCTTCCCGGACGTGCATGATGAGATCTCGAAGTCCTGGAAGACCCCCCTGTCTTCTCGGGACCGCTCGCTGGTCTCATCGGCCTTTCATCCCCTCGATGAGGCGGCCGCCCGTGGGTACACTAGGCTTCCTCCGGTTGAACGCTCTGTTGCGATGCAACTGTGTCCTCAGAGTGCTTCTTCTCGGGGCGAGCCTAAGCACCCATCCAAGGCCTGTAGATTTTCGTCATCTATGGTGGCGAAGTCTTACAGAGCGGTGGGACAGGCGGCTACCTCTCTGCACGCTATGGCCACTCTGCAGGTCTACCAGGCCCAGATGCTCAGAGACATGCACGAGGGCAGGACAGACCCAGGGCTCTGCAATGAGCTGCGTGCCGCAACCGACCTCGCTCTCCGGGCGACGAAGGTAGCCGCGCGCTCTCTCGATCTGGTGATGTCCGCTGCGGTGGTCCAGGAGAGACACCTGTGGCTGAACCTGGCTGACATGCGGGATTCCGAGCAGACTCGTCTGTTCGATGCGCCCCTGTCCCAGGCCGGCCTCTTCGGCTGCGCAGTTGAGGATTTTGCCCAACAGTTTTCAACTGCACAGAAACAGACTGAGGCCATCAAACATATTCTGCCCCGCCGACCCGCTGCTGCCTCGATGTCGGCCGGGCAGACGCCTCAGCCTGTTTCCCGCCGAGGGCGCCCTCCTAAGGCTCCCGCCCCTCCCGCTCGACCAAAGCAGCAGCCTTCACCCAGGCCCAGTCGCAGAGGAAGCCGTAGGAAGGCGCCACAGCCCTCTCCAGCCCCGCCCCCCGCCAAGCGTCGGGCCAAGCTGCGCTCCTGAGACGGGCTGCTCAGGGATGATGGTTGTTTCCCAGGAGATGGTAGCAGGACCACTCCTTCCCCCAGTGGAGGGCCGGGGGAGAATCTTTTGTTCTCCACTCCCCGCTGCTCACCCACGGGTGGGCAGCACCCTAATGTGGTTAAAGAAAGAAACAATCCCCTCATCCCTGAGCACACAGAGTTCTCGGACGACACAGAGCGCCGCCCACAAGCCGTGCTCTCCTCGTCCCCCTCTGTCCCAGAGTCGGTTGACACGGCGTGCCGTCCACGGACCGTTTCGTCCCTGTCCCACTCTGTCGCCAGACCCCTGGCAGAGCAGGCCCCCGTGGAACGCTGGTACTTCCCTGGCCTCCTCTGTCAGGGCGCGGATGATAACTGCGCCCCCACACCGGATCGCTATGCCGTCCACGTCCGGGCCAGTTACTCTGCTTCGCTGCCCCTCCGGGGGGACGCCTGTGGTCCGCATGACCCCGCTGGTTCAGTTCTTGGGAGCCTGGCTAGAGCTTCCCCAACTGTCCCGCTGGGTCGCCCGCACCATCAGGTTCGGCTATGCGATTCAGTTCGCACGGTCTCCTCCCCGCTACAGGGGAGTCCGCTCCACTTTGGTCGGTGGCAATGCCCCCATCATGCGAGCAGAGATTGCCACCCTGCTGGCGAAGGGTGCAATCGAGACTGTCCCTCCAGCCGAGATGAGGTCCGGCTTCTACAGCCCTTACTTCATTGTCCCCAAGAAAACCGGTGGGTTACGACCAATCCTGGACCTGCGCATACTGAATCGCTCCCTTTACAGGATGCCGTTCAAAATGCTCACCGCCAAACGCATTTTCGAATGTGTTCGGCCCCAGGATTGGTTTTCAGCGATCGACCTGAAGGACGCCTACTTTCATGTCTCCATTCTTCCTCGACACAGACCGTTCCTCCGGTTTGCTTTCGAGGGGCAGGCATACCAGTACGCGGTTCTCCCTTTCGGGCTAGCCCTGTCTCCTCGCGTCTTCACGAAGGTCGTCGAGGCAGCCCTTGTTCCCCTTCGGGTTCACGGGGTTCGCATCCTGAACTATCTCGACGACTGGCTGATCCTAGCTCACTCTCGAGATCAGGTTTGCGAACACAGGGACCTTGTGCTCCGGCACCTAGCTCGTCTGGGCCTTCGGGTCAACTGGGAGAAGAGCAAACTTTTCCCCGTGCAGAGGATCTCTTTTCTCGGTATGGACATCGACTCGGTCGCCATGTCCGCGCAGCTTACGAGCGAGCACGCGCAGTCACTGCTGACTTGTCTGAGACAAATACAGGGCAAGAGTGCGGTTCCACTGAAACATTTTCAGAGGCTCCTGGGGCATATGGCATCTGCAGCCGCGGTGACGCCGCTCGGATTGCTTCATATGAGACGGCTTCAGCTTTGGCTTCGCGACCGAGTCCCGAGGTGGGCATGGCAACAAGGCACGCTCCGAGTACCAGTTACTCCGACCTGCCGTCAGACCTTCACCTCGTGGTTGAACCTCAGTTTTCTCAGGGCTGGTGTCCCCCTGGAACAAGTGTCTCGGCATGTTGTTGTCTCAACAGATGCCTCCACCACGGGCTGGGGCGCCATGTGCAATGGACATGCTGCCGCGGGCTCCTGGACAGGACCCCAGCGCCTATGGCATGTCAATTGCCTCGAGTTGCTGGCAGTACGCCTTGCTCTGCACCACTTCCGAGCGCTGCTCATGGGTCAACACGTACTAGTCCGATCAGACAATACCGCCACAGTAGCGAACATCAACCATCAAGGTGGTCTACGCTCCCGCCGTATGCCGCAACTCGCTCGCCACCTCCTCTTATGGAGTCTGAGGCATCTGAGGTCCCTTCGTGCCATTTACATTCCTGGAGCCCTGAACCGTGCTGCCGACGAGCTGTCACGGCTTCAGCCCCTCCCTGGAGAATGGCGACTCCATCCCCAGTCGGTCCAGCTGATTTGGGACCAGTTCGGGGACGCACAGATAGATCTGTTTGCCTCCCACGACTCGACCCATTGCGCCCAGTATTATTCTCTGACCGAGGGCACGTTCGGCAAGGATGCTCTGGCGCACAGCTGGCCGCGGGGCCGCAAATATGCGTTTCCTCCAGTGAGCCTTCTTGCGCAGGTCTTGCGCAAGGTCAGGGAGGACGAGGAGCAGGTCCTTCTGGTTGCGCCGTACTGGCCCACCCGGACTTGGTTCTCCGAACTAGTGCTCCTCGCGACAGCACCTCCTTGGCCAATTCCTCTGAGGAAGGACCTCCTTTCTCAGGGACGGGGCACCCTGTGGCACCCTCGTCCCGATCTCTGGAACCTCCACGTGTGGCTCCTGGACGGGACGAGGCAGGTTTGAGTACCCTACCACCTACGGTGGTGGCTACCATCACTTCCGCTAGAGCGTCGTCCACTAGGCACGCCTAGGCGTTGAAGTGGAACCTCTTCGTCAACTGGTGCTCTTCTCGCCGAGAAGACCCCCGGGGGTGTTCAATCAGTTTCGTGCTTTCCTTCCTTCAAGATGGGTTGGAGCGAAGGCTGTCTCCCTCCACCCTCAAAGTTTATGTTGCCGCTATTGCCGCTCACCACGACTTAGTGGAAGGTAAGTCCATAGGGAAGCACGACCTGATCGTCAGGTTCCTGAGGGGGGCGAGGAGACTGAATCCTCCTCGTTCTCCTCTCGTTCCCTCTTGGGACCTCTCAGTGGTCTTAAGTGCCCTGCGGAGTGCTCCCTTTGAGCCTCTGCAATCAGTGGAGCTTAAGTTCCTGTCAATGAAGACAGCGCTCCTGGTTGCATTGGCCTCTCTCAAGAGGGTCGGGGACCTGCACGCATTCTCCGTTGACGAAGCGTGCCTGGAATTCGGGCCGGCTTACACTCACGTGATCCTGAGACCCCGGCTCGGATATGGGCCCAAGGTTCCTACCACTCCCTTCCGGGACCAGGTGGTGAACCTGCAAGCGCTGCCCTCGGAGGAGGCAGACCCAGCCTTGGCACTGCTCTGTCCAGTACGCGCTCTCCGCGCCTATGTAGACAGGACGCAGTGTTTCAGGACCTCAGACCAGCTCTTTGTCTGTTATGGTGGGAAGCTGAAGGGAAAGGCTCTCTCAAAGCAGAGGTTGTCTCACTGGATAGTGGACACCATTGCTTTGGCATACCAGCAGCAAGGTCGACCGTGCCCCCTTGGGGTGACTGCCCACTCCACCCGGAGTGTGGCATCCTCTTGGGCTCTAGCGTATGGCGCCTCGTTAACAGACATCTGCAGAGCTGCAGGCTGGGCGACACCGAACACATTCGCCAGATTCTACAATCTCCGAGTGGAGCCAGTGTCCTCTCATGTACTCGCTTCAACAAGCTAGTACTGAGCTTCTCCGCAAGCCCTGAGTTCCTCCAGCACCCCTGATGCTAGCGCCAATGTCTATTGCCTGGGCGTCGGCTAGGTGCCTCCCGTGTGCATGGTCCCTCCCCGGAGCTACCCCCACACGTGTATTTCCACTGTAAGCCTCTCTGAGCATGTGTCTTTCCCTCAGCAAGCCACCTTGCCACCCCTGAGGTTGAAATATTCCACCTGCGGCTGGACACCTCAGAGTTTCTCCATATGTTTCCTTCGGGTCATATGTGTATTTCCAAATGCCCCCCCCCCCCCAATTGGTGTTAATTGCATATTTCCTCTAAAGCTATGGGATATGCTTCCCAGTGTACCTTGGTATTCCTGTGTTAAATAGGAGTCCTTCGTCCTAAATCTCTCGAGGGCTCAGATTTACCCAGGGCACTGGAAGACAGCTGTGAAGGTGGCGTGATTAGACTGGTAACCCCATTCGTCGTCATCCGACGTAACTCGGAGTGACAACGAAAGGGAACGTCTCGGTTACGTATGTAACCCTCGTTCCCTGAGTAGGGAACGGAGACGTTACGTCTTCCTGCCACTTCCGCTGTACCGCGGGGATAGCCTGAGTTCAGTCTTGGCTCCTCAGCGAAGAAACATAACTGCATGTTGCCGGGGTCCTCCTTATATACCCACGAGGTGGGGCGGAGTTACGTCATGCAAATTCCGCAGACCCATGGCATTTCTTTGCCTTTGGCTTGTTTTTAAATACTCGAAGCTGATAGGCTTTCTAAGCGAAACCCTATTCGTCGTCATCCGACGTAACGTCTCCGTTCCCTACTCAGGGAACGAGGGTTACATACGTAACCGAGACGTTTTGCGGCAATACAGAGCGATATAGTGCATGCACTGAGACGAGAGAGGTATGTATCAACTCGTCTTAGTTAAGGGAATAACATAGTTTAATATGAAAAACCGGTGGAGTATCCCTTTAAAGGGTTCTGTAAGGCACTTCATATATAAAACCTTTTGGGGTTTCCATCATGGGATTTTATGGATTTAGTTTTTTATTTTAATCATTTTAATAGAGCAGCTTGTAAACATACTGTATCACTATAGATACAGTAAATTGTAATTTAAAAAATTGAAATAACCCTTTAAATGTGAAAGTATTTTGCACTCATTTAAAACTTAAAACTTAAGACTATGTAAAACCTTTTTGGCATAAAGGTTTTTTTTTTTTTTTTTAATTGAACCAAGAACCCTTGGGCTTCTATATAGAACCCCACTGAAACTTTTTTCCACCTTCGGGCCAAACCATTCTCATACTGATCCGGCTCAGCCGGTATGGATATGGTTTATTTTCCACTGTGGCAAACAGCCACACAGTTGTTTGATTCAGTTGCCTTGGTAAAGCACGAGTTAACAGACGATATGAAATTTAAATAGCGACCATGTTATGGAGGATGATCAGATATTTATTTTAATTCTATTATTAACTTGCATTAACTTCACTCAAATAGTGTACTTGGCCAGCTACAGACAAACTGGCTGCCAGGCAACAGACAAGAGACCAATCCTGAGTCACCACACGCATTCTACCAGCACAGTTGGCCATGGTTTGTAATTGTGCCATGCCGAACCAAGCTCAAGCGGAAATATTACTGGAACTGTTCCTTACCTTTCTTAGAATCATTTGGCCCGATGGTTCGAAAAGCAGCTTAAGAGTGTAACATATAGATTTAATAGATTGATTTTCATTTGTGATGCTGTATTATATTGTTCTTTTGTTGGTCATGACCCTCTTTATGTTACAGCCAGAAGTGCTGGAGCAGATCCATAGTTTAAAAGAGCTGTGGCTAGACAACAATTCATTACAAACTATACCAGGGGTAAGCACAGGATACATCCACTCTCAATTTCATAAGTAGAATAGATTTCCTACCTTGTCAAGCATACCTTGTCAACCCTGTTATAGATTTCATACATATATAATACTAGTGAGGATAAATTAACATTCTATCATTATATAATCAATTCCTTGTCATTCGGACATATCATTATTAGGGTTAAAAGTAGATTTGAGTGGCAGTAAATGATGACAACATCTTTGTGGAAACTATTAGAAGTTGGCATGACATTATACATATTTCAGTCCAGTATCTATGTTAAAAAGTATAATATATGATTTCTTTCATTTATCTCTCTTGTTGTCTGCCCAAGTCTATTGGGAAACTGAGGCAGCTGCGATATCTAGACTTGGCCAAGAACAGGATTGAGAGTCTAGATGCAGATATCTCTGGCTGTGAGTCCTTAGAGGACCTACTTCTTTCCTCCAACATGCTGCAACAGTTACCTGATTCAATAGGTGAAGTTCCACTGCTTGCTTTGTTGGAAATATTTGGGGTTTTAAGGGGTTTTCATTAAATAAGATTACATGTGCATGATGTATCTTTATAATGTTACAGGAAAGTTGAAAAAGTTGACAACATTAAAAGTTGATGACAACCAGCTCACCTCACTGCCTAACACTATTGGAAGGTTAGTGACTCACTTACAACTCATCCAGCTGTGTAAAAGAAAAATGACAAAGGCAGAAAATACCTCTGAGACATCTTAGATTGTATTCCCTGAACATTCCTCTAATGCACAGGTTTTTTTTTTTTTTTTTTTAACGTCTATGGAAATTTTGTTGTGGTTTATAGCCAAATAATAGACCTCTGATGCAAGTCTTTACTGACCTGAGCCTTTGTAATTATATATATATATATATATATATATATATATATATATATATACATACATACATATTGTTATGACATTCAGTGACATTGAACTCTAGCTTATAATGTCTGTATTGGATTTCTCTGTGAAATGCCATCTGGGGCATGATATAACAATTCTGCAGCTTTGCTGCTGTCATTCTGACAGTTTTTCACACCCCAGCATGACAAAATGCTGACTGTCAACTTCATTGTGACTCTCAGCTCAAGCAGTATCTTTCAATCTTTATTACCTATTGAGGAAAATTGTATGTAGAGATTCTGGGATTAAAATGTACAATTAATTTAAAACCCTAAAAAATTAATTAGATCAAACCTCATTAGAATCAATATATTGTTTAGTTCAAATGTACATTGATATCTGATAACTTGTAAATGAATAGTTTGATCTATTGTTCTGGTCATTCTAGAAAATGAGTGCCATTTGTGTCTTTCATACACTACTGTTCAAAGGTCTGGGGTCAAAACAAATTATTTTTCATGAAATAATACTTTTATTCAACATGGATGCATTAAATTGGTCAAAATGACAGTAAAGACAGAAAATATATTTTTGAAAATAACTATTTCGAATTGTAATAATATTTCACAATTTTGCTTTTTTACTGTATTTTTGATTAAATAAATGCAGCCTTGGTGAGCAAAGGAGACTTCTTTCAAAAACATGTTAAAAAAATCTTATAAAAATATTTTAATAATGAATAGCTGATGCCAACTTTTTTACATCTTGTTATAGTGGTGTCTTTTTATTGAAAGTGGATATACTGTATGTAGAAGTATCAGCATTTTTTTTAAAAGCAGTACCTTGTACTTATCAAATTAAACCATTAAACTGTAAACCCTGTAATCTTTCTGAACAATTAAATCGCAGCATATATTAAGATGTTTTAATTTCGTTTGAGATGGCACAATGCAATTAACACTGAAAAATATTAACCTTATTGGTCTAATAAACTGTTTAAAATCTTCCAGAAATTAATTTTACAAATGACCTTATCAAACCCATTTCGTAAGTTTGACTTTGGATTTTTAATTCAAAATCAAATGGGAAATTCAGGGACGAAGTTTATACACCATAATTCACAAAATATGTTAATTGAGAGGTCATATTTTCTGTAGACTGCCTTTTTCATTTATCAAAGCTGTCACCACTACCTCATTCCTGTGATACTATACTCCATGCATCTCTCTTCTTGGTTTGTCATTGCTCGGTTCTGTGTGTTGTGTTAATCAAACATGCATCTTAAATGGGCACCTCAGTGCACGTGGCAAAACCGGGTAAGTAGACCAGCGAGCATTTGTATTCCCCACACGTCTGCCACAGCATGTTTATTTAGGCAAGGGCATACCTTTGCATCCATATCTCGCTTAAAGAGACACAATGAAAGCCCTACATATGGAAGGCCAGCTGGACCGGTCTGCTAGTACAAATGTTGTACTAATGACCTTACTTAGCTTAACAAACATACAGTATGTTGACCTCTTTCAAATTCATTAAATTAAAATATGACATAAAGGGGAAAAGCAACTAAGAAACAAAATACATGTTTTAAATGACTAACGTGAGGTACAAATGCATTCATTACTAAAAGTACTGAAACTCGTTTGACTCAATAAACACTGTGGCATATACCAGACCATTGTAAATGCTATAAACTAATATACGTTTTTTTAGAGCCCATATTTCATAGGATAAGAGTGTTTTGTACAACCACCAGAACTGCATTGCAATGTAATTTATTTGTAGTAAAATCATCATTAATCCCTTTAACATTTCTTCTGTTAATTCATACCTTTGTTACGTGGAGACAATGGTTCCACATAACTCACAATTCTCATTTTCCATTAACAAAACTCATTTATTCCTTGTCTTAAAAGGATATGAGCCCTACACTCTTACTACTTGTATTGAATGTACTCAGACTTGGATATTTTGTTGGTGCATTGTAAACATTTGAATGGGATGTTTGAATGTGAAATGGATATTAAAGGAATAGTTTACCTGTCATCATTTACACACCTTCATTTTCTTCCAAACCGTTATGACTTTCAATTCCACCAACACAAAAGAAAAAATGTTGATAAATGTACTGGGCGCTCTTTTCCAATGAAAATGAATGGGAACTGAGCATGGCCAGCTCCAACATGACAAAATAGAGATATAGAAATATGATTCACCATAAGAATCATAAACTGACATCGGTACTATATGTTCCGAGTCTTATGAGGCCACACAAGCTAAGAAAAGTCTGTAAGAATAGGGACTAATATACTGTGCTAATATGAAGGAATATCATAACTATTTTTTTACAGGTGTTTTCACCCATATTTTGGATTATGCTTTTACACATTTGAATGACATGTTTTTGGGTTTAAAGGAAATGTCTACAAATTTCCGTAAACGGATGTCCTGGCAGGAAAATGCCAATACCTTTTACGTTTTTCTATGGATTTTTTTCTTACAATGTGTGTTTACTTGTGAAAATATATTTATTGATTACCTCCCACTTGAAATACAATTGACGTTGATTGTACCACATACAAATTTCTGTAAATAATACAAAGCTTTTATATGGCTTTAGAAGACTTTGAAAACAGTGCACGAGTTATGGATTACTTTTTTGCTGTCATTTTTGGAGCTTGACTATCTGTATCATCATTCATTTTAATTACATGAAAAAAAGAGTTCTACAAATTGAAAATCAAATGGGTTTGGAACGACATGAGGGTGAGCAAAAAAAAGGTGAATTCTTCCTTAAAACACCTAACTTGCTACTCAACCCAAACTCACAAAAATTATTTGAAAAAGAGTTGAGGCAATCCTCTAAAGTTGAGGCAATTATGTCTTTATCTGCTGGACTTTAAAAAGACGTCACATGATGCATACATTTATCTTATCATCTCATGAAGTGTTTTCAATAAGCTTTCAATAGGGATTAATCGACCTTGCATAACTATACACTCCTCACTTGCTTTCTCTTACATCTGCCAGTTTATCACTTTTAGAGGAGTTTGACTGTAGCTGTAATGAACTGGAATCCCTGCCTCCCACCATTGGCTACCTGCACAATCTTCGGACATTTGCAGCCGATGAGAACTTCTTGGCTGAGCTGCCCAGGGAAGTGAGTATCAGTGGCCTACTCTTTCAATTAATAACGGAAATCAAAGACGCATTCTCTATATATCTTACCTTTCTTTGTGCTGAAAATATATCCTATTGTAGACTAGCTAAGTTTGTTAAGAGTTTAAGTCAGTTTAAATAACCTGTTCAAAACCATTAAAACTGTCAAAGGTTAAACATCATAAAAAAATGTGTTCAGTTAAACCCTGACCATTTTGGAATTTTTTGGTTCAGAAATTACTCGCAAATGAGACAACTTTTTAAACTCACCTTTAGAACTTTGGGGTCATATAGATTTGATATGAATACCGTCATGATATCTTAATACCTTTTATAAAGATCGTCTCAGTTTTTCTTTTTTGTTTGTTGCTGTTTTTATTTTGCTCAGTCTAAAATCATGGTGTCCAGACTGTTCAACAGGGCCACAGCTTTAAAATTGTTAGAACACTTACACTACCGTTCAGAAGTTTGTGGTTGTTTTTTTTTTTGTTTGTTTTTGTTTTTTTGTTATGCTCATCAAGGCTGCATTTAATTATTATTTATTACAATTAAAAATAACTCTTATTTAAATAATATTTATTCCTGTGATGGCAAAGCTGAATTTTCAGCATCATTACTCCACTCTTCAATGTCACATGATCCTTCAGAAATCATTCTAATTCTTATTTGGTGCTTAAGAAACATTTTATATTTTTATTAGTGTTGAAAATTATTTTTGTGGAAATCATGATATCTTCTTTTTTAAGATTCTTTGATTGAAGAAAAGCATTTATTTCATAATGTGTCCTTGCTGAATAAAAGTATTACTTTCTTTTAAACAAATCTTACTGACCCCAAACCTTTGAACGGTAGTGTATTTGCTTCCTACAATCCCAAAGAAATAATGTTTACTGTGTAGACACAACACACAAAGCAATATTAAGGTTGTAGACTAATCAAATGAAATATAACACATTTAAAAATGATACAATATTAAAATAAGATATACATTTTTAGCGTTCAGTATACATCTGGTGGTTTACAGACATTTTGAGATTCACTAAAGTGGCTTAATACAGCACAGCTAAAATCTGTAAACCAAATGCTTGGTAATGCCCTGCTGACCTTCACTTACATCACACACTGTATTGACAGTTTACAAGAGTCATTTTACCTGAGAGAAATAGAGAATGCTGATATCCCCCAAAAAAAGAAAAAGCTGACAAAATTGCACCTTACCAGAGCTATCATATCCTGTCCTGTGCTGCAGATTGGAAACTGCAAGAATGTCACGGTCATGTCCTTGCGCTCCAATAAACTGGAGTTTCTGCCTGATGAAATTGGACAGATGACAAAGCTTCGTGTTCTCAATCTAAGTGACAATAGGTAACACCTGATGTTCCTGTAGTTATTTTTTTGTTCTCATTTTACACCCTGTGCACACATTTATCACACCAACACATGATCTTCAACATTGTTTTCTAAAAAAAAGATGAAACGCATGAAAATCTGTTCAAAGCATAGAAAGTACTTTGAACCTCTTATAGGTTTTTTTGAACAGTCTTGATGGGTTTATGTAAAGCAGTGAGGATGGTGTTTATTATTTTCCATAATGGCACAGTAATGGGGCATGACATCATAAGAGTGCCTGGCCTGCCCATAGGCCAATTAAAAAAGCTCTTTATAAGCTATGTGGACAGTTTAGATGCTCTGACTGCGATTACCTGGAAACAGAGTAATTAATCTTAACCAAGACTAAATGCGACATAGACATTAGAGCACCTGGGTTAATGGGCTCCTTAAATGGAGAAAATTACCACAGGTCTTCATAACATTTTAACTACACCAAATAACTCACCCCAACAGTCTCATTTGGCTTTTGACATCCATGTTTTACCTTTTTGAATTCTCATGAACTAATTCTTTATGTTCTGTTTTAGGTTAAAGAATCTTCCCTTCACGTTCACTAAATTGAAAGATCTTGCTGCACTCTGGTTATCTGACAATCAGGTTATTATCTGGACCTCCTTTTTAAATTGTGTACCAAGTCTTGTCTATACAGTATTTGGACCACTTTTAACCACATTTTACAAACCATTTAATACAATTGGCCCCCAATTAATGTTTGGGCCATATAAAACTTAATGTATGAATTTCATTGCATTATATAATAAAATAAAATATAAAACTAAATACATTTTTTCCCTCCAGAATTAACTCTTTTTTTTTTACTTAGAACCAAATGCCAGTTTGTTTTATTTGTATAAAGTAATTCAGTGATGTTCATACATCGATGTATCTACTTAATTGTTTGTTAAATGTGGTTAAAAAGTAGGGATGCGCCGATTTTGGCCGATATCGATAATTCTTTATTTATTTGAAAGCCGATAACCGATATATTGGCCAATAAATCTGAATCCAAACTTTTGAGAGCCTGATTATAAGTATAAAATTATCACCATTACAAGCCATATCCCAAGCACACAATTATAATATTCTCATTATAATTTTATCTAGCCTATATAACAGCACATGTTGCACTTGGCTGTATTTTCCTTTTTTGGAGTGATTCCAGTCATATTTCAAGAAATTCATAACCATAATGGCAAACAGTTCACATCTAAAGTGTCTCAGCTAAAGGAAATGATCCATTATTTATTGCCGTTAATATGAGCCAAATTTTCTTATTGGGATGATAACGATAACATTAAAAAAGAACATATATCGTCCGATACTGATATGGTGGCCGATATATCGTGCATCCCTTTTAAAAAGTAGTCATAATACATACTGCCATTAATAAATTTGATTTGTCAGTTGTATTTGTTTACAACAGTTCTTTTTGTTATTCAGTCCAAGGCCCTTATACCCCTTCAAACAGAGGCTCACCCTGAGACCAAACAGAGAGTCCTTACCAACTACATGTTTCCTCAGCAGCCCCGGCATGATGAGGGTCAGACTACAGTAAATCAGCCGTTTCTCTTTTCTTCTTTACATTTTACCGGATTACATTTTTGGGATGGGTGTGTGTTTTCCATGCTGCAGATTACCAGTCTGACAGCGACAGCTTTAATCCTACTCTCTGGGAGGAGCAGAGACAACAGAGGATGACGGTGGCATTTGAGTTTGAGGACAAGAAGGAAGAGGAGGACAACTCAGGAAAAATGAAGGTCCCCTTAGGAATTTAAAATGTGAAATACTCAGCCTCTGTGGCCCCATTTACACCTGGCATTAACATCCAACTCACGTGATCTGATCTGATCACAGATGTTAATATCAGATGTAACGGGGACGATTGCTGTATCTGGTTAGCTGTGATTCATGAAAAACCATCTTTAAGCAACAGAAAAGGTCATAGCGCTGCCATATGGGCTAAATCCTCTTCCCTCTATCTGCAGGTTGAGATTAATCTGAAGCGCTATCCCACCCCTTACCCAGAAGACCTAAAGAACATGGTGAAGTCAGTGCAGAACCTGGTGGGTAAGACCACTCACCCCCTCAACACTGAAAAATGCTCTTCTGGGACCAATATGGAGCTCCACAGCCAAGACAAGTATGAGCCCAAGTGGCCCATTGCTCCTAAGGAGGTAATGCTTCTTTGTCTTATTTTACCACTGTGCCTACCTGGGTTCATACATCAATGTCTCTACAATTTGGCTTAAAAAGTGCTTTTTTGGTTTTAAAAAAAGGATAATCAGACTCTGAATTTCAATTGGAACTGTTACTACTATATTAGTGATCCAAGTTACAGGTAGACCAAAAGATTTCAAAATAGGCTCTAGGGACCACCTAAGGGACAAAATAATAATAATTTGACAGTTGCCAATAAACCAATAAATTCATGTTTTGTAGGGATGCCAGACTTTCTTTAAGATTCCTTAAGATTGTATTATTCATCTTTATTTTTATTTTTTTTAATGTTGTTTGCAATCATTTTAAACATTAAATATATAATAATAATACATATTATTGTAATTATTATATAATAATTATGTAAAATAATTGTAAATATTACATTACATTATATTATGTTTAAATTATATTGCTGTTACTGCAGTTTTATAAACAATCAGAGGTAATATATAACAATGATTACCCATGGTAAAATGAAAAATGTGACACATTGCTTGAATATCCATCACTTGGGAGTCAGTTTATTTTGTCATTGAATCATGAGACACCATTCAGTGAGATTAGCGTATGTTCTTTGCAGGTGATGGAGCGAGAGGTCAAAGACTATTCTAAACCACCAATGTCAGATCAAGGTGTCCTCCTCAACTCAGCCATTGACATCCCAAAACGCAAAGAGGATCTGACTGAGAGCTCGGAAGTATGACAAGTTTTCTCTTTTAATTTAGTCTCTTTTAAATGCTGAATGCCTTAGCTTTATCCCCTTAAAGCATTTACGCACAGTAATATCTCGGGGTAGCAGCTTATTTTACACTCCCTTTAACCTTTATAATGGTTCATTATTGTAACTACAAAACACATAAGAGGTTTATGAAGTCAATAACTTTAAAATAGAAGAATGAGAGTGTGTAATCAAATTTAGGCTGTAGTTTCTTTGTTTTTGAAGGCCTAGTATTTGCATCCTCGGTGTCTGAGTCAGTTTGGTTGTATGTGTAGAGAGTGTTGTGTAGTACTGAGAGTGTTTGTTAAAGGTTAGCTGAACCTGCGGAGATAAAATACACAAAGATCAGAGCAAATGTTTCATCTCTCACAGCCAGCAACCCCCCTCCCCAACCGCCAGAGCTGCAGTGTTGTTTAGGACACAGGATAACAAAGAAGTCATTAACTTTGCTTATGAATATTAGAACAGAGCTGGTGCAATTAGTAATGAATGTCACAATCACCTTGTAGGATGCTTCATTTTTTTGGTAACTCACCTTTAGTACATCCTACAATTATTTACTAGAAATCTAGACCTACAGTGTTTTTACCCTCGCTCAGTCTTCAGGTTTATTTCCCGTAGCACTGCTCAGTTGTACCGCAGAAAATCTTTCAGTAAACAGAAATAAAGGTCAGAGTGAAATGTCAAGAACACTCAAAGGACCCATTAAAGGTCCCTATATGAAAATATTAATTGAATTCAGGAATGGTAAGATGATTTGAGTAAACCAGAATAAATCAAGGAATTATGCAAACACAGCTACATTCATAATCCATTCATTGATGCCAGGCTTCTCTATGCTTGCAGTAGCTCTTTGTTTAGAATAGCACACAAGTGCATGGTGTATGGTGTCCATCGCAGCTTGGCCTCACACTGCTTTCCCCCAGGTCTCAGAGACCCCCCCCCCAAAAAAAAAACTGTGGAGCTACAAACATTATTATTAGTATTATTAGGTTATCGGGACCTTGGGAGTACCAGTGCCATAAACCTCATGTTTCTTACACATTCTTTTCTTTCTAGACCATGAGAATCCATTTTTGTTTGTTTGTTTGTATATATATGTATGTATGTTTGTTTTGCTTAGATTTCTTTACATCGCGTCGTCCCCAAGCCGCCACAGCCAGAGAATACGAGCCTGGCCGTTACTTCCTCTTCCTGTTTCTGCCTCATAGTAAGTGGCTGAGAGACCAGACAGCAGAGAATCAGCTAAGCATATGGGGTGGCTCATTTCAACTGCCTTCAAAGCTAATTCAATTTGTTTTCTCAGACACCCCCATTGTGGGTGAAAGATTTGTTAAATTCATGCATGGGTTTGTTTTCCATAATGAAGGAAAAAACACTCCCAATGTTCGAATTGTAGGGAGGCTAGAGGGGAGATTGGCCAATGTCTTTTTAAATAAAATAATAATTAACAAATAATAAAAAGAGCTGTTATAAAAGTAATACATACAGTACCTATCAAAAGTTTGAAAACATTTTTTTTATTGTGAAATATTATTATTATTTAAAATAACAGTTTTCCATGTGAATATATTTTAAAATGTAATATATTCCTGTGATGGCAAAGCTGAATTTTTAGCATCATTACTCCAGTCTCCAGTGCCACATGATGCTGAGAACAGTGATGCCGCTTAATATTTTTATTAAAACTAACTGTGATACCTTTTTTTAAGATTATGTGATGAATAGAAAGTTAAAAACAACAGCATTTATTTGAAATAGAAATATTTTGTAATATTATACATTTATTTTACTGTCAATTTTGACCAATTTAATGTATAACTATAAATAACTTTATAAATGTATTACTTGTATTACTTACTGAAAAACACTTTTGGTGTATGGTAGTGTATAAGAGATCTTTTATTCCAAATCTCCCTGGAATCTTTGGTATAATTCGAATCAAATTGCCCACATGCTGAATTTGGTTCCCAGTTCATTTAATTTGAAAGCATTGGTCTGCCGCATCAATTTACACAGTCACATTTCTTGTCCTTCTTGGACTGTTTCAGTCCTTATTCCGTTGTGCAAGAGCAATGAAGAACAAAAAAGACAAAATAGAAAAGATGATGGCAGGTAAGGGGAGAGGTGGCTATAAAGGAGTAAAAGAAATAACACAGAGACGTTGTTCTGAGAGAATGTTCTGATATGTGACTTCTCTCTTGCTCTGCTGCCGGTTGTGTGAGCCAGCCTGTTGATGTACAGTCAGGTCTGAAGGGTGTGAGTGTGAGACAGCTGTGAGAGACCTGGAAGCATCTGATTTGCTCCTGGGGGATTTGACCAGACAAGCCAGGACAAGGCCTGTGAATCCTAACAGTCTACATATTAGTCTACTAATGATGAATCTCAACTTGATGTTGAGGTGTGAGATCACACTCTGTTACTTCTGATATAGTTCTCAGCTTCACTTTTGTTTAGCTTCGAGGTCATCTGGGGACAATGTTTGTGTTTTATAATCAGTAAAGTGTCTCTGTAATGTAATAAGGGCATTGTTTAAGAATGTTCTAATGAATGACTCATTTCAATATACTGTAAAAGCTTTAGAGAATCTGAATACTAGCTACATTAATGTATTTCACGGTTTAGCTTTCTGATCCTTTTGTAACGTTTTTAAACTGGAATCTCTTAACGTAATGCTGTCATGTGTGTGTTTTAACGGCTTAGTTTTTCTAAAAGCAGGTCCAGTCTAATAGAGTTTTATGTAATATGCAATTAGGAAAACATATTTTTATACAACCAAAATGTTTGCTGTTAATATAGCAACTCTTTTCAATATAATTGGATAGGTTGGCATTTGAAAATGAATTTATTTTGATTTATATTGACTGATCTAAAATTGGATTATAAATATCAGCTTATGTTTTAGTGGGCCTATAAAAAATTAATCTTGCTTGATTTTAGTTTTTAAATGATAGATTGTAATTTGATTGCAGGAAAACCTCCCCACTCCCTAGTGCCTGTTTTGTATTCCTTTTGTCTAGTGTTTAATTCACTGTGAATTTGACACCTGTGTTTCCAGGACTCAATGGGAGGTTCCCCCAATGATATCCGAATTTCTGACATGAGGCCAACTTTGGTAGAGCCACCTATGTACAAACCAAAGGTTGTGTTACTGGGCAAGGAAAAAAAAGGTTAGTAGGATGAAAAAGCCTGTAGAGGTTCAAGCTGGCATAAAATGAAAATTCACCTTATCTATTTTCCAAATGCATGTTATTGATCTTATTGTTGACAAAAATACAGTCGTGCTCAGAATTAATGGTACCCCTGGTAAATATGATGAAAAATGGCTGTAAAAAATAATTCTGCATCATTTATCCTTTTGATATTTCATTCAAAAAATTGGCAAAAATCTAACCTTTCATGGAAGTAAAATAATTGAAAGTGGAGGGGAAATCACATTATGAAATAAATGTTTTTCTCCAAAACAAGTTGGCCACAATTATTGGTACCCCTAGAATTGTTTACCAGTAAAATATCTCTGAAGTATATTCCCATTCATATTTACCTTTTTTTTTGCACACCAGGGTGACTAGGAACATGAAATTGTCCAGCCATGACTTCTTGTTTTACAGGAGTTTAAATATGAGGAAACACGAAGGCCAAATTCCCTTAATCATCCATTACAATGAATAAAACCAAAGAATATAGTTCTGATGTGCATCAAAAGATTGTTGAGCATCGCAAAATAGAAAGTGGCTGTAAGAAAATAGCTAAAGCATTGAAAATCCCCATTTTGACCATCAGGGCAATAATTAAGCACTTCCAATCAACTAAAGATGTTACAAATCTGCCAGGAAGTGGACGTGTGTCTATATTGTCTTAATGCATGGTGAGGATGAAAGTTTGAGTGGCCAAAGACTCTCCAAAGATCACAGATGGAGAATTGCAGAGATTAGTTGAGTCTTGGGTTCAGAAAGCCTATTAAAAAAATTGAACAACCCCTACATCACCACATGTTGTTTGGGAGGTTTTCAAGAAAAATCCTCCTTGCTCATCCAAAAACAAACCCCAGCAAATTCAGTTGTCAGACATGACTGGACCTTCAAACAGCACAGGGTTCTGTGGTCAGATGAAACTAAAAAATAGCTTTTTGGCAGTAAACATGCAAGATGGGTTTGGTGCACACAAGGATAAAAAGTACCCCATGTGTACAATTTAATATACCATCTTTAATGTTGTGGTCATATTTTTCTGCTGGAGGTCCTGGACTTCTTGTTCAGATACATGCATGGCATCGTGGATTCTATCAAATACCAACAGATAAAAAATCTAAACCTGACAGCCTCTGCTAGAAATTGTATAATGGGCCGTGGTTGGATCTTCCATCAGGACAACGATCCAAAACAAACATCAAAATCAACACAAAATGTGTTAAGTAGCACAAAATGAAGCTTCTGCCATGACCGTCCCAGACCTGATGAGTGGAGTGAACTGAAGAGAAGAAGCACCAACATGGATCTGGGAATCTGAAGGATCTGGAGAGATTCTGTAAGACGGAATGGTCTCTGATCTCTTGTCTGTGTTCTCCAAACTCATCAGGCATCATAGGATAAAACTCAGAGCTGTTATCTTGGCAAAAGGAGATTGCAAAAAGTATTTAATAAAAGGGTACCAATAATTGTGGCCAACGTGTTTTGGAGATAAACATTTATTTCATATTGTGATTTCCCCCCCACTTTCTATTCTTTTACTTCAAAGAAAGTTTAGATTTTTGCCAATATTTTGAATGAAAGATCAAAAGGATAAATGATGCAGATTTATTTTTTACAGCCATTTTTCATCATATTTACCAGGGGTACCATTAATTCTGAGCACAACTGTATCATAACTTAAATCTTATCTTATGTTGGTTCCATTTTCCAAGAAATCCCCTCATTCTCTTTTGATGTTTATTAATAAAGCTAAAATCCTTCTGAGAATGATGTTCTGTTATAACGATGCATTGTGTAATTGCACTGGGGAACATTGTGGAATAATAGTTGTTGTGAGAAGCACATTAATTGGGGTTTATTTTGGACAAAAATAGTCGTTGTTGATGCATATATTCAACTATTTTACCTTGTATACCTTTATGCCTATTTTATCTTTTTTTAAGAGTCCACAGATGAGTCTGAGCAAGACAAAATGCATTGTTTGAACAACAGCGGATCATCTGCCACTTATTCAGACTACTCACCCTCCCAGGGATCATCTGGCTCCTCCAACCCACCTGGAAATGTCAGTAATCTGCAAACATCTGGGAAAGAGGGGCCACCACAGACTCACTGGGCCAACAGGTTGGCAAGAATTTAATCACTGCCACTGTTCATTTATATGAACTAATAGACCATCTGTGCTTTCATATGAAATGACCATGTATTGATGTGTTGATCAAACAGTTTAGATATCCAGCTCACTGACTTTTGGGTGGCCCAAAACTGACGTTGTGTCGTTGTAATAAACATCTCTGCCAGTAATCCATAATTATTTAAGAAAATTGTAACCAATCAATTGCATCAACCCTCTACGGACACACTAAAGCTTGAGTCGCCATAGGCTAGTCAAATTTTTATTTTAATCGCCAGACTTTTTACATGTAATGCAAGAACATTGCAATTTTTTTTAATTACATAAATATAAAATGTGAATTTCAAACACTATTAAAGGCAAGTGAACAGTAAAATAAGACCAAATAATCAAACTACAAGCATTAGCACAAAAGAACAAAGATACAAATTAAATAACCAGTACCTGTCAGGTTTTTCAGGTAGATCTAACAGTTAGATACACATTAGGTAGATTAGGTACAGAAATTAAATAAAATGTACTTTTACATACACTGCATAGTCCACTGTATAAATTAAATATAGATTCATCCTTATTAAGGTTACAAAAGTTTTTCAGTCAAGAGCCTTGAGTGATTTTGCAATGATTTTGCAACAGACAGAAGCAGGAATATTAAGATGCTGGCACTTTTAAGACATAATACATGGATCCAATATACTGACACTGTTACACTTGCATTTTTTTTCTTTATGGTTACAGTATAACCCCTTTATAACTAAAACCGCGTAAACACATTGCATTAAACCAAATACACAAAATAATGTTCTTTTTAGAACCGTCACATGACCCTTTTAAATTTGCAAGGCTTAAAAACATGTGCAAATGATACATTTTTATGATGATACATAGAAGTTTATCCCCGATCAGGACAGTGACAGTTCTGTCAACTCAACTGAAATCATACAATTTACTAGCCATTAGCTAATAAAGACATTTTTAGCCGCCTAGTATGAAATTTGGTTGCATTTGTGAGTGATTTAGTCGCACTGTAGAGTCGCATTATTTTTACTATTAAACTGGCAATATTTATTAAACACAGAATTGCATTCCATATTTTTACTACTCTTTCATATGTTGTTCAGTGATATAGATAGCAAATCTGTGCCTTTGTGGGGATGTCCCGTACACCACTGATGATGTTGTTATTTGCCTTTTTCCTTCCATTTGAATTAACAAGACAATTGAAGACAATTCTAAGAGGGCTCTATCTGGGCATTTGTTTCTTTTAAAATGCCTCTATTACTCACATCATGCTCTCACTGTCACACACAGCAGTATGACTCTCGCTGTCATCTTCAATAAAGTGTAGCTGAAAATCCATCTCTGTTGATAACAGTAAAAGTTTTATTATATTTGTACTGCTGAAAAACTTAATTATCACTCTTTTCACTGCCTGTTCTTCATAAGAACTCTTTGAGATATTTCTGTTTTGATAACCTTGCAGAAGTATTACGTGGGCAAACGTTTGTAAACATTGAAAATCTATTTGATGAGGATGTTAATTCAGTCAGCCACAGGGATATTTCCCAGCACTTTTCAATTTGAAAACTACATATGGTATATTAAGAGAGTTAGATTTAAATTTCAATATTTCATCCCCAGCATTACTTGAATGAAGAAAAGATTGTGTGAGCATCAGCTAAAATAAAGCATAGTACATAGATCAATGAGGGGTAGTGGTTGGTTGCCTAAGGAATTTGGGCTGTACACAAATGTTGCAGATTCAGTCCTAAGTAGGAATGAGCAAGGAAATAGACAGTAACTAAGATTGCAACCCTATGTTTTAACCATTGTGCCCTTGAGCTAAGTACTTAACCTGAACTTGCTCAAGGGATATTATGCCACAGTATGTCTACAGTAAGTAAAAACCTTTTAAAAATGTAAAGTTCTTAGTAATGTGCTCTTTGTATTTGTTGTTTTTCCTTACACTTTGAGTACACACGTCTTTTTAAAATGTATTTAATATAGTATTTTTTTTATATTTATTATTATATTTATAATATATTTATTATTATTATTCAATTATCATAGAGTATTAATACATGAATATAATTACGTTTTTTTTCAGGGATATATAATTATAAATGTAATTTTTACTACCTGAACTACCCTTTCCTTGTCACAAAAAGGTAAATGTTTTGATATTTTGAGAGGCTTATTGACCTTGACACACAGTCGTGAGAGTTTACATGGATTTCCTTTTGTTTTTTTCTGCATAGTTCTAGATGCACCACATTACATTACTGAGTTTGAATTTTAGCATATAGAATATGCTTGTTTATCTCCATGTTTTTGTGTACAGATTTTTTCCGTATTGTACACTGATAAAATCTCAAATGTATATTTGTCTGAATATGTCAACAGGCTGGCCCAGTCTTTCCCAAAGCCCATTGAAACCAAGCCCCTTCTGAGCCAGAGGGAAACACCTCCTTCCAGCACCCTGCAGCAGCGAGGTGAGAGGCGACCACTCAGCGACACCTTCGACAGCTGGAACGATGCCCCCCACTATGATAACACAGGTTTTGTCTCAGAAGAGACACCTCTTGACACTCCAAGCAGCAGTGCTGGAAACCCCATGCTAGGCTCAAAGCCCCGGAGTGCCTCGATGGCACATGGGCGACGGCCTCTCATGAGACAAGAGCGCATTGTGGGAGTTCCCTTAGAGCTCGATCAGACGCAACACACTTTCCACACAGTCCGCACCAACCCTGAAACTGAAGTGCCTCCTTCCTCTAACCCCTGGCAGAACTGGACGAGGACTCCCAGTCCCTTCGAGGACAGGACAGCTTTCCCTTCCAAGTTGGAAATTACTCCAGCCAACAGCCCCAATCCTGACCGTAAGGACTTTGAACAGGAGATGGGAGAACTACCCAGCACTTTTCCCTCAACTAGAGCCTGGGGCTTTCTGGACTCTACGGACTCAGGGCCGGGACGAGGTCATCCCAACATTTATTCACATGTCCAGGGTGGAAAAGACCCACACAAAGGAAACACTATGGTTGTTAGCAAGAGTTCTGAGAGACTTTCGCCAATGATGAAGGAGGTAAAAGCGAAATTTAAGAAATCTCAGAGCATAGATGAAATGGATACTGGGTCGTACAAGGTTTACAGCATCCCCTTGGACCACTACAGTTCTAGCATAGAAAATCAGGGAAGTGTTGATAGAGCAGACCTCTCTTTACCACTAGAACAGAGCATGTCCAGGAGCCAATCAGCTCCAATGCTGGACGATGATATGGATGGCTACGGTTTAAATAAAAGCTCTCAGCAGCAGAAGCCTGCCATCCCAAAGAAAGTTTACCATTTTGACCAAAGCTTCAACCCGCAAAGAGCCATGGATCTTGTGAAAGCGGACAGGAGAGTTCCTCCACCATTCCCCAACACCCCTGAATACATAAACCAACCTGGGAAGACGTTACCAAAGGAACTTGTGAGCCCGAGAGGCTACCGAGGCTATCCACCGATGGAACAGATGTTTTCATTTGCTCAGACTGCAGTCACTGACGATGCCATCAATCCACAGCTCTCTGTCCAGCCCCAGCGCTCCAGGCCGGGCTTCCTGAGGCGAGCTGACTCTCTGGTAAGTTCGACAGAGATGGCGCTATTCCGCAGAGTAGCTGAGAACCATGAGTTGCAGCTGGCAGAGCACTACAACAGGCCTCAGCAGATAAAGAGCATGCTGGAACAACAGAACAGCTTGTCTAACATCTCTGACACCCAGTTCCAAAAGAGGAACGGTAGGTATGATGAAGATTACTCGTCTTATCAAGAACCCAAAAAGCCCATTATGGGTTACCCCACTAAGAGTCTGACACAACGTCGTCCCCTGTCTGCACGGAGCTACAGCACAGAGACATACGGGGCATCTCAGGCAAGGCCAGTGTCTGCCCGACCCACCATGGCTGCACTGCTAGAAAAAATGCCTTCAGATTACAATCTTAGTACATGCACTGAGAAGAGCCCTGAGGGTGACACGAAGCTGAGATCTGTCCCTCAAAAACAAGAGGACCCAAACTCCAAAATGCCAGTAGATTGGAGACAGCAGCTGCTTAGACACATAGAAGCGAAGAGGCTAGACCGGGTGAGCAAGCAAGCTTTGCTTTTTGTTCTTCTACAAAAGTGTTTGTTAACTTGGAATTTATCTAAATGCTTAGTATTTTCAAGAAATAAATTTATCCGTTCCTTAAAGGTCCTTGCACACTGAGTCCGGAATTTTTGTATGCGTTGTTTTGTATTTGTCACGGTTGCTCTGAATTGTCAAAACACCTCAAAATGCTTGCAATGAATGCAAAATATGTAACCCGATCCAAAAAACATTTATGATAGACGAAAGTTTCGGAGGTAGTGTGTAAACGTGATTGACACAACCTGAGGTCGTATTTATTTTTTAAAGAGCGAAAATTTCAGATGAGAATTCATTTTATACTTTGTTTGTTAATAATTGAGATCTTAATAACGAATTTTATCAGTGCAGTATATTTAACTATATTATTAAATACCTACCTCTTTGTTTTACATAATATGTTTGTTTTACATATTAAAGGCAAACCTTAAATGAAGGCCACTTTTTAATGTATAGACACGTGAACAGTTGGGTGAATCATAAAGCATTGAGTGTCTGGGACATATTTCACTCCAAAATCAAAAGTAATGAAATTATATTCTGCATAAATAAAATAAAGCTTTTTCTTAGTATTTTTTTAGTATGATTTTTGTGCATTTTGACATTATTTTCACTAAATTCGAGCAAACCATTCCCTTTTTCAAAAGCATAATTTTTAAATTGTTTTTTTTTTTTATTCAAAAAGGATTCTCACTTCTCTTTGTTTTCTCACTTTTCCAATAATGGGAATTTTTGATTGATTGACCTTAAAATAATTGTAACAATGCAAAAAAGATTATTTAATGGTCCTTAAATGGCTTCAAATTCTTTATGCAGAATATCTTCTTCTTTTTTTTTTATTGTGGTGAAATATGACCCTGGCATTTCTTTCCTGAGATTCACCCAGTTATGTACATTTGTTTGGAGCATTTGTTTCTGTGTAACTGAAATACATTACTACTGCATACTTCATTGTTTGTGTAATTTAGTCCCACACTGCTGCTATTAATAATCTGTAAACGTAACCACTGTGCATCACTAATGTCACGTCGGCGGTAATGGCGTACTGTTGTTGTTCTGTTTGTCAAGCTTACTCACTCTGTTACAGCAATGTGCAGTCCAGTGTACCCCAGCCACAGCCTTTTGACCTTTCTGTGTGGCATACCCATTCACTCATGTCATGTGGTTGTTTCCCTCCAATCAGAGCGCTGTCCTTAAGCACAACACAGTAAACTTCGGCATGCTGTACTCTGGAGGCTATGCTGCACCGCATGCCAGCAGAAGCATGACAATAAACTTTTACAATAACACAAAGCATGAAAACCAAACAACTCAGTGGCTACCTCTACCAAATGTGAGTATGAAGCAACTTCAGCCCCAGTTTCAGCATGAAGAAGTGCAACTTATATTAACGTAACATCTCCTATTGAAGACCTTCTTTTTAGATCTATCTCTTTTGAGCGGCTTCTGCTTTAACTTCTCAAACAGTGGTAAAATTATCATTTTGGCACATTTTGTTGTATGGTATAATAGCCTTTCTATAAGGCAGACCATCTAACACATTTCACAGTTTAACACTAATCTAACACTTCACCTGTTCTGAGTTCCAGGCTAGACACTGTCTCTCACTGTGATGTTAAACATATATAGGTGTTTTCTGTTGCATGTGCTCAGTCTTTGTGTTTGGTCTATGCACTACAGTCTTCCTCTGTCCTTAATTCACAGAACAAAGCAATCTGTGACTGACAGCAGAGATACATTTATGAAAGGCCTTCTTGATCTTTATAAAATACAATCAAATTCAATAAATCAAGGTCGGGTGAATTCACTAACCATTAACACCACCACTGAGTGTAGCATATCTGTGTGCACAGTTCACCAACCTCCATTTACTTATTCACCAATGGGTGATTGCTATACTGTAAGTAAATCAAATCAATTAGCCAGGTGCCGAAATAGCTCTGTATCAGGAGTATTTGTAAATGATGCAAATTAGTTTTATTATAAATGTATATAAAGATGTGCAGTGTAGTTGAGCGTGCTTTCAGCATATTAAACAAGTCTCTGGATTGCAGTAGTTTAGTAATGCTGTAAAGTCCTGGTAAAGCACAGTAGCCTCCTGCACTGCCACAACCTAGCACTCAAAGGCCTGTTACACAAAGTTAGTTGAACAAACTGAGAGTAGGGTTTAACTTGTCAAAACCAAACAAATCCAATCCATTTCAGTGGGCACTGGATTGTTTAATAACTATAAAGTTTAAGAGATCGTTATGAAATCATTATTTTAAGTTTATTTCTTAAGCTTTCATTTATTGTATACCGGTATATTTAAATTCATTTAAAGGGGCTATATGTAGTTTTTAGCGGCCTCGTTTCAGATTGCAACCAATTTTTACAAGAGCACTCATGCTCGAACTCATAGGCAATACCGTCTATTACGCAAATATCTCGGCGAATACTCGACGGATTCGGCTGGGCTCGTTGGAATCGTCTAGTCGAACTGAAAAGAACCATGTAAGTTTCATAATTTGGTGGTGTTTTCGCGGAGATATTAGCCGAAAACCATCGGGCGCGCTGCTAAATTGCAGACGCCGTTGACGTCTCAATCTCAGGAGAAAATCTCTCGTATCTCTGGAACGCGAAGACCCAGAGAGCTCAAATTCGGGGGAGGAGGAGTCTTGGGAATATTCATCAAAGATTGACCGAGATATAAGCCGAAAACTGGACGTAACTCCCTGACCGTCTACAAAAAGGAGAGAGGCTCGGGAGCGCGCATGGACGTCAAATCCGATGGATTTCGCGCGGTAAATCCGACCCGGAGCCTTCACATAGAAATAGGAATTAGAGATGTTCCGATACCCTTTTTCCCTTCCCGATACCGATTCCGATACCTGGACTCACGGTATCGGCCGATACCGAGTACTGATCCGATACTTGGATGTGTACAGTATCTATACAGCTGCAATTCATACTAGCACTGTATAAATTGATATAATTATTTTATGGTGTGTTTCAGACTTATCCCTTAATTAAACATGAACAAATACATACAGTGAACTAGAGTATTTTTATTGTCTGACATACATTTCACAGCAATATATTATTTATCTTAATTAAGTGAAAAAGAACTTAAAATGCAACCACACATCTAATACTGTAAACTGAAAAAGGTATTTTAGTTTTACAATATAACTGCATAAAAAAGTGCAACAAATAAATCTAGGAATCTAAAAAATAATATATGAATAATATAAGAAAATAATCTCTTTATAATTTAAAGTCCATAAACAATTTTGTTAAATAAACGGCATTTCAGTTTTGACCGCGGCTGGTCATCCAGAAAAATAAACTCAATACATGTTGTCGGTTGTATTTATCGCTCGTTGGCTGTCTTTTGAAAAAAATTCTCCCTGTTTGAATGAAGCTTTTAGAGATTGTTGATTCTGGTGCGGCTCATTCTTCTCTGCCCCTGCCTTTGTGTAATCGTGTTCTGCGGGGTAACGCGTCTTCAAATGCTTTAAGTTACTCGTGTTGAAGTTGCTAATCTTGTTCCACCCCTCGAAATTGCAGTATGGCATACGGGACATGCCGCCGTTTTACTGTCTGGTTGGTCCAGTCTGAAATACTGTTAAACAGCGGACATACTGATAGCGCGCACGCGTTTTCTTCTTCGCTGCTCTAAACAGTGGTTGCTTGTGGCAACAGCACAACTTCCTGTGTCGTAACAAGCAACCACTGTTAAGAGCAGGGAAGAAGAATTGATCTCCGATTTGCAGGGTTATGCAAAGCTAGCGTGCATAACTAGATATTGTTTAAGAAAATGGTATCGGATCGGTGCATGGGTAGAAGCACTCGCCGATACCGATGCCAGCATTTTTATTGGTATCGGCGGCATTTCCGATACTAGTATCGGAATCGGAACAACTCTAATAGGAATACTGGCCTTCAGAGGTAATAGCAAAACTCGACAAGTGGATCATTGTAATGTGTGATTACAACCCTTTCACACACAGGCAATAAAAAAAGGATTCGTTTTAGTACAAAAGTTACATATAACACCTTTAATTAAAAAATGGGATATTAACTGTGAAGAATAATTGGTATTGATAACGGATAATATAAATTATACAAGATTCATATATATATATATATATATATATATATATATATATATATATATAATAATTTGCCAATTACCATTGCAATGAACACCAATAAACCAAAAAACAATTAACCTTCTTGAGCCTGTAAAAAAAACATTGCTCAAACTAAACTCAATCTTTCCAGGGTAGCAACTGAAACCAGCTTTGTGCAACAGGCCTAAAACCGACTTGCAATACAGGGAATTTTGCCAGTCAAAATACTTTCAGCACAGATTTTGTTTTTCACTGTATGAATTGATTGAATGTACAAGCATAGTTTCTTTAATGAATTGGACAAAATAAAACAAAATAAACAACAGACCAAACATTTTTTTTGGAAGAAAGCATGTGATTGGAACAGTCAAATAGTGAGCTGATAAATCCAGTTTTGTGGGAGTTCTCACATCTCGGTTCTTTAAAACGAGCACATTTTTATTTTGGCAGTGTAAATTTAGAGCACGGTTTTGAGTTCGCTTGCTGACAACACTATATCCTTTCAGACACCTTCACAACAAAGCAATATTTTAGATAATGGACAAGAGGTGGTTTCCCCAAGTAGTCAGTGGGCGCCGTATTCACTGGGACGAAGAGACGTGCCACCAGAGAACATGAATATCATCAAAAAGGTATTGATTCAAGTTTTTTGATTAAAGTTATCAGGGGAACACAAAACATTTGCAAGAGAACACAAAAGCATTGCCAAAAAAAATTTCCTCCCATCTCTTTTTTTTTCTTCTTTACCATGACCTTTTAGGGGCTCCATAGTTTGTCGTACTGATTCGTTAAAGATTCTGAAAGGCAGGCAATAAGGCAATTATTACAAACAGTGTTTTATATGAACTGTGTGTAAGTACTAGGGCTCACTCCCCCTTGTCTCAGTAGAACAGATATTAGCATCTCTGTTTTAAACTTCAGTTAAACAAGTTAGTAAGTTTGATTCATTTCTGTAAATCAGTAGTTTACTTCAATTCATCGTTTCATAACTGATTCAGTGATTCCCTCCAAAATTACAGCTGAAGTGTAAGTTTGGCATATTTAACGTTAAATCGTTCTAGTAAAATACACAATACCATTCAAAATTAAGTTAATTCATTCAATTGATCAAAAGTGACAGTTAAGACATATATAACGTTACAAAAGATTTCCATTTAAGATAAATGCTGTTTTTTTAAACGTTTCTATTCATCAAAGAATCCTGAAAAATAAGTGAATCATGGTATCCACAAAAATATTAAGGAGCGAAACCGTTTTCAACATTGATATTAAGAAAATAGTTGTATTTCACAATATTACTGTTTTTACTCTAATTTTGATCAGCACACACACATACACACACACAATGCAAAAAGTGCTGCAAAATGATCACTACCTGGTGTCGGATAATAAGATAAATCATCAGCAATCACAGTAAAACTTTCTCACCTCTAAAATGGTCCCGCTTGTTTCATAAGCCATGCTGAGCTGAACGGATTCATTGCATTTGTCTGGATCTCATTATAGTTTTATTATTTCCACAATACGTTTTTAGAGAGACACCCACATGTCTATGAGTATTAAACCCTGTCATGTTCTACTCTTTAAGTTTCCTCTGGCTTAACCTGTTCTCTGCGAGATAGACATCTCTGTTGTATCGTGATTGCCATGCTCATTTTTTCAAATGCCAGGGTTAATTACTACCTGCTGTCGTGATTCATTTCACAACACGTATTCCTGCTGCGTCTCCTTAGCAACTTCAGTCTATTGGTGAATGTCTTTACGTTGTCACTAATATTTTGGAACATTTAGCTTCTTCTGACACATTTAGTGTTGTGAAGAAAAGTCTAACGTAATGAAAATGATATTAATTCAAATAATGAAATCAAAATGTCATAGGGTAGCTACTACGTCTTTGTTCCTGTAATGATATAAAAGCACTTGCCAGCTGCATGAATTCATTAAACATTTGCTTGATGTTTGCCCACAGCCTGGTGTTCACAATCCCCATCAACAACAAGCTATGATGATAACCTCAGCCACCCCATCCCACCGGACGGCCCGTGACCAGCAGTATGAGGGGGCCATCAACAAGGTGTCCATCCAGCAGTACCAGCCCCCTCTGCCCATGCCCATCACCACCACCACCCCCCGGCCTCAGAGTGCCCGCTGCTTCATCCAGACTAAAGGCCAGAAGAGTATGGATGGCTTTCCAGAACAGGTACCGTTGATCCCACAGAATATAATTCAAAAGAAATTAGGGGTGTAACGATACCCTCAAGTCACGATTCGATACAAATCACGATACGATATTATTGCGCTACTCCAAGACATATGGTAAAAGGTTAACAAAAAATGTACTAATGATTAAAATGCAAAGTTTGGTTTTACATTGTGGGTGTAAATGAATAGGCTTGGACTTAGTGCTGGTAACCCAATGCACAGGACAGTGGTTACACCAGAATAAAAATATTCATGTTTCTGAAGGTTATAATACAGAACTATTTTAGATGAATATGCTTGCACTCTGTCACTGACTGGATATATTTAAAATAATGCAGGCCACTTTTTACAGGTAACATAAGACATTTGGCACTCTCAGGACCCACAAATATTCCCCATTGCATTATAATACATTATATTCAATATTATATATAGTAGTTTAATGTAGTACTGACACTAAAACTCATTTTGGTTGAACTATACCCATTGTCACTATCCACGATACATATTGTTGCATTTTTGTATTGCGTTATATTGTGACATGATGTACTGTTAGACCCCTAAAATAAATGCAAAGAGAGAAACGCACAATTGAACTTCATCCCGCGATCATGGAATATTAATACAGTGTTTTCTTCATTCAAATCATCTTCTTATGACTAAAGGGCCTTTCACACTGAGCACGATTAAGTAAAGCAAATGTACGTTGCGATGACGCTCTTGAATCGAAACAATAGATCCCTATCGAGCTATTCACACCAGGCGCAATCAAATACAGCGCAACAAAGCGAGAGGTTTTTTTTGACCAGTATGTGGATTTTTTGAGAAGGACCTGCTGGAGCCTGCAGATCGGGGCGGGGCTGCACGTGTTGCCCCGCCCCACCCCTACTCCTACTCTGATTGGCTCCATTGTCTCTCATAGGCATACTTGATAGAAAATGTGTTCGTAGTTGTTTTGGTAAATGAAGCTGGTTTTTAGGGTAACGCACGAACGACCCCACAATATTTCAAAACAATTAGCTGGTTGATTATTCACAGCATGAGGACCAGGTCTTCAGGTAGATGAATGAATAAGGCTAAATTGTTTATTCAGCATTTTAATTATTTCATATCACCATAGAAAGGAAATGAAAAAGTATGTATCAGTATTTTATTTTATTGTACATATAGTGAAGAGAATGTTAAAATAAATATAAAAAAAATATATATATATATCAAAGTATATAAAATAAAATGACACAACCCTGTCTCTTTTTGTTAAATGTCAATAAATAATAATGTTTCATATTTGTTAAATGAAAACAAAAAGAAGCAGGGTTGTGTTTTATATTTCATGTTGTTATAAATATATGCAGTGAAGATAATCGATGTACGCGTTGCCTGAACCACATTTGTGTGGCCATTAGGCTAATATGTTTAAGAAGAGCCAGAGTGGTGTTTTATAACATATTTTGTTTTATTGTTGACTAAAATATTTTAATGATCAATAGTATCTAGTATAAAAGTATAAGTAGCCTAAAATGTATAAGAAGCTACAATGAGAAATAAAGCAAACAATTCAATCAAACAAAAGCTCTCTAATATGCTACAAAGTTAAAGTTAAATAGCCTAAATATATAAAGTTATGAAACTTCACTTTGCCCTCAGCCAAAACGATTTGCCATGGAACAAACTATAGATTAATGAGACCAAAGATCGACTTATACGTCATGTGTATCCACTAGACTCGAGACATCAGAGCCAGCGGCAAACATCAGAAGCACTAGCCAAGGAAAAGCTGTTCCAGTCGGGGATGATGAGTGTTGAACAACTGGTGATCGCCTGGATCTCACAACTCTGAAAACTGTAGATACATTTTTCAAATAGGAGCCATCTTTATAAATAAACCACAGATTTGAGCTTTAAACTACTACATTCTCGCCTGAAACACTCTTAAAATTACATTTCATGACACAATAACAGTAGTATTTTGATATTCCGCGGGTTTTCTCCTCTGCTATTGACGCTTGCTGGTTGGTGCGATATGCATTCTGGGATGCCTGGCTGTCTCAAGTCCGCACAAGTCACCTCTCGATGCATCCTTGGTAAAAGGGGCGGATCAAGAACACATCCAGGGATTTGAACTGGACTTGGCTAGATGTGAACTTCGAATTGGAACAGCACTTGGGCAGCGACAGATGGCATTTCACAAGTCCACATACACAAGTACAGACAAGAACGCATATTGAGAAACGGCCCCGTCTCCCCACAATGAAACGAGCCGTCCAATTAGATTCCAGCTTACCCGAGCCGCTGCTGTTGCACTAAAGTGTGAGAGCGTTGGCGCTGTTTTGAAAAACTATTCCGGAAGAGAGAAGAGAATGGATGTTGAGTTCTTGTACGAATAAATCTGTTCTCTGAAACACAATGATAACATGTTCTTTATACGGTTTATCATTTCTTTTCATTTTCCACTGAATTATGCGATCTGAAGAGCTTGAAACAGCATACAGAGCACTGTTTTCTTCGGTGCGTGTCTGAATCAGAGAGCTCATTCGCTCTAGAGCTGTCAATCATATTATGTGATCATAACTCCTGCCCTTCCGAATAATGACGTAATGTTAATTTCCTCATTCTAAAATGAATAGCAGGCAGATATCTAGCGGTACAATATGCATCACATAACTAAACATTCGTCATCGTTTACAAACACTTCAGTTTTCACAGTCCACACTTCAATGCGAAAACAGCATTTTCAAATGTATTCACTTGGAAGAGCACCTTCAAAAAGCTTAGTTTTCAAAGCACTGTCTCAGTGTGGATGAAAGGCCAAAACGTAGAGAAAAAGATGTGTTTTCAAATGTATGGGGATTAATGTAGATTTAGCCTTTGATTTATGTTGTTGACAGCTGTGTGTGAGAATCGAGAAGAACCCTGGCCTTGGTTTCAGCATCTCAGGGGGAATCAGTGGACAGGGGAACCCCTTCAAGCCCTCGGACATGGTAAGACCATTTCACTCTCTGTTTTAAAGGACAGAGCACAATGAATATAGTATGCTAATTTCTCATGAATTGCATTAAAAGGATGCTTTATATAGAACAAAATCAAAGCTATCTCTCTTCAGTCAGTAAAGTGTGTCTCTCTGTAGAGTTTCCATGGAAACATGCGCTACTGCAATGCACAACCTTGCACACCAGCTGACTGCATTACCTTTTAACCTTTTCATGTCTTGGCAACATTTGGAGACAGGTCAAACAAAAGTGTTTAGTGACTCAAATGTTGCCGATATTTGTGAAGTATGTGCAAATGTTTTTTTTATGTTTTAGTAGCTTTGATTAGATTGAAATTGTGTTGATTTGCATGAAGAAGTGTCGTTCTTTTCCCTTCATAAGGTTTTCAACTCAGCATAAAGATTGCTTGTGTTGTATATTGTTGCTTTGGGGATCTTCTATCAAACCGAATCCCTGTGAGCCCTGATGAAATGATGTAGTTTGGTGGACTCAATATGTGACGTCAATAAGACTTCATATGTGTGCATATGATGCATACTGATGGGTCCCACATGTAATTTAAATATGTATGCTTTATAATCTCTGCCTTGATTTCAGCACAAAAACACCATCACTAATGGATCCTCTAACTTTACTCTTAAAAAAAACCTACGAAAAATTTTATGAATCGTATGTTTTACATTTACTTTTTAGTTTAACATTTGCATTTACTTGTTAATTGTAAAAGGTAATTTTATAGATACATGTAATTATTTTATAATTACTTTTGAGTTGAGGAAAAGAGAGAAACCAAAGAAAATCTAAATCCAGATTAAACGGCAAAGATTCTAAACCATAGTCACCATGTGGTTCCTAACCTCATATCACTTTTGACTTATAGGGTATCTTTGTTACTAGGGTACAGCCTGATGGACCTGCCTCCAACGTTCTGCGACCAGGGGACAAAATTCTGAAGGTAACACTGTTCTCCATCACATTGTCCCACGAGCTGCGACAATGCATCCTCCGCCACACTGCAAGTGGAGGGCTTTGCATGTGGCATTAAATGTCCAGTGTGTGTGTATATGTGTGTGTGTGTGTGTCTCAAACAAGTGAGCATGGACTTCTGTTGTTATGTTTGTCCAACTTTGACATGACAGACTGTTATAACATTTCAAGCTGCCACATGTCTTACAGTATAAGTCAATTTAATAGCATGAAATAATTATATATTTTAAATTGAATTATGAATTTTATGTATCAGATATTACAAAATATTACTAATCAATACAACCAACTACCTCAACTTGACATTTATGTTTATCTTTGATGCAGATTGAATCTGGTCTTTTGAAAATGTAGTGAAAGGTAACTAATTAAAGTGCCACTATTATGCTAGTTCAAAGGTTCTTCATTTTGTTTTGGAGGTCTCCAACAAAAGATTTCATGCATCACTTTAATTTTCTCATAATATACATTGCTCATCACCGCATTTCTCAAAACAGTCTGAAAACGGTTCATTTGAAGCTCTCTCTAAACCCCTCCTTTCCACTAGCCTACTCTGCTGTGATTGGTCAGATGGCCCAGTCTGTTGTGATTGGTCGACCGTAATGACTTTGTGAACTTTCATCTTTAAAAAGGTACAGACCTTGTACATTCACAAATAGCTATATTAACATATTGCATGAAATTTTTTATTCGAAAAATCATAATATGGGCACTTTAAATCAAAATTAGATATATACATATGCACAGTTCATATTCATGCACAGTTCAAAAGTTTGGATGTTTGATAAAAAACAAAAAAACAAAAAATATTACAATTTAAAATAACTGCATTCAATTTTAATATATTTTTAAATGTAATTTATTCCTTTAGAGGCAAAGCTGAATTTTAAGCAGCCATTTGGTGCATAACAAACATTTCTTCTTATTATCAGTTGAAAACATTTTGTGTATTTTTTGTGGAAATCACTTTTGTTCTTTGATGAATAGAAGGTTGAAGAGCAGCATCTATATAGAAAAAAATAATAATTTAAAAGTCTTTATTGTCACGTTTGATCATTTTAATGGTAAAGGTATTTATTAATATTAAAAAAACCTTCAGTTGCAAAGTTTAGAATAGTAGTGTATTATATATAAATATGTATATATTAATTTCTGGACAGTAACAGGATAATTACAGTAACAGTACAGAGATAGGCACGTCTAAATTTCTATTCAGACAGTATCTGTCTGTATGTTTAGCATAAAAGCAAAATGTCTGGCATTGCTGCCTTTACCTGGAACAGGGCAAAGGGGCGATTCCAGGCTCTTTGTGCCTAAATAACTTTATGGGAAGTTATTGGGCTGTCTCTGGTTTTATGTGTTGCTGTCAGTCGTCTGCAGAAAGCAGCTCCTTCTCTTTCCACAGATGCAGAGAGTCTAAAGACCAGCTTCTTTCCACCTTCTCTCCTTTTACAGCATGATCTCCTTTACGCATCTGTCTTTTCTCTCCCTCACAATGTCTTTATCCTCTTTGAGCTAGGCCTGTTCCCAGCCCTCCTGTGCTGCCGTGCCTGTTCCTGCCCCCCTCCCTCCTTTCCTCCCTTCCTCTCCCAGTTCATTTTGTTTACCATGTGCTTCATTCTTGCATTGCAGGCCAACGGACATAGTTTCTTACACATGGAGCATGAAACTGCAGTGTCTCTTCTGAAGAATTTCCCGAAAACTGTGGACTTGGTAATCTTAAGGGAGAGCACAATATAAATATTTTTATAGCTTAAAGACTTGTCAACCAGATGGAACACAGGAACTTGTACATCGTCTTTTTATCTAGGAACAATTTTGCCAATTGCTGGACCAATGGCAAATTCCAGTGCCAAATGTACACTAGAGGACATATCTAATAATGGTACATATGGCTTACATATTCTACACCAACATACATTTGTTGAAATCTTTTCGTTGATGTTGTTGATATTCTTCTTTATCTCAGCCTGTGGCTGTAAGTGGGTGCATTTTTTTCCTGCTTATTTATATGGCGTATTATTTTGTACCTATTTTTCCTAGCAGCTTTTCAGTTTAATCTTGGAGCATGAAAGCACATCTGCTTTTAAGGACATTTACCCACCATAACACTGCCTCAACTTTGTAAATGCCTTGTGTAAATATATACATTTACAACTCAAATGTGATTAGAGCGTAGAATGAGAATGAAAGACACATTGATGATTTTCTAACACACTTAGAGAGTTTTTGTAACAATCTAGAAGAGATATCCTTCTCACGAAGCGACAATTTAGGGAAAACAAAAAAAGTCCCCTTTTAACATTTCTGTATTTGCACAAATCAAATGACAAAAGATTCCCTGAGCAATATTTCCCCCGTTTTTGAGGTTTTCCTGCAGCACCCTCTATTGGCATACATGGATTTGTCCTAGCTCAGATCAGGGTGGGTCTTATTCATTCGCTAGGCAATGCGAATGCGAATGCAAAATTTCCATGTTTTTTTTTTAATTGTTTGCTGCCAGGAAAATTCATGCACATGTGGCAGTCTATTGGCAGTTTTCTATATAAAAATGTACTTTCATATCACATACTACAGCTTAAATGGAAAAAGAACGCAAAAAAGCTTAATTTCAGTTGCTTTGATGTTGTTAAGCTGCTTTAAGTTTTTTAATACTTTTTTTTTTAATGGGACAACAAAGGGAATTCCTGTCATAATAAAACGGACTAGAAACGGTGTACACATGTAAGGCTTTACTGATTAGAGCATGCTTTCACTCTTAAACTTGTTTTATTAGGATGCTTATTAGGGGTCTATGTGTTTTGGACAAACTGTTTTTACATAACCATTGTTTTGGATCTCTTTTGGCATTTTTTTCCCCTTTTAAATCAGTCATCATTGTGACAAACAGTGCCATAATATCCCTCCCAAAAAAGAAAGAAAAGAAATCCACGGCATGTCTCAAATGTTGCTAAAAATGTAGCATTTCGAGGGAGAGTTTCAAGACTTTTCGAAAGACCCTAAACACCCACTGCATTTAGCTTCAGAGAAAGATCGAGTATTAAAGATTATGATGGATGATGCAATTAATTGTTCAAATACTATTGTAAAAGAACATTTGATAATGATTATTTTTACTAAACGTTTTCAGATAATGGTTTCTAATATATTGATATTAGCTATGCTCAAATTGTTAAATTTTATAAAGAACACAAAGTTCGATTGTGAGGGAAGAAAGACTAGAAACAAATATGTACAATTCTTTCTAAAGTAATTGTGAATTTGTGTCATAAACATATATGTATATGAATATACAAATGGTCATTTTTGTATGTGTTTAAAGACCTATTGAATATAAAAGGTAATATATGGTACTCTTCAGTCTAATTGCAGTATTGATGTAAATAACTATGAATGGAGACATTTAAATAATTTATTCCAATAGATTGTGAATGTACTTAAAGCTTTCTGCAGTATTAAGACTTACTGAACTTGAATGCCGTTTCATTTTTGTGCAAAAAGTAATTATATCTAGAATAAATTATTCAATTTAGTTCAAAAGAATTAGTGACAATTTATCATATCATTTATTTGCACATGCAAGTTTACTCCTTCCGATTTATTTCTGTATTACAGCAAATATGTAATTGATGACATATATTCTGTGTCTAGAATGCATTTTGCAGATGATATATGTACATATTTAAAATAAATTTTAGTTACAAAAAATTAAAATAACAAACCTGTATAAAAAGGAGAAGAAAGTCCAATGCGGTTCAGCAAATATTGGAGCCATTTTCGGCTTTGGAGTACAGAATTTTTTCAGTATCTAAGAGGTGTTTTGAATAATGTATCTTTATTGTACAAATAATAAAAATGTCATTATTGTTACTACTGGTCATTCTGTGGTCCTTTACAGACGATAAAACACTAACCAAAACTCTTAATATTCATATTTATTACTAGTGCTTTCATAATGGAAAATATAAACGTTCACTCTGAAAAGCAATTATAACGTTTAAAGCTTGCACACATTTTTTTTATTTTATTAATTTGACTTAATTTCATTACAAAACATGCCGATGTGTTTATTTATAAAATATGTCATTACAAAATTCTGTAATGATTTTACAAAGTCATTTTTAAGGGTAGAGTGGCAGGTAAGATGAATTAAAACAAGTGCCAGGATTTTTTTTTGTTTTTTTTGTCATGGTCATGAAGTGCAAATAAAAGGTGTTATGGCACAAGAGTTAATCGCATATCACCGATGGTTGAATTTATATTAAACGTAAAAATTATGTTGGAATACGACCTCGGAGATACTCAAGGACAGCATCTGTTCCTTTACTAAGGATGGCAGCTCTTGGATTACGGAAAGGATTCCCATCAAGCATTAGAGCCCTAAAGACATAAGATAAATCATATGATCATGTTAAACTAACAGTCTCAAGTCTGTAAAGATCTGGTTTTGTCCAATTGGAAGTACCTTTGTTCTCTCTCCCTCACATTCATTCATGTAAAATATAGATTCTACTCAGACTAAAGTCCTCAGTTTGCTAGAAATAGAAGGAATGATCAACCTCACCTCAGACTGGTACAGTTGCCAAGTTCTGGTGGCACTTGCATGATATCATTGTTGGACAGATCCAGAGTAGACAGGCTATTTAGGGTCTTCATTTGGACAGGATCAATGCCTCCAACTTGATTGCTACTGATTAAAATGGTTTCAAGGGATGAGATGCGGTACAGCACATCTGGGAATAACTTAAACCTAAAGATAAATGTAAATAACGATTTAGACCACAACAAACACAGAAACAGTGATATATTTAGAAACTATTTTGTAAGCGAGGTAATGGTAGAACTTGCCTATTAAAAGACAAAATAACACTCCGCAGCTTGGTTAAGCCTTCCAACTCCATTGGCAGTGAGATCAATAGATTGTTTCTGAAAAAAATAAAAATAAATCATTAGTTCAGTGCACATGGTAAGATGTAAATTTTAAGTGACGTCAGAGGTCTTATTTAGAGTATTCAGTATTTTATTCAGAGTAATATTCGTTATGTATATTTTGTATAAGAAACATTTATCAGAACACAAAATATCTGAACTCAGAGATTTGTCCTTTAAAACTCAGAACCTAGAATTTACCAGCCACAAGATAATTATAGATCTTTTGTTCTGTGTGCCATCTTAGAAATACAACACTATCATAAGTAGTCAAATGTTGCTGATGTGACAAAAAAATATTTGAGAACCACTGAACTAGGAGAATTAAATCTTGAAATTGGAGCCTTAAAAGGCATAAAACTAGTTTAAGGTTTACCTGAGATCTATATGTAGCAGCTGTTTCAGTTTTGAAAAGTCCACTGGAATGGTTGTTAGCTTGTTAAACCCAAGATTAATGTCTGCCAGGGTGTCCTTTAACTCCATAATTCTACAGGAAATGAGAGAATTCTTTTAACTAAGCATTGTAAGTGTTCAGTAAATCTCTGAAATGGAATGGCCATTGCTATTACCGTACCTCGGTGGAACTGCCGTCAGCTGATTTTTGCTGAAGTTTACGTTGGACACGGGACTATCATCAATGGCGTCAAATACTTCATCAGGAATGGATCCCTCATGTTTCTCGCTAAGGAAAATGGGAAATCTTCACTGTTAAATGCACAAATTTCCACTCTCAAAGTTGCTTATGAGGAAGTTTTGTTACCTGTAGTCTAGCGTTTTCAGAGTTTTGATGGCATGTACATTGATTTTAGCTTGGCTTGGAAGAGTCATTGCTGTTTTTGGCTCTCCTTTCAAGCCGCCATCAGGTTGTTCTACATTTCAAACATGACAAAAACCCACAATGATGTTACAAAGAACCTTCTTAGTCTTTTTTATAATGTATAAATAAATGATGATTTAAAAATGATATTATACTCTACAAATCTTTACTTGGTGTTAGAAATACCTTGTATTCGACTTCTGAGGTATTTTAGGAGTTCACCAGTTCCTTTCTGCAAAGAAGATACTGTAAGAGTTTCTGATGCATTTCACTGATGACTTTTCCGGTGTTGAATCTGAGATTCATAAGAACAAAGGAGGACAGACAAGCTGTTTACTGATGGGATATGTTGAACACTCACAGTAAGAAGGTCTCTGCGGATTGCCCTCAGTGGATTGCCCTCCAAAGCCAAAAACTTCAGCTTAGGTAATGCGCCAAGTCCACATGGCAGACTGTTTCACAGAAGAGAGAGACTTTGAATGACTTACTTTCTTCTACAGAACACAACAGAAGACATTCTGAAAACTGTTGACCATTGACTTCCGTTGTATGGAGAAGAAAAAAAGAAGACATTTCTCAAAATATCTTCTTTTTTGTTCCACAGAAGATAGATAGAGAATGACATGAGGGGGAGTAAATGATGACTGAATATTAATTCATTCATTTAACATTCACAATCCCTGTAATTCTTAAGATAACTATCCATGTTTGGTCATTGAACAGTCATGTTAAGGATCAGAATACAGAAAGTCATACATGTTTGGAACAATATGAACTGACTGAATAAATAATGGCAGAATTTTCATCAGTTTAATCTACAAAGAAGAATTTTTATACTGTGCTCTCTTCATCTTACGGAACAATAATTCTTAAATATTATCCAACTGATTTGCAGATCTGTATTGCTTAATGAGTAATACAAGGGATAATAGTCCATAATTTTGTTTCCCAGTGGAATGTGATACAAAACACAGTACTATATTTAATATTTTACAGTATACATGCAATAAGATAATTATGTCCAGCACCTGCTGATGTCATTGTTAGTCAAATCCAGGCGCTCCAGGCCTTGCAGTAGGGTTATTTCTTCAGGAAGGCTCTTCACCTTGTTATCTCTGAGCTCCAAGAAACTCAGAGAGCTCAAGTGCTTCAAATGGTCTGCCTCCAACACCTCAATCTGGTTGTTCCCACAAAAAAGGTCCTTTAAACATATAAACAGGCTTGTGTTAGTCTTTCTTTTTTAAGACAATCATAACTATATTCGACCACACCAGTGGTTTTGGTTTACCTTGAGTGTTTCACAGCAGGGCAGTTCGGGAAGATATCGTAACTTGTTGTGTCTTAAGTAAAGCTGCTCGAGGGACTCCATCTGAGCCAGGACGGGAGGAATGCTCTCTATTTGATTCTGCGAACAGTCCAGCAATCTCAGGTCTGTGAGGGTTGATAAAGAAGGATGAGTTCACGGGTTAACCAGTAAACATGATTCACATCTAACCCGCTGTCAAAACATACTTTTCATTTCACTGATGGCAGGAGGGAGACTCTGGAGCTTGTTGCAGGACAAATTCAATTTCACAAGACTTTTCAGGTTAGCCAGGCTTTCTGGAATATCCATAAGATGATTATTGGAGAGATCCTTTTAGAGGGAAGAGCAGGAAAGAACTAAATATTTGGAATACTGAAGTATACCATTCATGGCAATATCTTTGATTTCTAAGGTATAACAAATGATCATACTGCAGTGGATTATTTTTGATGTAGGCTACACTACCGCTTCAAAGTGTAGGTTAAAAAGGTTAAAAGTTTAAATTTTTTTCTTTTTAAAGAAAGAAAGAAATTAATACTTATATTGAGGACGCATTTAATCAAAAGTGACAGTAAATACAATATATAATGTTACAAAGGATTTACATTTCAAATAGATGCTGTTCTTTCTAATTATTAAAGAATTCTGCAAAATATGCATCAGTTTACACAGAAATGTTGAGCAGCACAACTGTTTATGATAATATGAAATGTTTCTTGTGCAGCGAATCAGCATATTAGAATTTATGAAGGATCATGTGACACTGAAGACTGGAGTAATGGCTGCTTAAAATTCAGCTTTGCCATCACAGGAATAAATTACATTTTAAAATATATTTAAATAAAGTTATTTTAAATTGTAATATATATATATATATATATATATATATATATATATATATATATATATATATATATATATATATATATTACTACAGTTTTTAATGTGTTTTTTTTTCCGATCAAATAAATGCAGCATAAGAGAGCATAATCATTGGTGAGCATACAAGACTTCTTTCAAAAACATTACAAAAAATATTCCTAACACCAAACCTGGTAGTGTACATTGATGTAAACAGAGATATTAACATTATTTGAGAAACTAGGCTTTTATGATGCAGTTAGAAGGTTATATGGCCATATACTGTAGTGTGTTGCTGGTCAAGACAAGAGGTCAGTCACTTACAAGGTCATCTAAATTAACCAGGTTCCCCAAATCCAGAGGAATATTTCTGATCAGATTCTGTTGCAGATGGAGACATCGCAGGTTTGTAAGCCTCCAAAGATCCAAAGGTAATTCCGTCAGTTTATTGTGACTGCAGAGAGGACCAGGTATTATGGCACAAGGTCTACACTTTCAATATGTTTATATATTGCTTTATACAGCGTGTTGTCTCCATCATTACCTCAATATGAGCTTCTGTAGTTGTTCTAAATCTCCTATAGAATCTGGTAGTGAGCTTAGTTGATTGTCATGGACCTGGGAAAAGGTACATAGTTTAAAATTAATTACAATTTACACCCTCAAACTCCATGGAAAATTAAAATACTAAGATGTGAAATATTTCTATTTGACTCGGTCTCAGACTTTTGGACCCAACTGTATATAATATAATATAATATAACAAATGTGTGGTTTAAACTTTAAAGGACTAGGCCTAGTTACATTGATTTAAGCATATTATAAAACAAAATAAATAGAACGAAAAGTGTCGCCGTGCGACTTTTTTTTTTTTTTTTTAAATAACATTAATTTCTCAAACAAAATGAAATATGCTGAAACTTACATCCAAGACAAGCAGGGCAGGGAGGAGTTTGACGTCTTCAGAGAGGCTCTGGAGTTTGTTGGAGGACAGCAGAAGTTTGGTCAAATCTGCCTGTTCCCACCACCGATCTGCAGCTCCAAATGACAAGTTCTGCTGAGATTCCTGAGGGGTGTCTATATTCAACCTCCACACACTCTGAGGAACTGAACCCAAATAACATGATGTACGTAGAATCTTACAAAAATACACCCTTTTAATCATAGTTTCACCAAATGTACCATTGTTGCTACAGCTGTTGTTTTTACTGTAACGTAACGTTATGTCTGACTGATAGAACTCATTCAAACTTTTTTTTAACAGAAACTTGAACATCTTTGACATTTTCATTACTTTTTCCATGACATTAATGACAAATGTCATAGCTGCATTAAGGGATGTCAGCACCACAAATTATGGCTGCTTTGGTATTTTTTTGTGAGGTTAACGTTAGTTCACTGAAGTTGAATAGTCCTTTTCCAATAACGTTAAGTGTTACCTTCAGTTAGACCGCGCCCGGAGAGATTGAGTTGCCCGCTCTTTCTAGCAGCTTTAAGTAATCCAGATGGGACAGGACAGTCTTCTTTCTCCTGTCTGAATCCTGCTCTAGAGTCCACATGTGCTCCTCTTTTGGAACGAGACATGAATGCGATCGTTATGCGTTTAACACCTGTAGTAAACGTGCATGAATGAGGTTGTGGTGTTGTGAAGTAAACTGTCACATACCTAAACTTGCCTCCAATTTTTAAAATAAAAGTCCCAAAGAACGAAAGTATGCTACTTATGCTAACTTTCCCATATGAAAACGATATTTCTAAATGTTCTCTGAACGTTCAAATGTCCCAATGTTTAAAACGTTATTGTTATGCAAACGTAGGAAACATTCCATTGTATCATTCTGCAAACATTATGGGAAGGGATTGGGGGTTAAATAACGTTTTTGCGAGAACATTGTTAAGGATCTTAATTTCTTTAAAAAAAAAATAAAAAAAAGTCAGTTACATAGAAAAGTAGATTGACTGCCACTTGACTAACTGCTTGTGGGTTTAAGTGTCTTAAATCTTATCTTATCATAATGTTTATGCAACTGGTCTAATATAACTTCTGATAAAGTTCCCTGTTAGCTGGCATCCAGCTTCTTCATGTGTTAACTTACAACGTGAAACCTAAAACTCTCCTTCAAGTTCATTATAAAATATGACCTCTTCATAAACTTAACTAGAAAATAACAGATCTTGGCTAAAATTAAATCTTGGATATCTCCACTCCACATAATTTTCAAATAACACAGGTCAATGAAATTTTGAAAAAAAGAAAAGAAAAAAACAACCACATTTTTATGATGCTTGTTTATTTAAAATAAGACACAGTATGTTGTAATACTTGAGCAGACGCACTGGCCTGGCAACTAAATATTAGTTAGGCCTATATCTCAATCATTTCATTAAGAAATTGCAACCAAGAAAAAGCAGGTTAAACATTAATGCAAGACATTCATGTGTCAGCACATATACACTGATATGGTATCTGAACAACATATAAAAATAAATCTCTCAAAGAAACATCAAATTACAATGTAAAAAAGTGAATACTATAATGGAACAGACATCTAAAGCACACCCTGATGTGAAAAAGCAAGCTGAAGGGATGATCTATTATATAAATGATACAAAATCTGCTGGAGGTCCATCCATTGTGGGTTTTAGACAAGACTCTTGTTAAGCCCCATTTGCTTGGACTTGAATTTCTACAAACGTTTAATGAATAGTATCCATGGTTATTTATCTCAGTGTAGGAATTCACCTGACTAAAATTATCTGTATGAATAATTTTTGGAATTTACAATCCCTTACTACCACAAAGAAAGGCAAGCAAATTGTCACCTTTTTAATGTACAGTTTGAGAACAGTTTAATAAATGGAATTTAATATTTGCTTTGCGACAATACTAACAAAATGCAGAGACAAAATGTTTTAATGTTGCAACAGAACAGACTGCACACAGACATATATCTGCCCCAGATATGAAAGCATTACTGAGTGTATCAGAATTCAACAACTTATTTCAACTCAGAGACTAATTATCAGATTGGTTAAAAAGATATTTTGGATTTATATGCATGAGCTGCACAATGTGCTGTTGATTTGAGAATGCAAAAGCAAGAAAAAACCCACTGAAAAATAATTTTCTTCTGCTTTCAGTCTGGGGAGAATTTGAAAGGAAAATAACCTTTTCAATCCATTCAGTAGTAAAACTCCAGTGCATGTTGCATTCAACGGCATGATAGTAGTTAAAGAAAATCATCAAAGAGGAAAATACTAGACACAGCATATTCCCTGATATGGCATGTGCCTTCAAGTAGTTCATAGCATAATAAAATGCTGGTTTTAAATGCTGCAATAAACATTGTGCAATAAATATGTAACAGGCAAAGCATATGCATTGTCATTGATATTGTACTGTACTTGCTTTGCCCTCAGCAATTTCAGAGTAGGATAATAAAAATAGTCATGATAATGAATCAGCTTTGGTTTAAAATTATCAGCCGTAATATGTACCATTACAATCACAGATAAAATACATTACTATTGCTTAAGCATATTGCAGATTTAAATTTGACATCTTGATTTGAACTTCCTATAGATATATTGGTATATTGGTTCCTATAGAATCACCTATAGATATATTGGTACAGGTATGAAGGTCAGAGTCAAGAAGACATGAAGTTGCCAAACCCCTGCTGTGGCTGGCAGACCTGCTACAAAGCCAACAGAGACACCAGGGAGCTCACAATGGACATCAGCAGTAGTGAGGATGAGGACAACACTGCAACGGAAGAGAAACCAATGCACACACAGTGGAAAGAGTTACTAAAAGTATCCAAGTATTATAAATGATTTAATATTTAAGCAATAGAACACAAAAGGGAGTTAGCCTTGATATTATTTGAAAGCAAATCGTTTTAAAGGGTTCATAAATTGAGAAATCGATTTCCCCTTCGTCAGATCACTACAACGTGAGTCAGAAGTGATTCTGACGAATGGGGATCGCTTGCGAGAGCCTATCTACTTCGAGTGAAACTAAACGAGCCAAAGCACATTGACATGCGATAATTACACCAGCTGCTGTGCATCGCGGCGCGAGCATATAATGAGCAGCAGGTACCTTGCTGTCTTTCGCTTCGAAGCCAGACGGTGAATGCTGTTCCTGTTCTGCAATCTTAACTGAGAGTGTTTTAACTTCAAAAGACGAGTCTGCTTCTTCAGGAGAACGCCTCTTCAAACTGGTGTTGGTGTTACAGCGCAGACAGCGATGGAAGCAATCTCCACTCTCCATGGCAGACCACCGCTTCCCTGCATGTGATTGTCACACTACAAGTCATAGGCCAAAACATGCAGTGCACGAGGGTAGTTCTGAGTCGGGGTTGAGCTGTGCATAGTGACTGACTGTGGTTTAAGTCACAGCGCTGGCCCTCGGTCAGTCGATGTCCACACTGGTGGTCCAGAAGCGTCCCAGGGCTAAACCTTGCAGAGGTGCGAGACATCGCCAAAGTTCGCTTTCTCGATGCTCCTATCTCACAAGGTTTGTCTTTTTCGGCGACACTGTTGGAGACTGTGCCCAGCGGCTCTCCGCAGTTCAGAAGCAGGTTGAGGAAACCAAGAGCTTGACCCGATGTGCTACCGAGTCACTTGTGATTTCTCCTCAGTCTGTTTGTCGCCAAGGGTGTCAGTCCCCTATGAAAAACTGTCACAGCCAGCTCTACTGTGACGTCTAGCTTTCACAGGAAGACGGCGCCACCTGTCTCAGCAGCCCTGAGACAGGTGACCCAGCGATGGAGGAAGTTGCTTTCCAGGAGATGGTGTCCGCACCTCTCCCTCCCTCGGAGGAGGACCGGGTGGAGAATCTGTGTTTCATTTGTTTATGTTCCGTCGCTGGCTCCCCGGAGTCCAGTGGTACCCACATTTTCAATAGAGCAATTTCTACCATCTCTGGGTCACAAGAGGGCACGGACTGCAGAGAGCGACGCTCCCATGCCTTGCCACTCCTTTCCCCCTCTTCAATCGCCAGTGTGCAGCAGTGTGCGGTTTGGGGACGCCCCCAAGCCTTCCCACACACCCTCTGCCCCACCTTGGAACCAGGTAAGTGTGGTACAACACACTAAGACTCCGCTTCGGGCCGCCTCAGTGCCTCCCGGACGAGTACCTGTGTTCCACCTCGCTGCCCCACCCCGGATACATCTGTGGTCCCGTTGGTCCCGCTTGAACGTTGTCTGGGAGCCTGGTTAGCGCTTCCCAGCCAGTCTTGCTGGCTCAACCATACCATCAGACTTGGCTATGCGATTCAATTCGCCTGGCGCCCTCCCCAAGTTCAGGGGCATCCACTTCACCTCTGTGGGGAGTTGAGATGCCTCTGTCTTGCGGGCAGAGATCAATGTTCTATTGGCGAAGGACGCGGTCGAGCCAGTTCCTCCAGCCGATATGAAGACAGGGTTCTACAGCCCCTACTTCATTGTACCCAAGAACGGCGGTGGGTTACAGCTGATCTTGGACCTGTGAACCTTGAATTTGGCCCTGCACAAGGCTCCGTTCAAGATGCTCACGCAGAAACGCATTTTCGAGTGCATCCGTCCCAAAGATCGGTTTGCAGCGATTGACCTGAAGGACGCGTACTTTCATGTCTCATTTCTTCCTCGACACAGACTTTCAGTACAAAGTCCTGCCCTTCGGGCTGTCCCTGTCGCCCCGCGTCTTCACGAAAGTCGAGTAGGCAGCCATTGTTCCTCTCCAAGAACACGGCGTTCGTATTCTCAACTATCTCGACGACTGGCTCAGTCTCGGGATCAGTTGTGCGAATACAGGGATATGGTGCTCCGTCACCTCAGCCTGTTGGGCCTTTGGGTCAACTGGGACAAGAGTAAATTCTCCTCTGTGCACAGGATCTCTTATCTCGGTATGGAGTTGGACTCGGGTCAACCAGACAGCGCCACTCACAGGAGCGCGTCTGGTCAGTGTCGAACTGCTTGAGTACAATCAAGAGCAGGACAGCGGTCCCACTGAAACTTTTTCAGAGGCTCCAAGGGCATATGGCATCCGCAGCCGCAGTAACACCGCTCGGATTGCCTCAACTGTATTGGCACATCAATTGCCTCGAGTTGCTCACAGTACACCTTGCGCTGAGTCGCCTCAAAGGGCCGCTACATGGCAAGCGACCGTTGCGTACATCAACTGCCAAGGTGGTCTAGATCTGTTTGCCTCTCTGGACTCTACCTATTGCCAGTTGTTTTAGTCCCTGACCGACGGAACCCTCGGCACGGATGCACTGTAACACAGCTGGCCCCGGGGCCTGCGCAAGTATGCGTTTCCCCCAGTGAGCCTTCTCGCACAGACACTGTACAAAGTCAGAGAGGACAAGGAACAGGTATTGTTAGTTGCGCAGTATTGGCCCAACCGGACCTGGTTTCCAGAACTCACGATCCTCGCGACAGCACCTCCTTGGCCCATTTCTCTAAGGAAGGACCTACTTTCTCAGAGATGGGGCACTCTATGGCACCCGCATCCAAACCTTTGGAAACTCCATGTCTGGTCCCTGGATGGGACGCGGAGGTTCTAGGTGACCTGCCCCAAGAGGTGGTAGACACCATCACTTCTGCAAGAGCCCCCTCAATGAGGCGCCTCTATGCTCTGAAGTGGAACCTGTTCGTTAAATGTGGTTCTTCTCACCGGGAAGACCCCCGAAGATGTCCGATCAGAGTCGTGCTTTCTTTCCTGCAAGATGGGTTGGAGTGAAGGCTGTCTCCCTCCACCCTCAAAGTGTATGTTGCTGCTATTGCCGCACATCACGATGCAGTTGAAGGTAAGTCATTGGGAAAGCATGACCTGATCGTCAGGTTCCTGAGGGGAGCGAGGAGACTGAATCCGCCTCACCCCCCTTCTATATCCTCTTGGGACCTGTCTTTGGTGCTCAGCGCACCTCAGAGACCTCCCTTTGAACCATTGCAGTCAGCTGAGTTAAGGATCCTGTCACTAAAGACAGTGCTCCTGACTACTCTGGTTTCCATCAAGAGGGTAGGGGACCTGTAAGCATTTTCGCTCAACGAATCGTGGCTAGAATTCGGGCCGGCCAACTCTCACGTTGTCCATAGACCCAGGCTCGGATATGTGCCTAAGGTTCCTACCACTCCCTTCAGGGACCAGGTAGTGAGCCTGCAAGCGCTGCCTTCGGTAGATTCTATAGCCTTCGTGTAGAGCCGGTATCTTCCAGTATACTCGCCCCCAGTGGCCAGTAGCGCGAGGGACCCGTTCTTAGTGTCGGCTTGCAACGCCACTCCCTCCCCCATGGGCCGGATACGTGCGTCTGTTTGCTCCAGTAGTGTTCCCCAGAAATGGCTAACCCTGTGAGTTCCCCCGTCACCCCTGCGGCAGTCAGATGTTGCAGAGCGTCTGACGCCAGGCCTACACTCGTATGCTTGTGGAATTTGTGTTAGGCTAGTTTCACTCGAAGTAGATAGGCTCTCTCAAGCGATCCCCATTTGTCAGAATCACTTCTGACTCACGTCTCCATTCTCTCTTCGGGGAACGAGGGTTACCATACGTAACCGAGACGTTTTCCTTGATATTTTGACATTGCAAGAGGTCATCATTATACATTATAAAGTTTCTTTAGTCCAAAAACAGCTTTTATTGAAACCAAGCTCCGAAGACGACACGTTTCAGATTTTGGCACATTATGACGTAATATTGCAATGAAAGGCCGCCTCTGCTTAATCAGATCAACGCCTACTTCGACATCATCACATATTTGGCCCAAACTTCTGCCGCGTTAGTGAGATGAGAAGGAGAGAAGAGAGATACAGAATCACTGGACTAAAAATAACATTACCTTCCAAAGGATCCTAATGTTTATCAGTGCCTGGTTATCTGGAGTTATCTGGACTCTCGCCAAAACTCGTGTTATAATCATTGGCGTTATAACATTGAAGTCTCACAGCAGACACGCCCCTTTTTAACAGTGTTCAAAACAGAGGGCTAAAAAATTGCCTTTTATTTCTAAATTATGATGTAAAAATCATACTAACATTATAAGTGCACCTCAGGAAACATAAAAAAATGCAATTCATGACCCCTTTAAGTTTTTGTACGTACAATGCAGTTTTCTCTTGAAAGTAGTGCGTATATGAATAATAATAACTATTCAATGTAAAAACTTGACCATTAATGGGTTCTTTTGAAAAATCTTTATTTTTATAGTCTATCTAATAAATGTATTGTATTAAATTATTATTACATTTAAAAACAGATTTTTTTATTTTACTATTAATGTTCTTTAATGGTTTTAATGAAAATGTAGTTAAATATAGGCTTATGCAGATTGGCAGTACCTGTTGATGTGGCTGAACACTCCATGGCTATCACAGCATCCAGGTAGCTCTGGCCAAGCCACGCCTCATACGTCTTCTTCTCTCCCACACCAATTAAAGTGATAGTTGAGTCCTTAAAAATCAGGTCGGACCCCTCATAAGCTTTGGAGTCAAACATCTTGAAGCCTGAGGCAGCATTAACTCCAAAGAAATTCTGAAAGATGCAAATCAAAAAGTCACACCTCTATTTTCATATTACCCAGAAAATAACATTTGGAGTAAGCTACCTGGGCTTTGTCCAGAAGGCCAAAAATGAGGTGGTGGTTGGTATCGGGTCTTATCATAACAGCGTGGGAAGGGACACGGGCCAGGTTGCACTTAGTGTACTGAGTGACTTCAGCACGAGACTCCTGAGAACAAAGCAGCTGAAATTCACGGGAATCCAATTGTTCCGCCCAAGAATCAGTATTGTTTCCTGGAAAATAATAATTCTGACATGAGAGAAGTCCTAGAGACTTTAACACACACAAAGTAATTGTCTGCTTGCGGTTACATAATTCTCTCTGAAATTTCCTATAGGTTTTTTTTTATTTTTTTATAATAATATAATTTTTTGTTTGTCTCTCTAAAGTATTGTTAATCAGAGACCTTAAATCACTTTTTAGAAGTGTTTAGCTAATTATTAGCATATTTATTATCTTTACTCATAATAATAATAAATATATTATTATTATTATTTCTGATGTTTAATTCAGCATCTATTATTAATTATTAACATATTCTCTTTTCCTTCTTTAATTCTATGCTTTTGGTTCTGCTATGGTCCTATTTTTTAAGTTTGATTTTTATTCATTTAAGTTTTGCTATGCTTTCTTTTTTTTCTAAAATGTTCTTTATTTATTGACTTGTGAAGTAGATTTCGTGGTAACACTTTACTTAAAGCCCTTATGTATAACGCATTATAAAGGTATTTATAACGTACATTATAATACATTATATCTTCATAAATAATTGTAAACAACGTTAAAATGCATTATAATATTAGCAGATTCTGAAATTGGTTGTTTGTCATGTGTTTTAATGCAATTTACTTTGTAAAGGTGTGTTCAATGAATAGAAAATTATTATATTGTATTACAACTGGTTACAATTATTCATGAGACCATACAATACATTATGAAATGCATTACATGGCAGAATTACGGCATTATACATACAGGCTTTAAGTAAAGTGTATTCTTATTATTATCACTATTATTTTTATTATTATTAAAGATTATTAAAGAGCCCACAGCAAATTAGCGGCCTTCCAGTTAGGCCTACAAATTTATATCATGACTGAACAGCTCTATAAAGGCGATTAAGGTTTTTTTTTTTACTAAAAGCAAGAGAGAACTTCTGAGAATTACCATCTGTGTTCTGAAATACAGTGGAATGCTTGACAAAGGCCACATCACCATGATTTTCAACAAGGCACCTGGAAATATAAACAGAGACCATGTTCAAATATGTATTTGTCATGCAGATTTATTAGCACCAAATCTTTCAGATCTATTATGCAGTAGAGTGGATTACCTAAAGGCTCCATCGTAACCGTCGTATAAGTCCTGGCCTTTTTCACACTTGTTCTGACCACTGGAGTCTCCAATGCACTGCTCACACAGATTACTGGGGAAACCATTCTGATTGGCTCCAGGTACACAAGAGGATTTAAAGAACTCCCCAGCAGCTAAAGGCAGATTCACACCCTCATCGCACTGATTTTTTTGGTATTCATATACAGCAAACAACAATATCTAACAATTTGTGACAGCCTTTATTAATGACAATAAATAAATTAAATAAATTTGAATTATTACATTATACAATTCTTAACAGATCACTAGGTTACAACGAGAAAGAAATGTTACTACTGGCTATTTGATTCACAAAACTTGTATTTATTGGAGCAATGTGTTTGCATATATTTAATATCTCTGAGATCAGCAGTGAAAGTGCTTCTATTCAGAATTTGTTTCTAATGTAATACAAAAAGAGGAACACTTTATAATAAGGTTTCATCTTTTAACATCAACTAAGAATGAACAGCACATTACAGCATTTATTAACCTCAGGTCATGTAAAGATATAGTTCAAGATATACTGATCTTTTTTTCTTTTTTTTATCAAGTTGTCTGTTAAAATTAGTTAATAAGCTGTGAACGAACATGAACTACAGAGCCACTAAAGGGACATGGTGAAAGGAAAAAAAATGATATGGGAGGAAAAATTTTGTCAATGCTTTTGCGTTCTCTTTTGCGAGAGAACGCAAAGGTTTTATGAGTGAAGGCAAAATCTCATATTTTTTCCATCACTATGTCCCTTTAAGAGCTCCATACATGAACAAGCAATGTAAAATCGTTTTTCTATTAAATAACATAAACAACGATAAATAATGCGGTAAAAAAAATGTGTTGCTAATTGATAATTGAATTTAGCTATTGCATTAACCAGCATTAACTAAGGAGACCTTATTGTAAAGTGTTACCACAAAATGTTTCAATTACAATTTACAAATACCAATTTGAGTGAAAAGTGTAACTGAAACATTTAACTTTGGTCTAAGACTTTGGGACCCCATGGTATAAGTCCACTACATGTCCTACCTTGGGGCACTTGGCATGTCTCCGGTCTGATAATGCCCTTTTCTATCAGCAGACCCATGGGAATGTTCCAGCCTGCAGTTCTGCCATAACCTGTGTGACAAGAGCGCTTGCTCTTGAGGTCACTGAATCTCTGGATGTCTCTGTTGCTCTTCCTCAGCACAGCCACGGCATAATAAATGCTTCCGTCAGTGTCTCCTACGACAGAGAATCACAGTGGCTTGTGAAAATGAATCATCAGTTATAAATAAAACAGCTAATGTTTCATCAGGCACTGCTGATCTTTCCCAAAGACAAAGTAGTTACCCAGTGAGCACATTTTGAAAGTTTACTTTGTACTATATTCAGGTAATTTCATATAAAAAGTATCTGGAACCATATGAAGCTGGTTAAGTCAACGTACACTGACAGTGTATGACACTAACTTGTGTAGCTTTCTCCAACAGCAGGTTTTAAACCAAAACTCTTTCCAGCTGTGTAGATGTAGCCTCCATCAAGAGTGATGACATCAGCTTCCTTGTTCTGGAGGAAAAGAGTCTCATTCAAATAGAGCACAACTTTTTCACCTGCATTGAGTTTTTACAAATCAATTTTTACAATTCGTTTCAGAACTTGACCGTTGCACTCTATTGCAGGTGTTATTAAGAAAAATGTAGAAAAAAAGCAAGTATGGATAAGATGGATTGGTATTTAAATGACTGTTGACTGGCATACTTGTATTTTCTTCAAACAGTCTTCCACAGATGTGCCATAGACGCACTGAATATCAGGAATCAAATTTTTGCTTTTGAAAGCCACAGCCATATCTGCACATTTTTGCTGCTCTCCATAAGACAGGACACACCATCGAAGTTGAGAAGGGACATCTATATAACACACACACACAACAGAGAAACAGATTTAAGAACAATATATGTAAGAAAGAAAATTGCATCTTCATCAAACAATGAAAAATGTTCTGAGATTCACACCTGACTTTGAGCAGTCCATAGCTCTCAGTATGTCATAGTATCGGCCCATCCATTCGATATAGTTTTCATTTCCAGCTTGGATAAATGTGGTTGAAGCGTCGCTGAACAACAAGTTTTCCCCCTTGAAGGCTAGTGAGGAGAACATAGAGAACCCAGACTTTTGCTGAAGAGAAACACACAAACACGTTTAAATGAAACGTTACACATCAAAATAAAATGTATATTTTGTATTTACTCTTATTAGAAATAATGAATGAATCCTAATGAAGTCAAAAACCTTTGATATCACTAAATGATCATACCAGTCCCTCACGCAACATGTTGTAAACCACCAAACTGCTGATGTCAGTGTGGACAACAATCCCCCTCGATGGCACTCGAGCCAGATGGCATTTCTCATAATCACTGACTGGACTGCGTGTGCCGTCCCGACACAGGAGCTGATAGTCTTCAGAGTGCAAGCCGTGAGCCCATGGTTCTCCCTGACCTGACACAAAGTTAAAAGATGTATTATTAACTTCATATACAGATCACAATCTATCAATTATCCATAACACAATATTAGAAGGCCCCCAACTTGCTATAATAACAGAACTATAACTATACTGTATCCATGTTAACAAATGGGACCTTATTATTATTATTATTATTTATACTATTATTATTTACATTAAGTGTTAATTAATTAATTTATTACATGTTGTTTTATTAATATTGTTATATTAATTATAGCACAGACTAGACTACACATTTACCATCAGTATTCTCGCCTACAGTGGTGTGCTTTACAAAGGCGACATCACCTGCGCCCTCAGCCAAGCACCTGTGAAGCCCAAAACATCAGTTAACTGACATACTGAGAATATTTCTCACTATCAAAGCTGCAACTGCACCAGATTTCGGTGTAGTATTTGACAAAGAATATGGTACCTGAATGCTCCGTTATATGCATAGTATTGCTCATTGGTGCTTGGGTCACACTTAAAATTTCCGGTTATATCTCCCACACAGAGCTGACACAGGGATGCAGGGTCGTCTTTAGCCCCTGGGATACAGCTGGCCTTAAAGTAGTCAGCAACCCCTAAAAAGCCAAAATAATCCACAAGATACTTTTTCATCTGAAAAAGGCAATCTGACCATTTTTGATGCGCTGCACCAAAAGTAAAGGAGTACCTTGAGGGATGTCACAGCCCATGGCAGACATCATCCCAGTGTCAATCAAATACCCTAGAGGGATGTTCCAGCCAGCTGTGCGGTTCTTCCCGGTGTGACAAGACTTCTTCCCCTTCAGACTGTTGATGTTGATGGCTGAATTTGTCTTTTTAACCACAGCAACACCGTAGTAAGTTATTCCTTTCCCTATAGCCATTAAGAGAAGAAAAACATTTATGACTTTATGTTAGTCTACAATTTATGTTGATCTAAAAGTTGAATTTTCCCAGATAAAACAATGGATGGTCCATAACATCAGTGCTTGTATTACAATGTACATTTATTATATTTTAATTATAATAAAGAAATCAAATACAGATACAGGTATCATCTGTTAATAATCAACCTAATGTTGCTGCTGACATTTAATTATGTCCTGGTAACAATGTAGGCCTACAATAACGGCTCAATAGTTAACATTCGTTAATGTATGAACATGAACTAACCATAAGCAATACATTTGTTACTGTATTTGTTCATAATTACTAACGTTAGTTAATATAAATACAGCTGTTCGTTGTTTGTTATTAGTAAATGTTGAAATTAACATTAATAAAATAAATAAATGCTGTAGAAGTGCAGTTCATTATTAGATAATGTTAACTGATGTAGTTAACGAATGTTAACAAACGGAACCTTATTGTAAAGTGTTACCTGTGTCCTTAATCACTGTCTTTCCATATCAACATAGTTAATTGGTACAACTTGCATAATCTGGTATCTTGAAAATAACATCGATCATACCATCTGCTCCAGATTCTCCAGCTGCAATTTTGAAGCTGGCTTGCTTGCCAATGTTGTATATGTCTGAAACACTGGCTGAAAAGGCATCAACTTCTTTTTTCTGTCAAAATCAATATTAAATCACAAATGCAACTTAGTTATTCAACAGGCTTTTACATTGTTAATAAAATGATGATTTCAGTGTTCTTCTGCAAATAAAACAGACAAAAAAACGCTACACACTTTTAAAGCATGCTATCTGTACACTATCCTTTGTCAAGTTTTTTTTATGTTTTTATTATGTTATACTATAAGCATCCAAAAATATAAATGCATAGATAGATAGACAGACAGAGAGATAGACAGACTTACGGTGAGTTTTTGAGCACATTCTGCTTTAGATGAGACACGGACGCACTGTATCGCTGGTCGAATTGAAGCACTGGTGAAGGCCTGAGACATGGCTTTACATTTGGACTCCTCCGCCTCAGAGATAGTGCACCACTTTATTATACTCTGCCCTGACACTGCACGAAGTAATGTATAATAATATCATCATCATCCATTCATCATAATTTTCCCCTTAAAATGTTCTGATGCTGAATGCTGCTAACATTAAAAACATAATAGCGTAAATAGGCGTATAGCTATAATAATTAACCTGAGTGGGATGGAGGAAATCATGTTTTTTCTTCATTTTATGTTTTAAATGTTTCTTACCATAATGTGTGACTGCAAGCATAACACTTAGAAAAGCCAAGGTGTCCATCTCTGACTCGAGAGCGCGCAGATGTTAGGCTACTGTAGCCTACTGTAGCTTTATATCTGAGAGTCTGTTGCAAAGTCCAAAACTCAGCCTGTTGACATAACTAAACGGTACCTTATCATAAACGATATAGGCTACCTCTACGTGCAGTCACATTCGAAATTTATAGACTATGACACGAGGACTCTCAAAACGACACGTCCAAGACGGGCGGAGGTCCAAGGTGCACACAGAGGGGTCTTTCATTCTTGGAAGCTCCACCTTTTTCCACAAGACTCTGAATCAAGTGCAGTGTCATAAACCCAGGTAAAATAACTTTTAACCTTGAAAAAGAAAAATACTATTTCAAACAAGCAACTTTCGTCAAACGTAGTTTATATTTTGTTCAAACTAAAGACACAGTGTTAAGGACAATTATTGGTTGACAAATCGCAAAAAGAATATTTTAAATATATATAGGCTAATTTAATCTAAATTTATTCTAAAATTGTCCAAACATAATACGTTCTCTAGCAAGCTAAAAACAAAACGGACTTCTCCAATTAACAAAAGTGAAAATGCATCCGAGACGCAATCACTGTTGGCTGCAAGACGCGCGGCTTTTGCATCCGTTGTAATAATACCGTAGCCTAAATCAAATGGTTACTGTCATAAAGTGTCACAACATTACACATCAGCTCAGCTCTTGCCAAGGGACATATAGCAATAGTGATTGTGACTGCTTAAATGTTTTACAACAGGAAGGAAACATACTTAGCGACGACAGATATAGCAATAATACAAAAAATGCTGCACAATGTATTATTTTAACAGGTCTCAAAGACTTCTAGAATATTGCTTAAAGTGATAGTTCACCTAAAATTACAATTCTGTCAACATTTCCTCACCCTCATGTCGTTCCAAACCGACTTTTATTTCTTATGTGGAACGCAAAAGATGATATTTTTAAGAATGTTGGCAACTGAACTGTTTTGTTTAAAATTGACTTCCATTGGAGAAAAAGAGAGAAATTTCTCAAAATATATAATATTAACCAGGTTATTAATTATAATAAAATTATAATTAATTTTATTATATTTAACTCAGCAGCAGCTGAGTTTATTTTATTGACAAAAATTAATATGCATCCCTAATATTTATCCAAATTAATCGATATTGAATCATGATTGGATTAAAATCACAATAATTGAAATAGTGAAATTTGTGTCAAGGAATAATAGAAAAAGTATCCTGCCAGTCATTGTACCATGTAAACATTGTAACATGTCACTAAACTCGAAACGTCTGTTCAGTTACCAAATGTTTTGACAATCACAACACACTTGTATAAACTTTATTTTAAAAAAAAGAAGATACAATCAAAACACTGTGAATGAGAAAAAAGTTTTTATTAGCTGTTCTCCTCTTTGACAAATGGAATGAATCAAGTTGGCAGATTATGTACATAATCTAGTCATAAAAGTGTGTTAGAAAGCCATGAAGACAAGTTAGAGAAGCAATCTTTTAGAAAACAATCATCTCCGAGTAACTTAAGAATGAAAAGGGGATGCTGTCAGTGCGGCCCCTGGTGGAGAGTTAAAGGCTTGTGTAAGAGAGTGGCAGAGCAAATCTCTCTTCAGCTATGGGTAATCGACAAGTTCACATACATGGAGGCAAGAATCTCTTAGCCTCTAACGTTTACAGCTCATGCTGACTCTGACATTTTCACAATCCCAGGTGAAAACGGAAAGAGAAGCCCTCTCTGCCTCTCACTCATATTTAATGTGTCAAAGACTATTGCTTTTAGAAATCATGCAAGTCACATGAAAAAGTAAACATGACATAACTACATAGGAGAGAGAGCTGAAGACTACAAACTGCCAACTTGAGTTTTTTCATATTGTTTGAGCAGATGCAAATGGAACTCCACCATTCAGCCCAGGTGTCCCGTGAATCAGTCTTGTTTTTGCATAAAAACAAACCATAAACAACAAAAGTGATGGAGGTAAAAGTAAATGTGTATATATATATATATATATATATATATATATATATATATATATATATATATATATATATATATATATATTCATTTTTATATATATACACACATATTTATATGAGTGTATGCCTGACATTATAAAGAAAATAATTTCCATAGGTATAGAGTTTAATTAAAGCTCAATATAGACTTTTATTATAACAAAATAGGCAGTATACTGAGGGATTGAATACATTACAATTTATACTCTCTTATTTGCATTGCTGTTTCTTGAAGTAAGAATATGTCATCACCTGGATTTGAAAGATAATCATAAGCCGTTCCTTTCTTCACCTCAACTATAAGCTACTCCCATATGCACCATCATGATTAAAATGTACACAGATTGTTAAGACAAATAGACATTTAATATAAAAAGAACTTTTGTGCCAAATGTTTTTGTCCTCTTTGTGCACTTGTGACAAAACTGATCAGCTGTGTAGAGCAAGTGGGCTGCTTGACTTTACAAAATAAACGAGAGAACACAAAAGTAATATGACGGTAGCAGTTCAAATAGCTCAAATCTGTCTGACAAAAAAAAAAAATGAACATATGTTAAATCAAAAAGAATAATCCAAAACATGCTCTTAATGCAAAAACATGCAAGTGTTGCTTTATGTCTTTTTCAGAGACAGACATGAAAGCTTTAACTTCTGATCATATTTGGGGGTGGGGTGGGGGGGGGGGGGGGCAAACCAAAATGTATATAATGCATTAACTCATTGGTTTTCCTTCGAGAAAGTCACCTCCCTTAAACATTAAGGAATCTGTACCGTATATAATCTGTCCAGTAAGTCGCTGTTCAGGCATGTCTCCTCCCACCGGAGGATGAAATGCGGAGATTGGGATGCGAGTTCTAGACAGCAGTTTCAAAGAGAGGCATGAGAGAGAGTGAGAGAGAAGTGGCTGTAAGACCACCATGACCCCATCCAAAGAAAACATGTTTCCAATGCTCAGGGGTCAGAAAGCCAATGTCAGTAGCAGGCCAAGTTAGTATAAAAAAGAAAATGGGGGAAAAAATTACAAAAAAAGTTGAAAGGATTAAGGTTTATTTGTCTCCAGCCATCTCACAACTTCTCTTTGACTGGTACCCAGATGACCGGCCCAGATTGCTCCTCGATGATCTGCTTAACCTGGTTGTAGATCTCTTCTAATGTGTCCCCTTGTACAATGGCTGCAAGAAAGATAAGATCAACATCGATGAGTATAATACATCAAGACTCTGAGACTAAGTACATGCAGCCCATAATGATTTACCACTGATGCCAAATGCTGTCACTCCCTTTAATAAAAAGTCTTGGTAATATTACTAAATGCAAATAAATGTCCTGCTTGGGGAAATTATGTCACACAAAATACCTGATCGCATGGATTCCTATTGAAATGACTGGATTAGACCTTAATGCAATTAAAAATTGCATGTCACTCCTGTGGAAAGTAATGAGTGAAGCAGATGTTGCTACATTTTAATGTCTATGGTGTTACAGCAATTGTAAAACCTCACAAATCTTCTGTGCAAGCACTAATACAACAAACCATTTTTTCTCTGTGGTTAAAGGTTATGTGCTTTTTTTAACTCCAAATTGATTGCTTCCTCTTTTAATGTTCTGATTTTGGAAATTTTAATAATTATATCTTTTGAATATTGAGTTTAACTGAGAATAAATATATTATAGTAAGATATAAACTCAAGGAAACTTTCCTTTTCTATTTACTGTATGAGTAAAAGAATGTCTGTTTCAGAGCATGTGAGTGATTCCGCTCTATGCCAGTGTAGTGTGCTCTGCTCTATCGCTCACGGCCCAAGCGAATACTTCAGTTATGTACCGCTCACACTCACCAGTAAAACGTCATCCGCTCAAATCCCGCTCCCACAATAAATTTCTCTGTACTTTACATCTTTCTGCTGGTAATGAATTTCTTGAATAAATGTCTTAATTACAGCATACCTATAGATAACAGTTATGCTATTTGTGGCTTTAAAGCAATATTTTGTAATATAAAACAATAGTATAAATAAATAAAGAACTTTGCTGTTAGTATATCACAAAATTCATGTTCGCTAACTAAGTTTCTCCACACTACCCTTCAATTTCGTCGTCTTCTTCGGTCTTAAAGGGATAGTTCACCCAAAAATGAAAATTCTGTCATCATTTACTCACCCTCAAGTTGTTCCAAATCTGTATAAGTTTATTTCTTCTGCTGAACACCAAAGACAATCTTTTGAAGAATGTTTGTAACCAAAAATGTGTGGGGTATCATTGATTTCTATAATATTTTTTTTTCCATACTATGGAAGTCAATCGATCATTTGATTACCCATATTCATCAAAATATCTTCTTTTCTGTTCAGCCGAAGAAAGAAATTCATACAGGTTTGGAACAATTTGATGACAGAATTTTCATTTTTGGGTGAAACACTGTATAAGGTTGCAACTTCATAAAAACAATATGTGAACTCCATAACCTTAGACCTATTGTTTATTTCACATAATTTCGAACCAGCAGATCACAAAGAGCATTCTGGGTTGAGTGAGCGGCCCAGAGGAGACCGAGTCTTCAGAAACGCTCTCCGCTCCTGAGGAAATATTACCACTCAACTCACATGCTATGGTCTGTGGTAAACATAACTTGATGATACTTGAATGTTTTACACACACCCATCTGAAAGCGAAAATTATGAAGTAGTTATAAAAAAAAAAAAAAAAGAATTCTAATAGGTAACTAGATTGGTGTGTGAGTGTATGCAGTTTACATTGTAGAGCAAAACATTCAAGTATCCTCAAGACCTTATTTTACTTATTTATAAATTGTAAAAACCCCATTAAAAAACCCCATAGTAAAAAGTCTTCCGGGTTTTGACATCCTCTTTGCACCCCTCTACAGTAGAGTGTGGATTTGTTGCAGGACAGGTTAGGTAAGATATCTATAGGTGAAAATGACTTAAGTAGAAATGTCAGAATTGATTTGGATGTGGGTAAGTGTATTCTACTGTTCTCACCGGTGAAGTGCTCTAAGAATTCCTGCTCCAGTTTCATGGCTCTGTCATAAGTCTTCCTGCCTTGCTCCTCCATTAATCTTTTATTCATCTCTCTGAGGAGGACACAGAGGACCTGTTAATAGTACCATCAGTCAAGCTTTAGCATTTATCATGTGTTTGAGGATCCTTTGATACACCAACGTACAAAATATTCTCCACTGATTTTGGTTTCACGAACACCGCTATGGGGAAGAGCTGTGCTAACTGGAGTCGTTTGATGGCATTGCCCGAGACATCCAGGATGCAATGTTTACCCTTAAAGAACATTGAAAAAAAAAAAAGATTGTCACATGAAAAATGAGAAAACTGCTGCACAGTGAAATAGAAAGGCCATCACGAAACTCTCACAAAAAGAAAATTCCTTTTTTATTACTGCCATAAATTTATTTATTACTTCCTAACAAGATGAACTTGTTCACCTTTTCTGCAACCTCTCGCACTGACTGCACGCTTGTCCCATAGAGGTGGTTGTTATATTGGCCCGCCTCGATAAACTTGTGATCTTGAATGTCTTTTTCCATTTGCTCCCGTGAGACAACAAAATGGTAGTCTCTGGCATCAACCTCGTAGTCTCGCTTTGGTCTAGTCGTGTCTGGTCAAAGAACAGTAATGACCATTATAACAGAGCAGATGATATTTGAAATACTGCAAAAGAAATAATAAGACAGTGTACACACGGGGAACACATGACCCAAACTTGTCTGGAAACTCTGAGATTAAATCATCGTTGATCCGGTCTTTCATGGGTCCAAGGATAATCACTGGACGAGCGTAACCCGCTGTAACCCACAATAATAACAATAAGTCTTACAATAAAGCAGTCAAGCTGAGTTGTACAATGTACATGTAGTTATATGGAGTTATAAAAACTAATGTACCATAATAAAAGAAAGCTTGCAAGAAGACACTCACCTTCCTGTTGCGTGACTGTCTCATAAGAGAGGACATAATCTTCCTGTCCACCTAGTAAAGACAGAAATACTGATATAGGTTCAAAAGTCTTAGAGAATATAATTAAACCAGCATGTACTGCATGTGCTATATAGCCTTAGCTAAACTCTTCTATACCTTACCTAACTTGCTTGAACTTCTGATTGAGAGGATTTTGACAAGCATCAGAGATGCATTTTCAAGAGTGGAACTGTTTTTATCTTCTTAGATACATCTTAAAACCCCAGGCTCATACCACAACTTCTCAGAGAGGACATTAGCCTGCTGTTCAACAGCTAAAGTACATTAGTTAGCGAATTATTCTGCATGCTAAATAATGTATACTACTAACGTTCACATGGTTGGGGTCAGTAAGATTTTAATTAAGAATTAAAATAAATGCAGTTCTTTTGAACTTTCTATTCAAAGAATCCTGAAAATAAAATAAAAACACAATAAGCAGCACAACTGTTTTCAACATTCATAATAATAAGCTAATAATAAGAAATGTTTCTTAAGCACCCAATCAGCATATTAGAATGATTTCTGAAGGATCATGTGACACTGAAGACTAAAATAGTGGCTACGGAAAATTCAGCTTTGACATCACATGAACAAATTAAATTTTAAAATGTAATGATATATTTTTAAAAATACAGATTTTAGTGTACTTTTGATCAAATAGCCATAGTGAGCATAAGAGACTTTGTTCAAAAACTATTTTAAAAAAATCATACCGACCTCAAACTTTTAGGCAATAATGTACGTTTAAGGTTAAAAGACTGGTGCAATAAATAAATAATTTAATTATGTTGTTTATGATTAATAATTATAATTATTGTATGTTGTATGACAAGTCAACCACGTTTACATGAAAATTGAAATGTAATTTTAATCTGATTTTGAGCGTTCAAATATATTTTTCTTTTGTATTCATTACTGCTCATTTACATTTCAAATATATTACTTGTACCCTATACCCTATGAAATCATGCCTTTGTCACGGACAGTCTCTAATTTTCACTCACTGTTCAGATGAGATATATTTGAGAGCCATGTAGCATTAAATAAAAGTTCAAGAGGTTTTTCAGCCCACTTGACGTGAATGACAGGCCATGATTTACAAAACCGCTGAAAGACACAGGCTTGTTCAAATGTTATTTGAAGGTAATATTCCAGGCCGTAATACGCTCTGTCCCTGCATGATCACTAAAGCACGGTACACAGATAACAGCAGCTGTTTGAACACTTGAAACTCTCAGCACAGGCAAATCATGCTATGAACTATAAAGCACGGTAAATTAATGCTAAGCTTCTGTCGGCTAAATCAATAGTGGGTTTAGATTAGCTTTTAACAGCATAAACAATTTTAATGTTCTGATATGGAATATTAAAATATATATATATTTTTTTTAAATCTGAAAATAAACTATTCTTGTGCAAAATCCTGACTCTGATATTGGTCTTAAATAGTACACATCTGTCTGTCTGTCTGTGTGTGTGTGTGTGTGTGTGTGTGTGTGTGTGTGTGTGTGTGTGTGTGTGTGTGTGTGTGTGTGTGTGTGTGTGTGTGTGTGTGTGTGTGTGTGTGTGTGTGTGTGTGACAGACATAAAAGGAAAAGTTTAGAGAACAAAAGGGAATTAAACACTCAAGAGATGAACTCAAAAACATGATGAAAGGAAATAAAAGGGAACACACACTTACGGTAACTACTTTCACTATCGCTGGCGTTAGAAGTTACATGCTCTGAAACCATAAAAAGGGAAAATAAGCACCAGAGACACAAAAACACCAGGTTTGCAGGCATACGCCAGACACACTGAGAGCAGTCACCAGCAGATGGCAGTGTTAAGAACCTGAACTGGACTTCTGAGGCTTTGAAGATGATCTCATTTTGCTCAATTTCTCATAAAACTGCTTACACGAAATGGATTTGGTATTTCAGCCGTATGAAAAATTTAAAATCATTGAACAGCCTCTGAATGTACGCCCGAGTCTCTTGGGGGGTGTCTTAACACAGTCATGGTGCACTGAACATTGATAGAAGGAGAGGCTCCACTCCACCACATAAAAAGTGTCTCAATATAGAAGTCTAAGAAAGGACAGAAAATACTAAACATTCGGAAGCCAAGGGAGATTGTAAATAACCTTCTTTTACATCAACCATGCTAATCTTAACCCTCATGTTCTGTTGTGACTGTTTTCACAGTATTGTTCAAAAGTTTGGGATGAGTTTTTTTTTACTTATTCAGCAAGGATACATAAATTGATCAAAAGTGACAGTAATGACTTTTAAGTTAGAAAGGATTTCTATCTCAAATAAATGCTGTTCTCTTGAAATTTCTACTCTGAGATGTATACATATATAAATGTAATATATTATAATAATAAATTTAATGTATTATTTTAAATAGTTATTTTAAACTGTAGTAATATTACACAAGATTACTTTTATTTTCAACCAAAAACAGCCTTAGTGAAAAATATGAAAGAAATCTTACTGACCCCAAACCTTTGCACAACAACTATATTTTTCATGAACTTAATATACTGTAGCTGAGTATTATTAAATGTTTTGCCAACAATCAGTTCATATTAGATTAAAGCAAGTTACTGTATCATCCTGACATAATAAAAAAAAATGGTGGCGGTCTCTCAGACCTCAAACAGAACATGAGGTTTAATTCTTCTGACTACAATATTATTTGCATTTGATATATTTGTCCCCAACAGCATCTGTGTGCAAACAATCTCCCAAAGCAGAATCATGGCAATAACTACATTTGTACATATTCTGATGAAAATGTGAGCAGTGCAAAACTCGCTGCTCAAATACTGGGTTGTTGCAGGTGGTTTCCAAGGTATTGCTTAGCAGGGCACTTGTCCCCAGGTGAAAATCATTCATTCGATTGCTTAGTAAGGGGAGTATGGTTAAGCATTTGTTCAAAGGCATAAACCATAGCTTCTCAAACTTTTTGTTTGCCAAACCCCTTACCTGAAGTACCCCCTGAGATTTTAAGTTAATATTTCAATAATTTAATGAGACATTTGAATGAGATAGATAGAGCATTCAGAGCATTTACTGTGAACACTCAAAACACAGTAATAAGCTTCAGTAAACACTGTAAATGAACACTGATACACAACTATATCTGACTAAATACTTCTTTAATTTAGTTTACAGCCTTTGATTTTATAATTGTGATTTAATTATATATATATATATATATATATATATATATATATATATATATATATATATATATATATATATATAAAATTTATTTATTATTTATTTATCTATTTATTTATTTTAATGTTACATTTAATTTTCAATTAATTAATAGCTTTTGAGTTCAAGAGGAGCAGAATCAACACGGTGGTTAGGGCATAATGGACAACAAATGATCTGAGCATAGCGCTGATCTGCAAACTTTGGGCCAGATTTACAAAACAGCGCAAAGTAATATGAGACCGTAATTCCATAAAAGCGCCGATGGGAGTGGAAAGTTCAGTTCTGCAGGTGATAATGCGCAAATTAAAGAACACAGACGCAGCAGCTCATTTCCATTATGACAAACGCAATCTTCCAAGGGTAGCAAGCAATGACATCTTCCTCTAGCATTCTAAATAAATGAACAGGAATGGAGACAATTCTCTTCTGCTCTCTGCGGTGCCTCCTCCTATAGCAGCATGTCAAGTGTAAAATGGGTTAACACATGCCTTTTTTGGGTGTTAAATAATGCCGCAAATACCAGTTAATTGACTACCGCAAACCTCCTCTCATAAATGTTGTGTCTGAAAGGGAAACTCCTACGAAGGGATAACTCTGTCCACACCTTTTTATCTACATTTTTCACTGCGTGTCTTTAGTAAATCCTGACAGCTATTTTTAATGCCAAAAAGAGTAAAGTTAGTAAATCTGGCCCTTTGTGTTTTATAGTCGTCTAGATGCAAAACAGGCTGCAGACACGACACAATTCTAACTCAACATCACTTCTATGGGCGGGACAGTTTTATGGGGAATAATGGGAGTTTGGTGGGGCCGGTGGGGTAGACCTGCTGTAGCCTTTGTGGACTTACTCAAGCCTTTGTCGTCACTCAGGTCCTGTGGAGCAGTCGGCAGAGAGCAAGGAACAGGAGAAAACCACAAAAATAACAATGATTACTGGAACAACATATCTGGTCTTACCGAAGAACTTCGCTTCTGCCTTGCAACAAACCCAGATATGGAGACTTCAGTGGTCTTTAACAGACATTCTGTCCTTACATCATCTCATATTGATGCAGAAGGGATCGATCAAATTTCCTGTCATGTTTAGGTTTGTTGCAAAAGCAGGAGTTTCGTTCAGAGGTGTTGGTGCCACTACCCTGTCTTGCACACGTCCAGTGCTTTTCTGTGTCCGCGGCTAATGTACTTACGGTCCACATCGCTTGTTTCCTGTTCGCTGGGGTCCTTGTTCTTGTAGAAATGGAATTTTCGCGAAAAGAGGTTCTTTTTACGCTTGTCATTGAATGACTGCTGAGAAGGAGAGGGAGGGATGGAGGGAGGGAGAACAAAAAGGGAAGAACAGATGGAATGGTGTTGGGTGTCTAGTTCAAGTATGAACAAATGCCCAACTTAACAGATGCCCATGTTACTGGCTCTGTGGCCACCGCCAGCCAATAAAATTATGCTGGAATGACAAAAATCACTAACGCTTGAACTTATAAATAGACGTGAAACATGATATTGATTTGGAGATGGCAACAGATACAGTTGAGTTTATGAGGGATTACTGAATATCAGATCAACTTAAAGGGTAGTTACCACAACCATGGTCAGCAAAGTGGGTTCATAGCACAAGGGACAAACTCAAGGACATGCAACCCCTCGAAATGAATTAGTGGATTAAAGTTAGTGATTGGCTATGATCCAAAAGTTTGGACGGGAACAAAGCTACAATAAGCACAAAAGACATAAATAGATGGACAGCAGAGTAATTTGCAGGAAGAGAAAGTGAAGAGCAGTTTGACATCAATGGCAAGCGTATTTATCTTTTTGTTCTCTGAAACGTTCATGCACTCATGCTGCATTAGTGAATGCAGTTGAAAAGACTAAGACATTGAAGAGTGGATGATGTGTTTATCTGGTGCAGGAGATGTTTGCTAAACACAATACTGCTGCAAAGTTAAAATCACTAGGGCTGGGCAATATTGGATATCGACAATATATTCTGTGGTGATCTAAAATGAATCAACATTGTGAATTTCGCAACGATTTAAAGGTGCTTTTTATTTGGCCGTTACATTATCTAAAGATAACATCATTAGATTGGATGTACAGTTCTTTCTTGTCTCTGTACTTTATTAGCAATCTGTGTTAGAGTAAGATGGTAAGTTTGATTTATTTCTGTTAATCGGGTCATTTCAATGAATCTATTCATTACTGATTTAATGATGTTTGTATCATTCAACTAACTTTGTACTAAAATCGTTAAAAAAATGTTAGTAAAAAAATGTTAGTAAAACATATATTAATGTTTCATTTGTGTTATGTTATAGTATGTGCAAAAACATTGGGGAAAAAAACATTACTGCATTTTACTTCTTGCATTAATCTGTTTTTTTTTTTAAATCTACAATGGCTGTTCAGTTGAAATGATGGTTCTTTTGAACAGAATTTATTAAGTCAGAGCAATTACACAAATACTATAATATATCTTGAATGTCATCAAAATGCTGAAAAATATTTAGATCTATATACTGTACACACTGTATTCAAAAGTTTAGGGGTTGGTAAGATTTTAAAATGTTTTTGAAAGAAGTCTCTTATGCTCACCAAAGCTATATTTATTTGATAAAAAAAACAATACAAATAGAAATATTACAACAATTTAATTTTACTTAATTTCATAACAATTTCCTATTTTAATATATTATGAAAAAAGTCATTTATTCCTGTTAGCCATGTAACTCACTTTTGATCAATTAAATGCATTCTTGAGGAACAAAATGTGTGTATATATATATATATATATATATAAAAATTGCAATATCGCCCAGCCCTAATTGTCACATGCTGTTAAGAATACTCACATAGGAGAGAATTGTGAACAAACATACAGGATTAGTACATTACATTCAGTAAAAAAAAAATTATAATCTATTTCACAAATGAAAATTTCAAACAAGCATCTCATTCATGAAGAATGATTAATCACATATATATATATATATATATATATATATATATATATATATATATATATATATATATATATATATATATATATATATATATATATATATATATATATGTATATATATATATATAGAACATCACTACTTTGTTAAGAGTTTACACTTGCCAGCTGTTAGTCGTCCTATGTGAGAACAGTTTTGACTTTTGAAATGTCACACAAGAGGAAGGTGCAACAAAATGTCTCTAATGCTGAACATCTTATTAGCACTTTAATCTAAAAATATCATAAAAACAACAGTTTCAAAATAGGCTACAAGGCGTGTTCATAATGTTTTCTGATTTCTGTCAAATTAAGGTTATGTTGGCATGACTCCAGGTAAACCAAATACATTTTTTACACAAAAGGACTATTTATAATGTATTAGTCTATAAACTGCTGCTGTTTAAAAGCATTAAAAGCATGTTTGTGTCATGCCAGTCATGGTAAATATTAGAGCAGCAAACACTTACCGCTTTGTCGCGAGACTTGGAGTTGAATTTGACTGTCTTTAACCTGGCTCTTTCTTTTCTCTCCACCCTGAAGAGAAAGGAGACAGAGAATGTAGGGCGAGTATTTTCACTGTTAACACACAAAAATGATGTGTATAAACTAAAAACGTTTATTGAAAAAAGTATGAAGGCAAAAACTTTTGTTTTTGCATATTGAAGTTTTTGCATAAGCATATTGGACAAAAGTATTAGAACAACCTGAGCATTACATCAATATGGACTGTAAGGACATTGCATTCTAAATGCACAGACACACTCTGTCAGTTCAAAGCTAGACTAAAAACACATCTCTTTGACCTAGCATACACATAATATATTATAGACTTCTATAATTCAATGTTAGGCTGCATAGATTAGGTCAGCCGGAACTGGGAACACTTCCCTTAAATCCTGATGTACTCGTTACATCATCATAAGAAGAATGGCATCTACGCTAATTTTAGTGTCTTTGTTTATCCCGAGGTTTTCCCGCAGCCGACCGGATCCAGGCCGTATCCAGATCTGACTAGGAGCTTTGCCTGGACCCGATGACAACGCAGTGCTGAAGTGCCAACTAGCCTCTCCCTATGGAGGATCCCTTTCCCACTCTACAGATAAAATGTTGTGATTCCGGTTCGCGTACCCACCCCGAAGTGATCAAATAAAACAAAATTCTGTATCAAATTACAGTTACTGTAAATCCGGCCTCTAGTTCATAAACGCCAGAGGAGAACTGGCCCCCGACTGAGCCTGGGTTCTCCCAAGGTTTTTTTTTTTCTCCATTAGGTCACCTGATGGAGTTTTAGGACACCAGTAGGTCACTTGATGGAGTTTTTCGGTTCCTTGCCACTGTTGCCTTTGGCTTGTTCAGTTGGGGATATTCAAAATAATTAACCAAGCATTAATACCATTGATCAGCCCTACCAAACGTGGATGTTTTTTCACTAAGAAACAAACATTGTTATGTTATTTGATTGATATTGTGAAGCTGCTTTGATGCAATTTATATTGTGAAAAGCGCTATATAAATACACTTGACTTGACTTGACTTAATATGGAGTCAGTCCCCAATTTAAAGCTATAACAGCTTCCACTCTTCTGGGAAGGCTTTCCACAAGATTTTGGAGTGTTTTAGTTGGGATATTTGCCCATTTATCCAGTAGAGCATTTGTGAGGTCAGGCACTGATGTTAGACAAAAAGACCTAGCATGCAATCTCTGTTCCAGTTCATTACCAGGATGTTCCATGTGGTTGAGCAGGGCTCTGTGTGGGCCAGTCAAGCTCTTCCAAATCAAACTCATTCAACCATGCTTTTTATGGACCTTGCTTTGTGCACTGGGGCACAGTCAGGCTGGAATACAAAATGGTCTTCCCCAAACTGTTCCCACAAAGTAGGAAGCATGGAATTGTCCAAAATGCCTTGGCGTGCTGAAGCATTTAGTTTTCTCTGCACTGGAAGTAAGGGGCCTAGCTGAAAAACAACCCCACACCATAATCCCCCCTCCACTAAACTTTACAGTTGGCACAATGAAGTCAGGCAGGTAACGTTCTCTTGTCATCCACCACAGCCAGACTCCTCCATCACACTGCCAAACAGAGAAGCGTGATTCATCACTCCACAGAACACAAGAGTCCAGTGGAAGCATTCTTTGCACCACTCATCTGACACTTGGCATTGTAAATGGTGCTATGAGGCTTGTATGCAGCTGCTTGGCCATGGAATCCCATTCCATGAAGCTCCCGCCACACAGTTTTTGTGCTGATATTAATGCTAGTGGAAGTTTCAAACTCTTCAGCTATGGAATCAGCCGACCATTGGCGACTTTTACGCACCATGCGCCATTCTTTTCCACAGATGTTTGTAAATGCAGACTGCATGGCTAGATGCTTGATTTTATACACCTGTGGCAATTGGTCTAAATGAAACACCTGGATTTTTTAATTAAGAGGTGTGCCCCAATACTTTTGTTAAAAAAAAACATTCCAGAAAAAAAATGTGCACAGACCAGTTATTTAATAAAATGATAAAAAAGGAACATTGTTCAAGTTATAGCAAGTTATTTGACACCTGACAGTAAATGATTGTTGAAGGTGGTGTATTTGTTACATAAAACATGCTTTGATGGATCTAGATGACCTCTAACCTCCATGAAGAGGTTGACCTAGATGACCTCTATCCAAATATGAAGTACCAGGTAATAGGATGTAGATCACATCATTTGTTTAAAATATATAGGATCATTTACAGAAACGTTCACAAAGAGAAATCCCAACTTGTTTCTTGCTGGTTTCACCTTGTGATAAGGAGTTAGGAGACGTGAGAGGCAAATTTTTAGAACGAGGTGAGAAGTCAATTATCAACTTTCAATCAGCATACAGCTGTGTGGAGAGAATGAGAGGGAATCTCACTCATGGCATCACACATCAGCGCTGAAGGTCTACACTCTAATTAGACTTTGTAATATCAGGTGACAGTAAACCCATGACTTTGATCAAAATAGAGCAGACTTTGTCCTGCTAAAGCTAATTCCATGGCTAGCATCAATTGTATCCCAAATACATTGTCACGTTCTGTATAATTCTGTATAATTTTGATAAAACTTTATTGGTGTCAACATTGTTAGTTGTGGTAGAACCGATTGTAATTTGTATTATTTTAATTTATATCATTACCACACAATAAATATCGAAAGTGTTTATGATTTGTTTGTTGCTACACCAGAGGTTAGTATCCCCAGGTTGATGTCCATCTTAAAGCAATTCGGCACTTACTCGGGATATAAATTAAATGTTCAAAAAACACAAATCTTAAATTATAACTATACCCCTCAGAATGACATGTTGAGTAGATTAAAATTTAATTGGAATTGATCAAGTATTAAGTACCTGGGGATTATAATAACAAAGAATATTTCTAAATTGTTTGATAGCAATTATGGTCCTATAAGTAAGAACATTAAATCTGATATAGATAGGTGGTCCCAACTGCCCTTAGAGATGCATAACAGGATAGATACAGTGAAAATGAACATGCTCCCCCGACTTTTATACCTCTTCCAATCTTTACCAGTCGAAGTCCCTTTAAAACAATTTAATGAATGGGATAATTGGATTTCAAGATTCATATGGGTTGGGGCTACCGAAAGAGAAAAGGGGAAGATCACTGCCATGTTTATCAGATTATTTCAAAGCAGCCCATTTAAAACCTTTAGCATGCTGCTGTAATCCAGAGTATACAGCAAAGTGGAAGGATTTGGAGATCTCGCAGCTGACTGTACCATTGCAATCAGTGCTGGGTAGAAAACCATTATATGAACAGTATTCTAAAAGTTTAAATCAATGGACTAAGGTTCCTCTTAGAATCTGGTTTAAAGAATGCAAATCTCTGTTACTTGAAAGACAATCTAGACTATTAAAATGGGTTGCTTTTGACCCCGACTTTAAACCAGCAAGGGCTGATGGGAGGTTTCAGCTCTGGTATAGGCTTGGCATCACCTCTTTTAGTTCAATTTCAAATTCAAAGGGAGAATTATATAGCTTTCAGGAGATCTCTAGTAAATATGGTTTGGGAAAACTAGATTTTTTTAGGTACTTACAAACAAGGACTTATTTTAATAAAGAGATACGATACATGGAGAAGCATGACACCAATTTAATTTACCTATTTATTGACATGTATAAAAAAAAAAAAGATAATAGGAAACTTATTTCAAAACTGTACCTAGCCATTCAATCCATAAAGAAACATTCAACAACTAAGGTTAGATTAAAATGGGAAAAAGAATCTGGTCTATATATTTCAGAGGAAGACTGTCTGAATATCTGTTCTATACAAGCGACTTCTACCAGCTCGGGTATGTGGAGAGAATTCTGTTGGCGGAATCTTGTTAGATACTTTGTAACCCCCAAGTTGAAATCTATTCAGTCTCGCGAGAAGGGAAGTGGTCTATGTTGGAGGAAATGTGGGGAACAGCTGGCAGACCATTTTCATGTATTCTGGAGCTGCCCAGATATTCAGTCATACTGGCAGGAAGTAATACAAGTAATGCATTTTATTTTCGGTGATGGAATTGACTGCTCATTTTCTACAATTTATCTGGGAAACTTAGCAGCTCATTTGACGATAAAAGACAAGTACCTTTTAAAGATATTATTAGCAGCCAGCAAGAAAGCTGTAACACGAAAGTGGCTACAATTTGAACCCCCAACAAAGGCTGAATGGCTGGACATTATGACCAGTGTCCAAGATATGGAGAGGATGACTTTCGCTTTAAACCTACAGATGGATAAGTATTTGCAGTATTGGGAAAGATGGATTGTGTTTACGAATTCATGACATGTTTATTGAGCATATATACTGACGTATTGATGTATATACTGACATACATACTTTCATTAATCTTGTTTTATGCAAGAATGTATGAGTGACCAAACGATTGTTCTGTACAATTGTATGTTGGTGTGGCTGTTTTTTATTATTTTATTTTTTTCAAAAGGAAAAGAATAAAAATACCTTAAAAAAAAAAAGAAAGTGTTTATGATTATTTGGATCTTTGGGTCTGCGACAAGGGTAAAACGAATTCTATACATGAAAAGCATTACAAGCAGCAAAAACAACAAAACAAAAACAGGATTTAACAGGATCTTAGGATAACAAAAGAGAATAAAATCTGTTAGTTTTAATAAAAATGAAACCTCCTGGGGCATAAAAGTGCTCATAATTGAAGAAATGCCTACATAGTTTCAAATTAAAACCCTCATCACAAAGAGAGATACTTTTACTTAAACTGTCAGTTAAGTATATTTAGTCTCAAATGTGATAAGTCTGGGATGCCATTGTGCAGATATGCATGTGTGCTCATTCCTCATTATTAACAATTACTATACACAATGGGTGATAACTAAAGCAAAATGAAAAATGGCAGTGAATTGAAACACTAGACATTGTGAAAGAAACAATAGAGGAAAGACTATGAGCTGTGGGTAATGTGGCATTAAATGCACAAATTGTGTTAATCATGGTAAAGAGGGTTAACTGACCAAACTTCCTACAGTACAGTATGTTCTGGAATGCATGGGGGCATAGCCTACCTCTTCTTGCTGGGAATGACGCCCATCTCCTCCATCTCGCCATCTGGAGTCACATGGCGTGCCTGCCACCACTCCTCGTCCGAGGCATTCAGGACGTGTAGGATGTCGCCGAAGCGGAAGTTCAGCCCCTGACTGGGCAGGCCCGAGTCTTTCGTTATGTCATAATCAAACAGGGCTCTAAAGGAGGAAGAATGAAGTAAGAAGAATAAGTTTTTTTTTTTTTTGATAGAGCAAAGAAAATGAGCCAGTGCTGGGTTGCAATATTCAAACAAGCAATGTTTTTATAAAGCCTAAAGTGTTAAAGGGATGGTTCACGCAAAAATGAAAATGAATTCATCATTTACTCACCCTGGTGTTATTCTCATGCTGTATGCCATTCTTTTTTTATGGACCACAATTGGAGAGTTTAAAAAAAAATAATATTTACATTTTACCCCCAGAACACTTGGGATATTCTGCAATTTTATTTATATTTTTGCTTCCTTTTTTAAAACTTGATGCTGGTTGCCATTCACTGCCGTTATATAGATGAGGCCATTTTCTGGAAATTCTCCTTTTGTGGTCCATAAAAGAAAGAAGAGCATACAGCATTAGAACAAGACCAGGGTGAGAAAAATATGACTTAATTTTCATTTTAGGGTGAAAAATCCCTTAAAGATTTTTTTTTTAGGTACAGTTTGAACTCGTCTCTGAATATTACACTGGAATAGGAAAATGTTTTTTTAACATAAAAAACACTTCAGCTTTAGAGATGCGGTAGCAGCCTTTATTTTAAAGGTCAGAGAGGAGGATAAAAATGGGGCAAGCCAAACAAAATTATGATTTTTGGAATTAAACCCTTCTAACATTAAAAGTGGTCTTGGATGAGAAAAAAAATGCAACAAGGGTGTAGAATAAACAGCAAGAAAAGCCTCTAGACTAAACACACAAGCTTCTATGAATTTTAAGCAACCATAAAGATATGAAAACCATTCTATAATTCCAAAAAGCCAGGCTTCCTAACTATTTTGCCCACAGACAGATTTCCTGAGATGTTAAGTAGGCCACTGCTGTTCTGTGCATGTGCATTTAAAAGAACTGGAGCTGAAGTAACTAGCCATCCAAGCTCTTGTCTAGCTTATCCATTTCCTCATCAATAATAAAGCACTTCCAGGAGAAAGCCAGGGCATCTGAGAAGCTTATGGGGCTTTAAGGAACACCAAAGCCCTCTTTAACCCCCAAAAGCATGTAAAGAACACCTATTTAACTCTGCACAGAATTCATCTGCATCATTTGCTGAAGTCTTAATCTGCTTAGAGGTGTAATAGGCAACATTTGTATCCTTGTACAGTTGAAGCAGAGACTTTAAATCATTATAGTAAAGGGCCTGTGGAATGCAGATTAAAAGCTCAATCTGTATAGGTATATGGTTTTAATGGAATATTAGATCATAAAACTCATGTTCCTTTCAGAAAGGTAAAATTATATATGTACTATGACATCCAGTGGAACAATTACACATTTTTAAACGAATTTACTAGTAAGAGTAGAAACGATCATTTATGAGTCATGAAAAAGGCCTATGCATAGTTTCTTAGCAAAAGAAAAGTCAAAAAGGTAAGAGGCTCTACATGTCACTGGTGTCCAAGTGAACCTTGATTTTGAGAGACAGAAATGCTGTGGTTTGCAGACATGCTGCAGGGAATAGAAGCCAAAGATGACTGCAGTTCTACCGGCATCCTTGCGTGATTTTAAACATCTATCAAAGGAAGTTGACAGCCAAGTCTTTTAGAAACAACCACAAACTACATCCTATAATGCAAAAGTTTGCAATAAACCAAACTTGAGCAAACAGCCTCACTCCAACATGCACTTTAGAGACAGGATATTTATGGAAGCCCTTCGGCGCTACACATGACATAGCGACGCAACAAATATAATCTTCATTTCCATCACCATTTGTTCCATTAATCATTCATTATATCCATTTACTATGTTCTGTGTTATGTCCTTCAATTCAATTTAGTTTCGATTTTCCTGTCAGTTAAAATAATGTTGCTTTTCTTATGATGACCAATTTGAGTGTACTATTTCCTAAAGAAAACTGCACACATAATAAATATATGCAGGGACAACATGCACATATTATGGGTTAAGCTCAATGTGACACAGCTGAAAAATCACATCCGATTTTAAATCAGTGAATACTGCATGGATGTGTAGAAAATCCAGAGCCAGGAGGCTTTCGAATCCTCAAAATGTCAAAGCTATTCTCATTAAAACATAAGAATAGCAACCTGAGAGCTAAGGAATAACGTTAAACAAAAGCCACATAAGAGCAAAAATTCAGCAGTAGTTTCACATTACAATCCTGATCATCTATCTCTTTGCATCTAACTGTTACCAACCTGCTAGGCTAGGAGCGATGAGAGCCTGTGAACACACAGGAAGCTGAAATATTGAAAATGGCTCCAAAAATACGGCAAGCTCTGTCAATGCAGAGCCCTTCATGTGTCTGCCTGAAAATATGTGATTCAATCTACTGTGTAACCACTGGCCTGAATGTTCTGAGAGCCAAAAAAAAAAAAAAAAACACAGGCACACTTCAGACAATGACATGTTCACATAAGGGGCCGCCTATGACGCAATCAGCGGCAGACGGAACAATGTACATGGAAAAAAAAAGGCTGGTCAAATATGAAATCCATAGCAAGATGATACATTTTTATTTTTGTATGTGTTGTGAAATATGTGAATATATTATGTATTTATTACTTAAGTATAAACATATACCCTAAGGGGTCCAAATGTCTGAGACCACAAGTGAAAATGCTTCTCCCCCAATCATACATTATATTAACAGCAAAATACTTTGTGTGAAAAGCATGTGCTCGATTTTACATTTTTCTTTACACTTTGCACAATATTGAAACATCAATTTTGAATCCCAGATGATATTTCATATGTAAATATAATAATAAATATTATTAGTATTAATCTCTTTTTATATAAATGTTCTGAATCTAAGCATGTTTTGAAGATCAAAAGTAACTTGTGGTGACTAGAGGGAGCTCACCTGACATACAAGGTCCTCTTCTGACTAGTCCGCAAGGAGCCAGAGCCTGAACTAATACTGCTGTTCATCATCTGCTCCCGTAGATCATGGATTTTGGCTTCAAATCGACTGTACTCTGTTGGAAACACAGAGAAATACATTACACATGCTGTCCTGCTGAGAAGAGATAAACAACAAGGCAAAACACCTAAAACACCTACAGCCTCAGGGTGGATCAGTAATATTGATGGAGATGGGGAAGAAAAGTCACACAGAATATGTGTGGTTTAGAGCAATAGGAGAAAGTATAAGATCTCTGTTTGTCTCTCTCTCAAGTGTGAGCATTACAAACGCATGAAAACTAAAGAGCAGACAGATGCATCAACATATGCACAGCTGCGCAAGCCGTAAAGTGGTAGAGAGGATGGATATAGTCTGATATGTTTGAGAAATCTTATTTAATAAGTTAGATCTGCTGAATTCATCATCCATTCTCAGGACTCACACTGCGTGAGGAGGGTTTGCTCCCGCTAGACTGAAACGGTGAAAATGTTCATGAATTATTCAGTGGTTTAACTCACATAACGCTCCATGTTTGACCTCAGAGGAAGTAAGAAGGATATAGGACACGAGCATTATGTTGACAATAATTTCCACGAAAAAAAGTGTCCTGATAAAGAGCTCATGACAGGTTTCAATAATAAAAAAGCCAGTCAATGAAATATGAGGCAACCCGAGGAGAAAAAAAAAATAATTACATGCTTTTAACCAAGTTAAACCTCCTCTTTAAAAACAACAAAAAAATACAACACAAGAAACACTTAAATTCTCCTTCCACTGAATAACTTAACACCTCGCTACAAATTAGTGTCCAGATAAGATGAAAGTAAATCAGCATACTTACAGACTCTTTTCTCAGAGCCGTGCAGGAGTCTAGAGAGAGTGAAAGAGTTTGCTGAGCGGTATTCTCCGTGTCTCTCTCTACCCCTCCATGTGAGTTCAATTGTGTTGTGGTGCTGAAGGACAGCTCCCAAATCACACACAGCTGCTCTCCCAGTGTGTTTGAGCGCGTGTATGCGCGTAACTTGCCTTTAGATGGACGCTTCCACGCAAAGCCTCTACGAGCCTCTCTGAGCACCTACAGCACAGCGACATAACAGATGCTAATGGACTAAACAGTGCTTGTTTTGCTCACTCACCCCTCCCTCTCTCTCGCTCGCTCGCTCTCTCTCTCTTTCTGTTGAAGTCACAGCCCTAACCCATGCTGACTTGTTTAGCACAAGAAAACACCTTTATTTCACAAAGCAAAGTAAAGAAAGAGAACAGAGTGAACTAACAACAGAAGAGCACTGAGGCTTGTGATGATATTTGTCAGCAATGGAGGTTTGGTGTAAGCGTGCGGGTTCTGAACCGTCCTTCGGATGAGATGTTAAACCGAGGCCTTGACTCTCTGTGGTCACAAAAAAAATCCCAGAGTAGGGGTGCAGGGGTGAAGGAGTAGGGGTGTAATCCCCGGCATCCAGTATATATATATATATCATCCAGGTGGATGCTGCACATCGGTGGTGGTTGAGGAGATTCCCCCCCTTCAATGTAAAGCGATTTGAGTTCTGAGAAAAGCGCTATATAAAGGTAATGAATTATTATTTATTATTATTATTATTATTATGAGGATATGCTGGGTTACAGCAAATTTAGCCCGACTGCACGTGGCTGAACATGTTGCTAATCCACAGGATTCAATTGGGAAAAGGATTTAGGCAGGTCAAAACACACTTCAACAAAAAAAAAATACACATGGGCATTCCTGTTATGCAGTAACTTTTGTAAAATAAATACATAAATAAAATGACTGTGTTGTATTTGAGTATTTCTATGCATGATCTGGTGAAACATGCTCTAAAAGTTACAGGTCACCCCAAAATTAAAATGCTGTCATCATTTATTCACCATCATGTTGTTCCAAACCTATATTACTTTCCTATGTGGAGAATAAAATAGGATATTTTGAAGAAACCAAACCATTTTGATTACCACTGACCTCCATTGTGTCGTCTTTTTTGTTTTACAGAAGCAAGAATGTCATACAGTTTTGGGATGACATGAGGGTGAGTAAAAGACAGAATTTTCATTTTTGGGTGAACTATGCCTTTAACCTTTATTATTTAAAACTTATTTATACAACAGCAAGAAAATTAGCAAGGAGGAACCTATGATGGTAATAAAAATTTCAATGTTCACTGAGGAATTGAGAATTGCTGTTTACCTTTGGTGTCAAATTGAAGTTCATTTACTCTCTTTTAGGTGGAAAGACAGACAAACCAACTAACATCATAACATCAAAATTCATTAAAACCATTACTGATATTACTATTTTTTTTTCTCACCAAAATGTCCCTTCCTGAAGGATGATGTCATTGAGGAACTGGTTTTTTTTTTTATAAGAATGCTACAAAATACTAAGAGGATGTAAGTCATATTGAGGACAGAGGAAAAAATATTCACAAAAAAAAAACATTTTTGTGTGAAATATTTTGATTAGAGAGGAAAGAATTAAGACCTGGAATATTTCATAATAAATTGTTTTTCAGTTAACAACTACATATCCTTGGGTAAAAAAAAAAAAAAAAAAAAAAAAAAAAAAAAAAAAAAAAAAGCTCAAACAGGAGTGAAATTTAAAATTAATCCTTACGTTCATGTAATTGTGATAATAAAAAATATAAAAAAGAAACCTTATTATCTAAACTCATAAAAAAAATGTGAGTTTCTCTCTCTCACACACACACACACACACACACACACACACACACACACACACACACACACACACACACACACACACACACGAATAAAGTAAAAGTAAGTCATTACAATAAATATCCTCTGGCTAATATACATATATATGCAACTGTATTGTTGGAGATATTGTTGCCTTTTTAGAACTGTCTCTGACAAGACAATATGGATATTTCATAAGTACTGTACAACATTAAATTATCTTCAATAAATCATATCTCTATCATGTTTTCTCTCTGCATGTACATCTTCCCTTGGTAGATAAACATAGAACAATGAGATTTAATTGATGTGTGCAAGTCTCTGTTGATGAACAAAAGCTTATAATTAGATAGAGAGGTATTACAAAGTCCTTCATAATGAAGACTGGAGAACTTTCATGACTGCTCACTGAGTCCACGCAGATGAAACAACAGGAAACAATGCTATTTCTCCCAGGATTACACTGGTTTTGAATGATTAGTTTAATGGGAGTAATGATGCATGTGCTGCCATAGAACACTGAAAGGCCTTCGTGTTATCAAGAATTCAGAATGATATCGTCACTAATTCAGTGTCAAACAAAACAATTAAGGGGCTTTCAGAAAGCAGAAAGGGAGCCAGAGAGGGGAAATAATATGTTTTGAGTCACGTTTCAAAAGAATGAAAGTTGGATGAATAATCATTAGAAGATTTTATATTTAGAAATGGCATTATGGCACAATAGTCAAAGCTAAATGAATGCACGATTTGAGGTATAATTCATGTCCATTGGACAAATGGTATAGGATATGTTAGCTACAAAGTTTAATACTTACTGACTATGAGCAATTGTAATGGTGATGCCGATATGGCAGTAATTTTTTTCATGTTATGCCTAAAAATCAATAAATGGACAATATTGTGGTGTACAATAAACAAATAAACCACTAAAAATCCTTTAACTGTTTAACGTTTAAACGGATATTCATTTGGAGAATTCCAAAATATTACATTTACCAGTGTTATTCAATTATTAGTATTTATAAGATTAACTTTAAGTGAGTGTTAGATGACGGCAAAGGAGAAAGTATAAAAAAAGGGAAAATGAACAATATAGAAATAAATATCGAACATCCGCCAGTAACCGATAAGGTACAGATATTTTGCATCCTTATTGAGTATTAAGCAAACTGCTGCAAAATGCTTTGGCCGCAAATCACTTCAATAGTACTTTGTAGACCAAATAAGAAAAAAAAAAAAAAACAGTCACCAAATACAAAGTCACAAAATTTCCGCTTCATCAAATCAAAGTCAGACAGCTGTGATCTCATGAATATGTGAATTTTAAAAAGGTGCGAGAGAGGATTTCTTCGTTAATCTGACTGAGTTTATCGTTGTAGTCTGTGCGTGGCGCTAATGTATGTGGCTAAAGCACTCTTAGTTTATACATAACATTGACTAATACTTTAGTCATCTCAAGGCATTAAAAGAAGCTTAACTCATTTTTGACACGAGCACAGTAAAACCTCAGCACTGCTGCTATACATGCCATCTAAGTATTGCAGTGTTGCCAGATCTTGCAAGAAAAGCAAGCGACCTGGTCTGACAAAATAAGCCCAAAATATGCTTAAATAAGCAATTCCAGGATTTTCCATTGTCTGGGGGAAACATATTTACAGAATTGCAGCATAAACTGATAAAACATCGATTAAGCAATTCAATAAATGTTGTATTTCAATAATTTTACAAAAAAATATGTTACATATACAATCAGCTGTCTATATATAACCTATCTATATATAAAAAACTACATAATCATAATAATAATAATTAGCATTTAATTATTATTAAACATTTAATTATGTAGTGCATTATTGTAATTTATTCATCATTTTACAAAAAAATGTTAATACATATTTATTATTATAATTATTATTATTATGTAATTTTAGGGATGCACCGATACCACTTTTCTAGAATGAGTCTGATACTAATACTTTTATTTTTATTATTTGCTGATACGGAGTACAGATACTGGTATTTTCATTGCATTTTAAATTGTTCACAATATTGGGCATAGAAACCAAAAGTATATGCATCAAATTAGTTGGCTTAGCAAATAGATATCACCTTCAGTTATTTTCATGACTAATTATGCCTGTTAAAAAGTATTGTAGGAGCTACAGAGAGTGATTGTTGAGTCTTTTGTTGTTAGATTAACATTGAGGACAAAGACAGAAGTAGGTTTATTAGGCTGCTGTCACTTTAAGAGCTGCACGTATCCAACATACTGTTACACACGCGTTTTATTTTCAGTTGTTTATGCTGACTTAAGTCATAACCGCCTATGTTTCACAAGGACACTTGCCTATAAGGGCATATTAACATCATTTTGTGAGAATTTGTCTGTTAAATTGCAAGACATGAAAGAGAACTCGATTTAATAGGCCATTCTCGCGCTGTCTAAAAAGGCAGCTTTCTGGGCGCGCGCTTTGGATGTTTGCGCACCGAAAACTTCTTGAAAACGTAATGTGATTACTGTACCACCTTCCTGTAATAATGTAGGGATCATTATACATAAATCATGTAACAGTTCATGTTCACGAGCGCAGTATCGGCGCGATACCGATACTGGTATCAGTGCATCCCTATGTAATTTATTTAATAAAAATGTGCACATTTCCATATAAATGATGCAGAGGGAGTGTCTTAGAAAGGCAGAATCACGGAAATAAACTGGTGATTATTAATGGCATACTGTATAAATTACAGCTAAAACTGAAGGTTGTGATATTTGACAGCTGTTATCGGTGGTTGGTCACATTTTGCTTTGCAATGGGGCGACAAGCCCTAAGTTCCTCACAATAAGAAGACATGCCGACACTGAAGCATTACTTGATCGCACCTTCTTATACTGTATATATGATCGGAAAAATCATAGTCAAGCACTGTTTTCATTGTACTTTTAATTGGACTGCGCAGTCAAAGCATTTGATTCAGTTGAGGTAAGTGAAATGGGCAGATTTCTCTTTAAGTCTGTAAATAACTGGAGGGCATGTCACTGAAGCGGGACTTGTGCTTAGCCCAGCTGTGTGTGTGTCAGACACTGATGTCTTTAAGCTCCAGCACAGATCCTCAGAGCCGTTAAATCCCTCTGATCAAAGCAGTCTAGCCCTGAAGGGTTTCATTTCCTATCTAAACACCGCCATCCGAGTACGTTTAATGACATTTGTTTCTCATGTCACAAGATGGAGGCTCTGGAATGACTCATCTCAGTGAAAGCATTACACCACAACATCTGTCCTTTAGTTAGATATATAAAGCATCCTCTGGTTATCGCACTTAATGAAAAACAACATGCAGCACGGGCAAATTCACTATAAGAAGCCCTGGAGAGTTTACAAGGTCCTCCCTCAGAAGCTTCTCAGCAGCCATTGGTCAAAGCGAGTGCTGCGTCTGTGCTTTCCGATGCTTTAATATGCATGTTGTCGCACACTGCATATGGAGAGCAGAGGGAGTTGGATGTAATCTCAGCTCATTCTCCCCACAGGGATCTGCCTGAACCCTGCTCGCACCTGTGGCCGCCTCATTTTGGCATGACCGATCTCCAGCTTGCTGATTGAATACTGGGCAGAAGAGCATGTTGATGAGATGTCTTGCTTGGATGAACAGATTCACGTGGAGGTCGGTCTTTTCTCTGTCACAGCTATAAACATATAACGTTCAATGCAGTATCTTCACTGCAGTGCAGTGGCTGGTCACAAAAGGCCCACAAATTGGGTTGCAAATTTGTTTCGTAAAATCAATAATGATACAACGTGGAAATAAAACACTATTACAGTGTATCAACTAGGGATGCACCGAATCCAGATTTGTGGGGTTCGGCCGAATACCGAATCCACTGGTTAAGATTCTGCCGAATCCGAAACCGAATACTCTCATCCTCAGTCCATTAACACCGTAAACACATAAATGAAGTAAACAACGTGGATTTTTCATTTTCTTTTATTTTAACTGTAAAATAAATAAATAAATAAAAAATAATAAGCAACATTATGCATTTTAACAGCAGCGATGTTGTGTGTTGTTTAGGGTCCTTGCCACCACGAGACAGATCGGCATTGCAAATTGAACATATAGCTTGACTTGAACTGCCTTCTTTTGACTGAAAGTACTGACAAACAACACTTTTTCTACTCATGAGTTCCATTTTCACTTTCTCACAGCCTACTGCATTCGAACGTCCACCTACTGTAACGAGTGGAAATAAGGTGTGGCCCCTTTAAGAGCTGCGCGCTCCCGGTTGAACTGTCTGCAGGCTGTATTGTGTGTGCCGTGCGCCTCAAACACCCCATGTATGCGCGTCATTTCTGTTTGATGCTCATTTTTATCTTAATTTGTTAATTAAGTAAAGCTGTGGACGGTAGAGCGTGTGACAGACAGTTACACGAGTTCGATTGGGGAATAAAGTGCGAGTTGTTGTGAGATGCCAATCGCCTACGTGAGTCTGTCTGGCCTCTGCAATAACTTTAGCTGTGAGCTATCCCTATTTTTCTTCTTGACACAACGCGTTACACTACAGGCTTGTTCGACTTGAACCGGCGCTGCACAGACCGATCGGTTTATGATATCAAAGTAACGTTACCGAGAGAGCCATTCAAAAGGAGCCGTCTGCTCTCTATTCGCCCTCATGGTACTTTGAAGTCATTCACCGATCGATCCGTGCAGCGCCCATAATCAACGGCGGCGTGACGTCGATGTAGCGCGCGTAGTGCAAGCCTAGGGTTCGTTTCGGTGGAAAAAGATTCTAAGGTTCGGCAAAAACCGAACCCCGTTAAAAAGCCCAATATTCGGCCGAATCCGAAGCCGAGTCCTGGATTCGGTGCATCCCTAGTATCAACATTACAATGCATTATTGAAACCTTCCACATCTATATTTGAACTGAAAGTTGCACTGAGAGCCAAAGCCTTGCAAACTGACACCTGTGTTGTAACACAAGATGTTTTGGTATGGAAAGCAACAATGAAGAGGAGATGACAGACTATGCTACGGAAAAAGTCTCACAAAATCTGTAAAAATGGTAATATTTCAAATCACAAAGTAATAAAGTATAAATATATATATATATATATATATATATATATATATATATATATATATATATATATATATGTAATAAAACATGTTTCTAACATGTTGCTAACGTTTTAATATGCTGTTAACATGTTTCTGGCATTTTAGTATGTTTCTAGCTTTATTTAGCTCATATTTTAACATGTTACTGTCATCTTTCTAACTTATTTTAATGTGTTTCTAGCATGTTTTAACAAAGATGTCACATTGTAGCATGTTTGCTCAAATGTTTTAGCACTTGATAATGTTTTAGCATGTTGCTAGCTTGTTTGTACCACATTTCAGCACACTGTCAAGCCAACATAATTACTGTAAAGCAAAAAAAGAAATATTAATTAAACTGTAAAGTGTGTTAAATAAATGTAAACAAACATTAGGGCAAATGCCCAGGTAATATTTCAAATTAAAAAACAAAAGTAAGGAATAGGAAATTATAAAGAATATATACATTGTTGGTTATAAAACATGTAGCATATTACTAACATGTTTTAATATACTGTTAACATGCTCCTAGCATTTTAATATGTTACAAGAAGCATCTTTCTAGCATGTTTTAACATGTAACTATTACAGATTGAAACGTTGTGCTAGTGAAAGCCAATCTGAAGGGCAGAGATGCTCTGTGCGGGCCATGAACGGAGGAGTGTGACGGGGACAGGAAGCCAGGCACAGGAGCCACGCTAAGACAACAGCTTTCACCAAACAGAGAAAATGCTACATAGACGCACATATGCTCACTAGGGGTGTGAAAGAAGCTCGGATCGCACAGACCTGTTCAGAATCTTAATTTAGACCCAACAAACTATCTCCAGCCAAAGCTCTGAGGGTCATCAACACCCCATTGGTATTTTAATAAACACTGCAGCCAGGCCTGCCGAGCCGAAAGAAAGGACGGGCAGGCTGGAGTCTGAACCTCAGGATGAAGAAGCCAAGCTGCTCTGAGTCACGACCACAACACCATACAGCGAACTGGGCACATGATCACTTAGATGATCACTTAGATCACTGGGCATGCTGACAATTTAAAATCAACATGAAATTACAAGATATTAATACTTTTATTCAACAAGGACATATTTAATTGTTCAAAACAGACAGTACATTTAGTCTAAAAGATTTCTATAAAAAAAAATGCTGTTCTTTTTATTCATCAAAGATATGTTTCTTGAGCACTAATTCAGCATATTAGAATGATTTCTTAAGGATCATGTGACCCTGAAGTCACAAACTCAGTTTTGCCATTAGTATAGGAAAAATAAAATGTAGATTGTATTAAAATGGAAAAATGTACATTAAATTGTTATAATATTTCACAATATTACTATTTATACTGTATTTCGAGCAAAATAATACAGCCTTAGTGAGCATAAAAAAAAGCTTATCAGCCCTAAAGTTTTTAACAGTTGTGCATTTGGTGCAATACGGAGCCCCTAAACGGACATGGTGGTGGGAAAAAACATAAGATGGGTGGACAAATAATAAGTCAATGCTTTTGTGTTCTCTTGCAAAATGTTTGCATTCCGCTGAGAAACTAACTAACAAACATTACAACCTCGCAAACGTTTTGCAAGCCAACACAAAGTTTCTCGAAGGAACGCAAAACATTTGCCAGAACGCAAAAGCATTGACAAATAATTTTCACTCATATATTTTTTTCTTCACCATGTCCTTTTAGGGGCTCCGTAGGGGCAGTAGTGTATTCTTGGTATTATTATTAGAAATAAAATAGAGACAATTTGCACCATCCAATACATTTATGATGGATAAAATCAAGTCCTGTCATTTTTTCTTGTTCAATAACCTGTTTCACTTTAAAACATTTCACATTATGAAAGTAAATGGGTAAAATAAAAGTAATGGGTTGCAAATGGCATTTCATTTTGACTATAAATACACACAACAGCTGGGTTTAAAGAACAACAATTAAGTTGAGAATTCAGTGGACACCAGTATTCACAACTAAGATTACTTCATAGGAGCAGATTTCGACAGGTTATCAAGATCATCCTCCGCACAACACAAATGACAGGTTTTCTATCAAATCCACAGTGTCACTCCCACTCGACTTTCTTCCCATTATCACAGTCCACCATGCATGAAATGGCTTTCTGCTGTGCCCAGTTGTGAACAAATAAGCATTTGTAGTATTCAGGCCATGCTGCATTCAATCAAGCTCTTCAGCTAAACGCTCAGCAATTTAGAGTTTGATTTTAAAATCTGTATGCAAATAGGAGGGGAGATTTGGATAAACACCAATCTGAGGCAGTGAGGAAATTAATTAGTAGAAAAGAAAGTTAATCAAGTGCACATTTAGTAGTAGTGTAATGAAACACAACAGATGCTTTTTATCAGTTGAAGGATTGAAATTGTCATATTAGTAAAGGCCAGGTAGTCCAGTTCTGAATGAAATCAAGCCCCAAGGAAAGCATAAGAACGCTACTGTAAGCATTGAAATATGCTGGTCAGTTTGAAACTATGATGTCTGAAATATTGGGCGAGGAAGTGTCGACCTACCTTCAGGTCTGTACTGAGCCACGATGGTGACAGTCTGTCCAGCATTCTTCAGTGCTGCAGCCGCCTGTTCATGCGTTGCACTGCGGAGGTCCACCCCATTTACCTGCAACAAACGTACAATATTAATGATGTGTACCACAAATAACCACTAATGCCAAACACAGCCAGTGGGGTCCAATAGCCTGAAAATGCTCATTTAGAATTTAAAATCTACTGAAAACCTGGAAAACTATTACTGTAAAGTTTATGCAGCTTGAGTGCTGCTGGGATTAAAAAAAATAGGGATATACCAAATACAAAGACATTCAGCAATTCACTTTTTCAAATCAATGTTTCGCTGAAATGACAAATACATAAATAAAAATAAAATATTTCTGTAAGATTGAGGATTAATAATGAGCAACAATTGCTGATAATGCAATGTTCTTCTTACAGAAATGATACGGTCTCCTTTCCTCAATTCTCCACACAGGTCTGCAGGCCCTCCTGCTAATATGAAGGAGATGAAGATTCCCTCTCCATCTTCTCCTCCTACAATGTTGAAGCCTAGTCCTGTGGTGCCCCTATGCAGGACTATTTTCCTAGGCTCCCTGAAAAACATAACCAGCCTTTATTAGTTGATTTGAGTGAGAGGTTCAGGAAAGCATGCTTAAATAAATATTACAATGCTTACAAAAGTGACAGACATACACACGTGCACATACACTCACGCACACGAGAGGAAAAAAAAACAATTATTAAAAAAAAATCTGTAATTGAAATAAATCTGAAATAAAATAAAATATAAATAACTATATATATATATATATATATATATATATATATATACACACACACACACACACATATATTTATATATATAGTTGTTTATATTTTATTTTATTATATATATATATATATATATATATATATATATATATACACACACATATATACACACACACGTTTAAATATATATAACAGCAACATCCTCTTGCATTAATTATTTGCCATTCCAGAACAATAAAAAAAATAAAAAATTTGACCAAATCTCCCTCTAGTGTACAAAATATGAACTACACAAGAGAGATGCATGTGCTTCAATTTTGCAAAGGTGTATCGCATTTTTACTTTTATCTGCAAATCAAATTGTATGTAATGTGATGTGTGCAATTATTTATTTATTTGTATAACTATAATTACACCATCTGTAAGATGATTTCCTGAAAAGTGCACTGAGGTGCTTTCAAAATATTTGAATTGTCATCCTGATCATCCTGATCAGCCAAACAGCCTGACATAAAAGTGTTCAGCAGTATTTTTGGTGCCAGTGCTGAAGAAATCACTTCAATATTATTTTGCCAAGGACAGCATATTTGTGAAGCATGCAACTAGTAGTCTGTAGATGGCAGCACAGCCTCAAATCACTGGCTCAGTAGCATTCGCACGTTTTCAAAACAAACCCTCACTCAACATGGCTACAGACATGTCTTTTAACCCATACAACTCTAAGGACAACGGTTCAGTAGAGTAACTGAGTGACATTGACAAATGTCAGTTATAAAACCGTGTATTTTTATACCCATCCTGTAGAATTAAGTCTTAATTCAAAGCTTATCGGATTTGCCAAAGTTGACTTCACAGATTGGTTGGTCATATCATGACGCCAGCTTATGACGTAAAAGGCTGTTTGTTTTTAACATCAATATGACGTATTTGGCGAATTCTTCCAATGGGAAATAAATCCCCATGATTAAAGGGGATTAAATATGGTAAAGCACACCAGTCAGTATGTGTGTGTGTACTTGATAAGTATCTACTGTTCTCTACTAGATAAAATATATGGTGGTCTGGCCAAGATCATCTGCACAATCTCTCTCTCTCTCGTAATACCACTCGCGACTGACAACAACTCTTACGAAATGAGCAAACAAATCAGGTGAATGAGAAAGAACCGGACACAGCAAAGAGGCTTTATCCTAAATGAAGTGATATCTTCAACAGCTCACCAGAGGACATTTAAAACTGTCCAACAAATACTGTGAGTGATCTGCCATATGTCCCTATGCATGTGTCCTTGTGAATGCCCTACATCAGTGGTTCTCAAGAGGACTTAAAATGATTGAAAATAAGAGAAAACAAGCATTAAAATAAGTTAAAAACAATTATAAAATTAAAATATGTTTATATATATATATATATATATATATATATATATATATATATATATATATATATATATATATATATATACTTTGAAAAACCAGGGTTCTCACTGTCTGGAAATATTAGGTAGTCTACATTCTAATGAATGAATGAATGCAAAATGAATAAAATTGTATAACTCTATGGCCATTCTTATAATGGACATACTTTTGTTAGTTATGCCAAGCTGTAAAATATTTAGAGGTAGAAATTGTGAGTAAAAATGTTTAAAAAAAATCCTTATTCTTAATCATTATCCAGTAAATCATGAACTGGAAAATTCAAAAGGCTTGCAGTCAAAAAGACCTACTGCTCTGAATAACATAAGAACGCAGAGTAAATAACAGCACTCTAATTCTTGAAATATTTTACAAATTATTTAAAAAGCCTAAACTTTCCTTTGCAAAAGTGAGAAAAGGGAGTTTATAATTCAGACATGGATATGAGGAGATAGTTATGTAATGGGTAAAAACCCATTATTCACTTTGAATTTATGGGACTTTTGTAGTATGAAATATTTATTGTGATCAAAATCAGCATATTAGAATGAATTCTGATGGATCATGTGACACTGAAAGACCCCCTGTGGTGAAAACCAAGTCAACACCATTGCTGAGTATTTTCTCATTAAACCTGCAGTGAACAAAGATTGTCTCAAAAACACGGTTTGAAATCGCCGGTGATCTCTACATCACAGATAAATTATAATCAATCGCATCAACATGCAGCATATCATTAATTATGCTGCGAAGCAGGGGAGTCTCAACTATATGCCTTTCTCCACTGACGTTCTAAATTGTTTCTGATTCTAAGCGTTTCTAAGGATGATGACTTTTAAAAGGCAGCTGTTTGGCTCTGAGATGGTGAATGGGAACATGGTTTTTGTAACATTAACAACACATTATTAGTGAATTGATGACGTAGTCAAAAGGCTAAACATATTAATTACTGTTATGTGTCCGACGTCGTAGAGAGCGATACATAAAACGCATTACCCTTCTGATACATTGGCTTTTACGCGAGCCTCTCACTCTTCTGAATTCAGTTGCATTCAAACATGCAGCATATGGTTGAATTAAACCAGTATTTCTACTTGCCATCGTGTAGCGTTAATTACAGTAAAGTTGAGCATGTGTATCAGCTATTCTGAGCTTTGTGTGATCGAGTGGAGGCGGAGACTATTTGTATATTCATGGTTCCAAACCAAACATAACACAGACACACACACACAAACACATTGGATTATTTGAATTTTGAATTCTAAAAAAAAAATATTGTACCTCAGTAACTGGAGATAAAGGGAATAATCCCTAAAACAAGATGATTTTCTTTCAGCAGAATGAGGACATACCATCTAATAACATCAAGACTAATGTGAGTAGTTGTGTGTGAGTGTAGAGTTTTATGTAGTCTGTTTTATAGTATATGAAGCCATGAACCATTATGCAGAGATAAAATATATACTAAAAATGGCATTAACCTTTGGCGGCTTATCTTATGTGTAGAGAAAAGCTACACATACAGTACCTACACCAGAATAATGGAGCTGTCTTTACACCAAGCTACATGTAATGAAACTTATATAGCATTATCTTCCAAATTTCAGGAGGGTGATACAGAGAAAAGCAGCATCAGAAAGCAAAAAAGCAGCCTAAGATATGATGAGAGTGAGAAAAGACTGTAAAGAAATAGTTTAAGAGCAAGTCATGATCTGTATTAACTTTCACTTGAAATAAACGTTCATTTCACTTCGCAAGGGCAAGGAATCATAATGCACAATAGAAACTGCACAGACGACCTCTTAACCCGAAGCCATCAAATGTTACAGTACGGCAAAAGTCATGATTAGGAAGACAAAGAAATTGGGAGGGCAAATGCTCACCTTGTGATCTCATCATCTCCCAGCATGCCTTTTGAGATAGGAGAGTACCGAGATGGGGTGGCGGGGGTTAATGGCTGACTTAGATAGCTTTGGGGGCTGATATGATTCTCCATGTGCTGGGAATAGGCTGAAAATCCAAAACACAAAGATATGATATTGACGTAATGATGAAAACTCATTTGACATATGTATTAATGTACATTTACAGACTTGCCAAAGACTAAAATTGCTGAAAATAATTGGTGTGTAAAGGTACTCCTAGCAAGAATGTTAAAGTCTTATTTGATCACTCTCTTACAAACGTCTTCCTAGTACATTACCTCTCTTACAAACACTGCTGGTCACAAATTTAGGGTCAGATTGATGTTTTGAAAACAAAAATTATCTAATGCTTACCAGGGCTGCATTTATTTGATCAAAAATACAGTACAAACAATTGTACAATTCTAAAAAAAATTATATATTTATTTTAAAATGTAATTTATTCCTGTGATGGAAATGGGAATGGTCTTCAGTGTCACATGATCCTTCAAAAAAATTCTAATATGCTGATTTGGTGTTCAAGAAACATTTATTATTGTCAATGTTGATAACTCTTTTTTAGGATTCTCTGATGAATATAAAGCTCCACATCACATTAAGCTCTAAAAAGGACCAAAAGGACCCATACAAGCAGTCCATGTGACTTGTGAGCTGTATTTGAAAACATACTGTACAATAGCTTAGTGTGCAGAACAGACAAAGTTGTGAAATCTCATTTTTCATTTGACATATTCTGGTAGGCCATTTGGTTACGACACGATACCGTTTGGCATAAATTATATTAAACCTTGAGAAAATGCCTCAACATGTTCATTTTTCAGAGCTTTGGTGGAGAGCATTGAATATTTAACCAAATTTCAGGCTGGTCCTCAAACAAAGCTATTGTTTGGCTTCAGACATTTTTTTTTACACCCTCCCCTCCCCCCATAAAAGTCACTTTGAACTATGGTCACTATAAACAGTTCGGTAACACTTTATTTTACAGTGTCCCTGTTACACGTTACATGTAGTTACTATAGTAATAACTATAAATCATGCATAATTACATGGAACTATTCCTACAACAAACATAATCTTAAGCCTAAACCTGTATAAGTACACATTGTTAATTAGTCTTACTCAGTACTTAAATGAATAATTACACTGTAACAAGGACACCTTAAAAAAGTGTAACCAACTGTTCTTGTATGAAAAAGAACAGCAAAGATTCTTCAAAAATCCCTTGTTGCTTTCCATATAAAATAAATAACAGTCCTTATGACAGTATGTTACATGTATTTACTGCAGTATGCATAGTTACAAGCAACTATCACTAAACCAAACCCTATGTACATGTTGTTAATTCATATTACTCATTACTTAGTTCTGTAATTAAACTGTGAGGAGGACACATTCAAATAAAATGATCAAAATAATAGCATGGGCATTTTAGTAGCTTAAACATTAGACTGACTACAGAATGCTGCTAGCAAGGTCTTAAGTTTGATTTCCAATGAATCCATAAACTGATACATGTATATCTTAGTGCAATTATATCTGAAAGAAGCATCTGCCAAATGCATAAATGTAAATGAAAGGACTTGAGGGTGGCAGAAATTACTTTTTGTGCAAACAAAAATCCTTTAAGTCTCCATAATTGATGTCCCTACTATAAAAGATGTGTCCTTATTTCATTGTGTCAGATGTAAAGTGTAATAAAGTCAAGGGTACTCACTGGGCAATTACTAACTGCAGACATCGACAACCCATTTATTTAATTCTCATCAAACAGTCCTTCACGTGTCAAAGCCCTAAGCATTGCCTGACTGGATGACAGATATAATGAAACGAGATCACTAATGAAATTGTTCTGTTTATGCCTTCCGAGAAAAAAAAAAGAAAAAGAAAAATCACATTGTGCGCACTCGCATGTCTATGTGTGCAGATATCATTACATGGCTTCAAAACTCCCTCTGCAGCACTTACACACACACACTTACAGACACACACACACAAACACTGATTTCTACATATACTGATGCTGGATTTGCCGGATAGGGGAGCTGGCCACGTGATGCACTTCATGATTAAATGTGCTTTTGTCCTTCATGCCTTTAAGCCCTAATGACAGCTTCCTTTCTCAGGATCTAATGCTAGGGGATCTGGCCTGCCACTGGAACATCACCAAGGTGCTACATTATCGACTGTCATCACTCAGCACTTTGCACAGTCAATTTTAGTGGCCGTCCTCATGAGTTGCTGCCCCCACCAGTAGAAAGTGCTGTCTATAGCGGCTTTGATGTGGGATTTAAGCCATTAGTTAGTATGGGACACCAACAAAAGACCACAGAACTGAGGCAAAGTGCCTGGCAAGTTTGTTCACTCTCTGACCATACTGATAACATCCCCATGCATTTACTTGTCTTCCTATAATGTAGGTAAAAAGCTACAAGAATACAGTATGTTTCAGGATAAGCTTACTTACAGCTGGTAACATCGGGAGGAACGTAACTATCATTCATAAAGACACTAGTAGGTTTCGCCACTTTTAAATAGACGACATCAGGGGTGTTTTTCAAGGCAGTCACGGCATCTTCATGAGTGACGTCTTCAAGGCAAGCAGCATTCACCTGTAAAAGATGAATGTATCAGATGCAACACACACACTATACTATACAAGTGTGGGGTCAGTAAGATGTTTTAATGTCTTTGAAATTGATCTTGTATGATCATCAAGGCTGCATTTATGTAATCAAATAAACAGTAAAAACTGTAATTTTGTGAATATTTTTCTGTTTAATAAATGCAATTTATTCCTGTGATGGGGAAGCTGAATTTTCAGCACCATTACTCTGAAAACTTCAGTGTCACATGATCATTCAGAAATCATTCTATGCTGATTAGGTGTTTAAGAAATATTACTTATTATATCAATGTTGAAAACAATTGTGCTGCTTAATATTTTTGTGGAAACCATGATTTGTTTTTTGATGAATAGAAAGTTCAAAAGCACATTTATATGAAATAGAATATATTGTAACAAAGTCTTTATTGTCACTTTTGATCAATTTAATGCATCTTTGCAGAATAAAAGTTTTAATTTGTTTAAAAATATATATTATTGATTCAAAACTGTTGAAAAGTAAGACATAAAACAAGATTTAATAAGCCAGGGTACAATAATATTCAACTGACAGAAGAGGACCAATCGAGGATCAGTTTACCTGATGATGATTAAATTTAAGTTGTGATTCATTAACAATGATTAGTGTGTCAGATGCAATTGTTCCTCTACAGTGTATTTGCAAAAAAAAAACTAAACGTCAATTGCAGGAGCTCTAAATGAATAGGTTGTACATCTCATTAAATAAAGTGAAGATGCTGTAATTTACTAAATTCAGTAAACAGAAAAGTTTTTACTTACAGCCAGAAGTTTATCTCCAATCTGCAGCCTTCCATCTTTGTGGGCAGCTCCTCCCTCAATGATTTTGGTGATATAAATACTGTTGTCCCCAGGAATATGTTGGTTCCCAAGTCCTCCAGCTATACTGAACCCTAGACCTGTCAACAGTGGTCAGAGTAACCCATTTGTTGAACCATTTCCTAACGTGAATTATAGTGATCACACAAAAAGACATAGCAGGCTTTTATTTTGTAATCTTTAGATGAGAAATGGCTTTACCTTTAGGACCTTTTACCAGCTTTACATCCATAATTTTTTCTGAGATGGCTTTTCTTCTTCTTACGTACAGTCTGACAATGCAGCCTGCATCCTTCAGAGCCTCCACAGCATTGCTGTGAGTTACGTCTCTCACGTCTACATCATTTACCCGCAGTATAGAGTCATTAACTCTGTACAGAGAAAAAGAGAGAGAACACTGACTAAACTGTCAAAAGAAACCGCTATAAATAACAGTGATTAAGTGCAATTGAAGCACTTACAAGCAACCAAAACATTAAATTTGTGTAGAAACAAAAGTATCTATCATTGTTTTACACCACAGACAAAAGCTGCATGTAAGAGAAGCATCAGCGCAACTGCGTTCTGGTTTCACACTAACAGGGATGCAGTTCTATACAGAAAATAATGTGATTTCCGGGTTACACACTAAGTAAACAGACATTACGTATAAGATTATTATTGGGACTAAACCAAAAGACAACTATTACAAACTTTTCCAGGAAATAACGCAAGTAAGAGGATCAAATTTAAATGGTAACACTTTGCAAAAAGGTCTCATTTGTTAACAATAGTTAACGCATGAACCAACAATGAACAATAATTATTAATCTTAATGTTAACTAATGTTAACAAGTGAAACCGTATTGTTAAGTGTTACCATTTAAATTTACATGAGGAGGGGAATCATAATTTAGGTCCATGTGGTTATTCATTTTAATTAAACCCAAAACCCAGAGTTAGGGAAGACTATGGGTGTGTGTTCACGGTTCACTCTTGTAGTTTCGGTCCAGACCAAAAAACATTTTTTGTCCTGGTCTGTTAAGCATTCACATTGGCAGTGTTAACACCGAACCAATAGATACTGAACCTAAAGGCATAGGGATATATTCACAACCTGATTGGTCGGCTTTTATGACGTATATTTCGAGACAGAATTTTCCGAACATCCAAAACAATGCTGTGGGTTGGGATAAATGCGCTCGTTGTACATGTATGTGCGTATATATGTGCGCCTTTTGTGTGGTGTGGTTCGAATGAAATATGAACACAACACAGAGTTCGTTTGAAAGTGGACCGAGACCCATCTTGTCAGCGCCAAAAGATGGGTTCGGATGGCAGCATTCACACTTATTCAAATGAAGAGAGCAATCGCACCAGGGTTCGTTTTAATCAAAGCAAACATGCCAAGTGACAATACCCTATGAAACAACTTAATCTGGATTTAATCAGATTTACCGCTCAGTAGATTTACCGTTCTAACTTTTTTTTCTCAGAATTGTGATTTTAACTCAATTACGAGTTATAAAGTCTGAATTGCGAGATATAATCTTGCTATTGCAAGAAGAAAAAAAAAACAGAATTGTGAGATAGAAAAATGAAAACTGTTATAGGTTTAGATATTATTTTATGCTGTAACTGTAGAACTAATACATTATGGCCCCTAAGCACTGCATTTATGAATATTATACAGATCTATTGCTTACAACAAATAGTAGTAGTAGAATAATCTTTGCATGTATCAATTCTGTCGGTCCGTTTTTGGGCTTGCAACCCTAAACGTCTTTAGCTTCAAGGGGCATCTTCCACAACAGAATTTTTAAAAAATTAAATATTTATTTTGCATTTCAATTCTGACATCATAAAGGCACAAGATGACATTTTCTCCCTTTATTCTGTGGATCTCGGCCATTTTCCACAACAGGTTTCCGCAAAAATCTTAAGCAGCACAACTGTTTTCAATGTTATTAATAATAAGAAATGTTCCATGAGCATCACATCAGCATATCAGAATGATTTCTGTAGGATCAATTGATGTTGAAGACTGGAGTAATGACTGCCGAATGTATAACACTTAAACAGTTATGTTAAATTGTAACTATTATACATTTTCACCCTAGAGCAGAAGTATAAGTGCATAACTTTATTTCTGTAAGTGACAAAAGTGACTGTGACGGTGTCAAGGTGTTTGAATTTGAGCGTGCCCGACGCTCTGACAGAACCACTAGGCGCTGCCCGAGGGAACGTGGTACCGGTATGCTAGCATCCTGTGTGCTTAGCAAATTGCAAAAGATTTTGATACATTTTACTGCATTTTCACTGTTTTCTGCTGAATTCAGCACTCTACGTGTGGCAGGTTGAGCAGTCGAAAGTAACTCCCTCTACTGCTACTTCAGCTACACATAACTGTGCTACTTGTAACCTGTTCATACCAGCTCAGAAATTAATATGTGTGCGATGTGAAACAGGCCTAAGGAGACGTTATTATGAACTTGTCCTTTAAGTGTAATAACATATTCTCTGACCTGAGTCTGCCATCCTGTGCGGCAGCTCCTCCTGGGATGATCTTGGTGATAAAGATGCTTGGGTCCTCGCCGATGTGGGGGTTATCGGTACCGCCTGCAATACTGAAACCCAGGCCCGAGTTCCCCTGTAGGGAGGGGGGAAAAAAACATGTCAGAACAAAAAGGAGAAAATGTCAACCAAAGAAAAAAAATAGACCTTTAAGCATAATGACATTATTAAATACAAAGCGAAATCAAAGGAGAAAGATATGTGCATGAAAATGCTATGGCCAGTTGATCTGTTTATTTGATTCAGATATATAATCAATTCAGTACAGTATAATGAGGATCTATACGTTGACATTATAGTTATATTATAAATAATAGTTTTTTTTTCAGAACTTATGTTTATTTATAAATGTAGTATTATAAATGTTCATGTTAGTTAACATACTGTACAACTTTCAATATTAAAAAAGCCCAATTAGAAATTAATTGAATAAATTCTGTATTGTCCTAACAATGTAATTCAAGCTTTTTTGTGTCAACATTTGAGTGGCAATTTAAAGCCCTGAGCATGAAAACGTTACATCTCTTTTCACTGTACAATCATTATGCAGTTTATTTTAGAGCCTCCAGAACAATGACATCTACCTTTAAATATTGTATTGTAAATCCTACTGACATTGTAAGCAATTCCTGCCTTTTTTTTCATTGTCAGCACAATCTTACCCGTTCAAGTGTAATTTCTTCATATTCATAATCAGCTTCTGTTCCATTCACCTGAAAGTTAACCGAAAGACTTTTGTCAATATACAATGTCAAAATATATTAACATGAGCATATGCCCTCCTCTATTAGTGTCACCAAAACATTTTCTATTAGTTCTGCAAGTTTCTATAATTCAGGAGGAGTATTTGTGATAACTAGATTTTGTTTTTCTTTCAAAAATAGATGTCAAACAATTTTGTCCGCCAGTTCAAGTTATTATACGACTGATTGCAGCCTTTTCACAAAGACAGTGAAAAGTCTTTTACACACCTTTTGGAGGAATTGTTTTAAATGTATTTTTGTTTGTTGATTCCCTCACCATTTGGCAACAAAATTGCATGTTAAGGAACCAGAATCAAAAAGAGAAATCGGAACCAAATAAGCTTTCCCCCCTACAATTCGCACCACTAGTAGTCTATTATTGAAATGCACAAACGTACTAATATAATACTGTCGATTATTTTTGAAAGACATATAATACCAACATTATACCATAGAAAACAACAGCAATAAGAGATCAGAGGACTGTTCATTCTGATCTCTTTTACTCAGAAAGAAAAGGTAAAAAACAGCCCTTTCCAGTTACATCATTGTGCCCTCAAGAGTGCATATTAGTAAAGTACCTTAAAAAAAATACTAAGCAAGTTTAGTATTAGTACCTTAATGTGTATTTTAGTACCTAAATGAAAGGGTACCGACCAGTGACCTTGTTTTCTGAGAGTGTTATTGCTGATGTTTTGTTGTTCATCAGCAGGAATATTCATTTAATAATTTGGCTAGCAGATTATGTTTTCAACAACCAATAAGTATTACTCTCTGTTCCATATATAGTAAAATCCACTCTGCAGAATTCCTCAGATTTTCTGCAAAAATATGCAGAAATAGCGTAAAACAAAATGTCTGCAGATTGCATCTGGGACTGAGCAAAAATAATCTTATATAATAAAAGTTGTTGCTAGGAAAGTGCTCTAATTATGTGAGAACAAACTGTTAGGAAAAGTCTCAGTGTTTTCACTTTCCATTCCTTCCATCCTTCCTTCAACTGGTTCTACAGTTCTTGGCGCAATACTCAGGCAGCATTACATCTCTTGCCAATTACTGGGTATTTCAGCCAGAGAGGCCACAGAAACCAAACCTATGAAGCACACAGACACTAGCTGTCGGCTCAACACACACTCCAGTCCACTCGTTTTCAATGTTCTGGGTTCAGCACGAGTTAAGCTGTATCAACAAGCATTTGGGGCCATAATGTTCATTGCCACAGTAAATAATTTAGACTTGTCCCTCAACAAATGTCACAGTAAGACACTTCCAATGAAAGTACACCAGGCAATAAACTTTAAAACACACTGTATTAAAAGTAACCGTAACTTAAACACCTACTGACCTTGAATGTGTAAAACTATATCCAATCTTTCAACTTCTACAAAGTCATGACCACGTAACACCCAGTAAATTTCACATGATATAGAAAAAGATACCAGAGAGAGAGAGAGAGAGAGAGTGTGTACATGGAGAAAACATCACTCAGGACAGGTTGAACATGAGGTTTCATTTAAATGAGGCTGGATAGCTGTCCCAGGTAGAAAAAACTGTTGGACTAAATGCTTGAGATCAACGAAAACAAGCCAAAAATCAGCATTAACACGCTTGTGTGGTTCTGGGGGCTCTACTTTAAGCTTCTAAATGACATTTTAAGACCTTAAATACTAAACATTTTGCTCTCTCTTTCTGTAACTGCTGCTGAAAACATCTGTTTGTGACATCAGTGGTGTTGGGCCTGGGGTTTAAAGGAGAGTGATAGATGTACGTCAATACTCACACTGCCCAATACAGCATTATACTCCAATCATGCCACCAGCTCTCAGCATGATACTACAATAACATTCATGCTATTACTTAAATGCTTTTCTTTTTTTTGTATCGGTTTTTAAAGGATTTCAAATATCCAAATAGGCCTTTTCAGTTTTGCATTACAACATTAACAGATTGTCCATTGACATATAATTCCATTGACACCTTTAGTTGTTTTTCTTTGGGAACCATTTAGAGGTTTTCAGCACTGCTAAACTATGATGCTGATAACATGCTGCATATATGGCCACAAACAACCAGCAACATGGATAAGAGCCAATACAGGCATTTACACGATCAATATCAGACTATCACTACAGTATATCTACGTAATATAACAAAGAATCAAAGCAGGGATATAAGTACAGTACATGCACAAGGAGTTGTTCAACATCAACAATGGCCTTTATACTACATTGCTTCAAAGAAACCCCTATTCTAAAAGCATTTATTTATTAAAAGACCATTTGGATTTTGTATACCACAAGCCAGATAACTATAAATCCACCAGCTGGACTGCTGGCAGACTCAGTATCAAAAAAGCGTTATCTCTGGCCAATACAATGCAGAAACAGTTTTCAGGAGTTTTCTGTTATTTTCCAGATAACATCAAAACATACAGAACAAATTAATAAAAATTGTAACGACAACCCTTCAAATTCCTAATTTTACCTAGTTTTCACCTCAATTACAGTATGCATTGTGTTTATTCTATAGGTAGGGTAGGCAATTTGTTTTATAAACACTTTGTTATACTTGTTGAATTCTCTTCACATCCTGATAGCAATCAATAATAGAAGTGGTGACTTGTGTGGAAGTCTCAGGACCAAAAACTGTTCGTCCAATCATTGCATTCAGGCTGACAATGTCATACCTGCCTGCCTGTCAACATATGTATTTCCATACTTCCACGCACCCTGCTCGCACAGACATCACACGTCATCAGCGCGTTCCGTAAGGCTATGCAGACAAACAGCAGCCGCCTTTTATAGTTCCTCCTGAACCAAAACAACGGGCTTATGCTTCGTTCATGGCAGTTCTACCCGGAGCTGTTCACGTCCTCAGACTCAGATATATGCGTTGAATCTAGAGCCGTCAGGTGGTACAAGTCAGAGCTCTGTAAGTCATATGTACATTCATTATTATTGTAATGTTATTTCGTAATGCTTTGAGACATGCGGTAATTTAACGCCGTCTCTCGTCTTGTGACGCATTGCAGCCTCTGCTGTGTATGTTCATGTGTTTTAGAGTTAGGCGTGGCTTTGAAGGGAGGGTGGGATCTCATGCTTTCAAAGCTAGCTTGCTATTCCTAGCCTCTCCAAAATTCCCTACCAAACCTTTAATATATTGGGTGAATCTGTCTTATAGGTGTCATTCACTAAATTGCAATGTTTTTGTTACAGTGAGTGTTACATTCAAGTGCAGATCTACTTTCTTTAACATTTACAACTACTGAAACTCAATCCACACATAAAAACATTTACAGACAACCGACAGCTTAGAAACATGCAATGTTAAGTCACATGGCAACAGACTGAAGCTCCAGCACTAATAATGTGGAGTATTTAATGAGGTCAGTCAAGAGTTCCCCATGGTCATTTCTTTATAGACTTTAGCTTTATCTCATTCAGATAACTCTAGTGTTCAGAGTGAGTCGTTGATGCAGTATGACAGAAGTCAGATCAGCAGGCTTTCTGGCTCTGGATGTATAGGATTATGAGATGCTGCTGAGACTAAGAGAAGAATGGGGTTGAAGAAGTATCATGGGTCCCTGATAAATGTCAACCACAGTTAAATCCCCATGCAAGCTAGAACATGGATACTCCATAACATCTAAAATCACACATACTGTTGGGGAACTTCAAAATAAAAGACAAAGAAATCTCCTAAATGCTGTAAAAAGATTACACATCACATTTCTTAATATTAATGACTCCACATGTATGAATAAACAGAAACCTTAATTCACCGTGAATAAAAGAAGAGAGACCATATTTTTAATTAAAGATGATTTCATTTCTTCTGTTTTTAAGTCATTAAATCAGTCAACATTTTCTAACTGATTTGTAAACTATAGTTTGGTATTAAACTGAAAGAGAAAAAACACTAAGAATTATGCACAGCAGTTTGCTTATTTTCTAACCTATGATTCAATTAAACCCGCATCCTCATTGTCATTACGCAGGACACCATCTTATTTTTGTGGGTTTTTGAACATCATAATGGAGCTAAAAAAGAAAAACATCCTCACAATATTATAAGTTTGGGGACAGTCTTTTTTTTATTAATAAGAAATCAATTATTTTATTTATCAAAAAAGTGAAAGTAAAGAAATGTTATTTTAAGTACATTATGCTGTTTTTATTTCTATTAATCAAAGAAGCTTTAAAAAAAAAAAGTAAATCAGGGTTTCTACAAAAATATTAAGCAGGACAACCATTTTCACCGTTGATAATAATAAGAAATGCTTCTTAAGCACAAAATCAGCATATTGGAAGAATTTCTGAAGGATCATATTACACAAAAGACTGAAGTAATAGCGGATAAAAATACAGCTCTGCCTTCATGGGAACAGATGACTTTTCAATAGAAAACTACTTTTTTAAGATTGTACGATTATTTTGTAATATTACTGTACTTTTCATCAAATATATGCAGCTTTGCTGAGCCTAGAGCCAGACTATAAAATATATATTTTTTAAAAGCTTTTACAAAAAATGTAAACATTTTAATGTAATATTTAATTATTTTGTAGAGACTGTTAAAATGACCTTAAAATGACCTTCTTTAAAGTCAGTGATTATTCTACAAACTGAACAACATCCTGCAATAATCTAGCTAAGTGCAATACATGAAGAGATACATCACATACAAATGGACTTACATAGGGTGAGGTGTCAATGCTTTCTGCGTTCACCACCACCGGTGCTGGGCTTGCCTGCAAAAAGAAACATTCATTAATACTTGGGCTTATATGATTCAAGACCCATAACTGTGCACATTACTTCTTGTTCCTAACCAACTCCGAATGAAATGGTGAAATGAACAGTTAACTGTTAAAAAGATAAGAAAAAGACCCAATAAAAAAAAGCATCACTTACTCTTGGCATGCTGATACAGTATTACTCTGGCATTTGCAAGAGATTAACAGCACGGCCTGTATCCATACACAGCATAACATACTGCAGAATATGCAATACAGTGGCATAACAAACCAGTGCAGACCTAATCCTTCAGCAAACATGTATCACATGCTTCACTTGCACAATTGCTTTTGAGGTGCAAGTGTGCATCAGCAATATAACATGGCATTCTCTCTGTAATCTCTCTAAGTCAAGAGGACCATCGTTGAGTGGGTGGAGTGAAAACATGAGGAAAAAAAGACCTGTGACGTGGGTGCTGGAATGGCAGTGGTCTCGGCTGGGACGGGTGGGATAGGGATCACAGGGATTATGGGAGCGGAGGGAGGAATGACATCTGCCTGCTAAACAATGACAGTGGAGGTCAAAGGTCAGACCAGATGAAACACAGCAGTACTGATTTTCACAAATTCTCTCTCTTTTTTTTTTACATAATTAAAACATATTGAACAGAATTCTGAACAGAGAGGGGGGAGATGAGGCAATGCAACCAATACAATAAAAAAAATAATCATATGACTGTTTTAGCCTGTAAAATTAAGACTTAGATTTGTTATTTCTTTTTATTAGCAAAAGTCACTGCAAACATTCAATTTACATTATTCACAGCATAAATGTTAGATAAAATAAATTTAATAATGGAAATATATTATAAATAAGCTTTCAAATACTTAAAAAAAATACTTAAAATACTCTTACAATATTTACTCTAATGTTACTTCTATTCTACTGTTATTTTTGTCCACAGACAAAAAAAAAAGAAAACTATAACAGCAAACAATTTTGGAATGAAACACTCAATAAAATAAGATTTATTGTATTCAGTAGTATTAGCAAAGGAGCTTTAAAAGTATAAATTGTGATAGAATCCCCATCAATGTAAAGGATTTGTGATGCTATTTTGTGACTCGCTTGAAGGACAAACTTTAATTTAGACATAACCATTAAGGTAACTGTGAAAAAAATGCACAGTGTTTGGCTAAAAATAAATCTCCAGTCCAGCAATCAGCATCCTTTTGTGCAGGGCTGAGAAGGAATAGCTCTTCCTTTTAAATATGAAAATAGCCGCCGTCATTTTTATTACAGCAGGTTGAAAATGTGTGCCAGCCAGAGAAACTTTAGACTACGTCACACCTGAACATTCATTTACAACAACTGCTAAGCAAAACTGAAGTGCACTGTGACCAATTCTATTTGGAAATCCAACAATTGATTTAAAGGGATAGTTCACCCAAAAATCTATTTACTCATCCTCAGGCCATCCAATATGAAGGTGTTGTTAAATTAACAGAAAGTTTTTAATTTTAGAGTGTCAAAGAATTATGCAAATCCATCCAGCTTTACAACCATACAGAACAGTGACATTTTTTCCACAGTTTTGATTCCAAAAGTACAGAGCCAATCACATTAAAAGATATTGTAGCCATGATTTAAGAATTCATTCCCATGACTTTTTCCATTTATGGCCACGTTATTCATTTGTTCCCTCGTTTTAGTTCAAACGTTGCCACGCTGTACTAATAAATTAGTTGCCACAATTTAACTAAATCAAAATGAATAAATGATATAATAAATGCCATTACATTATGATAAAACTAAATGTTAAATGAATTTAAATAGAAGACAAAACTTTTACTTGCATGTATTACGGATAGTTAATAGTCAAAAGTTTATGTTGGGAAGATTTTGTGTTGACAAACAGCTAGCCAGCAAGGTAGCTATCCTTACACAACCTGTGTTAGTTTTCAAAACCCATTTGTCTCAAAATCTCCATGAAATTTCCATGGTCAAAGTGACTTTGATTGACAGATCTCATTTCAGAATTGAGGCTATAATCATGAATTCAGACATGAAATAGAAATACAATGTAGCCCACATGATGTGGACCGTGCACTGTTGTGAGAGAGGATCTGACGCAAGCAGATATCTATGGGAGTTCAGCAGATTCCAGCTCTACAGGAGCAAAAGTGTGTGTTGCCATGCTTTCAGTGAGGAGACATCCGCTGAAACTGGGCCCTTTACACAGCCCGTCTGTGTCAGCGTTCCCAAACAAAAGCGATCTGATCCACAGCCGCTTGTCCAAGCACCAACAACACAGCCAGAGGAGACGGATATTCAGTTACAACAGTCCAGTTCACCCAGGCAAAAACAAACACATCACTGCAACTACTAATTAGAAAGGGTTTCCGTTTCACTAACCCTCACACTCAGGGTTATGGCAGAGACTTGAGACTAAGGCATGTACTATGGTACTATATTTGAGTGACAACAGCACACAAGACATCACCAATTCAGTCACAACTTTTTACATGAGTGCATGTTGTCCTGCCTAAATTGACCAGAGTAACTTATATAAGAATCTATTTACACTGCATGCTATATGGCGGTTGTACAGTAGTCATGGCCTGTGATTTCAGAGTTAAAATTAGAATCAATCATTAGCATTGATCAGAAAGACTGGTTAAGAGTTCAGCCTAAAGCTCCAACCAATGTCTCAAATGAATAACAATCCAAAACACACCCCATTTTAATACATGCATAATAAAAAAAAATATTGTAATAGATAATTATAAAGCATGTACTTATAAAATATATTAATATTATACTGAGGATTTTATCAGTCTCCATGTTTCAAAGGCAAAAAAAAAGATGTCATTAAAAATACATCAAAAACAGTAATATTGTGAAATAGCATTACATTTTAGAATACATTTTAAAATGAAATTTATTCCTGTGATGGCAAAGCTGAATTAAAAGCATCATAACTCCAATCTTCAGTGTCACGTGAGCCTTCAGAAATCATTCTAATGCTGATTTGCTGCTCAATAAACATTTATATTCTATTATTATCATCAATGTTGAAATATAGTCTCTTTTGATCAATTGAATGCATCCTTGCTGCATAAAAGTATTAATTTCTCTAAAAATATTACTGACCTGAACATTTTGAATGGTAGTATGTGTAGTTTTTTTTTTCATGTCTGTCAATTAATTTCAATACATGACACAAACCTGGATCTTTATATTGTATCACTTCCACCTCGAAAATCATGTTTGCAAGGCCCTGGCAAATACTGACGATAAATCTTGAGAAATCATATAATCATCAACACAATATAATGGTCATTTCAGATAAACAATGTAGCATTATCAGAAATTCAAATCCACATAGCTCAACTTCCTCCCCCAGTGCACTACTCTACAGTACCACCTCTCATCTCTCAATAAGACTGCCACATACCTTATCCAATGAAAACGTGCCCCAAGAATTGGCAAACCACAAGGCACTGGAAGAAGCTCTGACTTTAGCTGTGCTTTTGGTGGGGCTCTTTTTCACACTATCCCTCAGGTTGGTGAACTTCCCTCTGCTCTTGGTGGAGGCTGGAAGGGTGCAGGAGCTGTACTGTGGAGCCCTGTGGGACTCCAGGCGAGTCTGCTGGAGGTTGAGCAGGGTGGGTTGAGACAGGTGAGGCTGCTGTTGCTGTTGCTGATGCTGGTTCTGCTGGTGCAGGTGGTGGTGGAAATGATGATGGAATTGCGGTTGTTGCACCAATTGTCTCGGCGTTCGAGTCAGCGTACTATGCACGTGTCCGACTCTCTGTTGCATTCTGGGATGGTTGCAGTTGGCCATCTCAGTCACCCCGGTCCGACAGTCCACGTAAGCTCCACAGCAGTATTCATGGTTGTTGCTATAGGTGGTCATTGTTTTCCAAGCAGAGAGCAAACTATCAGGTGGACGCCAGGTGAAATGATGGAGAACGCAGCCTGAAGAGTGATGCGTTTACTTTGCGGAGCAATCGGGAAGAAGAGAGGACACACCGTGGTTGTAAATCTGGTCCTTTTCCCCTGGCTCCACTCTTCTGCCAACCTCTCTCACCGTCTATCTCTCTTTCAGCCTCACTCGCTCTCATCCCCCTGCACTTGCTCACCAATTAATGAGCTCCAATGGGCACTGCACATGACAGCACACAGTCTCTTCTGCAGGCATGAATAATCAATGCTACATTCTTGATTTCAGCATTGGCGTCCGGACGGCCTGCGTGTCGTGCTTTGGACAACAGCAGATTTGCATCCAGCGTTTGAGATTCACAAGGCTTTTTGTAGTCTGATTCGCTTTTCAAAGCATTAACACGGGTCACAAAGTGAGAGGTCACAGAGGATAAATGCAATCTCTATTAGATGCTTAGCAAGAGGGCGGGCGAATGGGCCGGTGGGGTGTATCAGGGCATATGATGGCGGAGCAGAGTCTCGCTATGACCTTATTTTACAACTATTATTCAAAACTAATATCAATTTGTGCCTGCACTGTAAGATCTTTTGCACAGTTCGGTGTCATTTAATTTGAGCCTACAGTGCTGACAGCTGGATAGTGGTCATTCATTTAAGCTCATGGGGTTTTGATGGAACATCCCATTAAACTTGCTGTACGATATATGTGGTTTATATAAAAGGGTCATCTCTGAATTGTAAAAAAAAAAAAAAAAAAAAAAAAAAAAAAACATATCCAAATTATTTAAATAGAGTTTATTTAACCAGTTTCTTATAGAATATAAATTAAGATAATCATCCTTTATCCTACTATCATTGGTGCAGTGATCCTACATGTCGTTTTCACAGTGTCCAATTAAATAAATGGAAGCTTCAGGGCCTGAAGAGTGGGGACAGTGATGAGAGACTACTTCTGCATTAGGATTGGACAGTTGAAAATGTACCGTTTCCTGTTGACTGCACCTTTTAATGTACCCTGTCCTGTTTCTTATGGGGCTGTAGGGTGAGACAGGGAGAGGAGGAGGAAAAGAGAGAGAAAAAGCAAAGCTTGTACCTTGAGGCTATTGAAAGTATGCCACCAAAGAATGGACACTAAAAGGAATATATATTAGTAGTATCTCATAAACCAAAAAATAAAAACCAGTGAGTTATGATCATGGTGAAAACCATACATCAAAAGACAGCAATAACTGTATATATGTCCAATATATCCATTTATATATGCAATCAAACATTTTGAGTGGATGATGCTCAGATAATATGTGCTACTTCTTTTGCTGCTTCTACTTTTCACTCATTATCAATTGTTGTTGATTGTGTTGGTAACACTTTACTTAAAGCCTTTATGTATATTGCATTATAAATGCATTCATTATGTAAATTATAATGTAGTATATATTTCCATAAATAATTGCAACCAAAGTTAAAATGCATTACAATATTTGTCAGTATGACAGTTCCTAGTTACATCTGAAATTTGGTTATTTGTTATGTGTTTTAAAGCGTTATACGGTGTTCAATGAATAGATCAGTATTATAATTTATTATAACTATGGTTACAATTATTCAAAATATCATACAATGCATTATAAGGTGCATTACAAGGCATTTATAATTAATTAAAAAAACCTTTGTAATGCATTTATTTATATATAGGCTTTAAAGTGTACCATTGTGATTTCTGTTTTTAACTTTAATGTTAATGACGAGGCTAAATGATTAATAGAAGCACATTTTTGATCTGGAGTTGGTGAAGGGGTATTTAAGCCCTAATAATGGGGCTGTGGAGGTACATGAAAATGTTAAATCAAAAATGATTTAATGGGCTACATTAATTAATATGGCCACTATCCAGAGATTATGTTTCATATTCATATGAAATACAGACACACCGTCTGCTGTACAGCAGATGGCTCCATACACACAGACATGCTCAGGTTGGAGGAAAACAAACAAGGCCACAAACTGCACACATCAACCATCCACATCAATGTGAAAATATTCACTCCTCAGTGTGGCGCCATACAGTCTGGCATAAGCTTGTTCTTTGGTCCATTAATACATGAGACAATTTAAATCAAGTTAAAGGTAGGAATGTAACAATATTAAAACTCTGACCAATAGCAATACGACAATAATTATTTTCATGTTATGACGTGTTAAACTGAATTTTTTTTATTATTATTAAATAATAATAATAATTGCAAATGCTACAAATGAATTTAGGCATCACAACATGATTGATAAAGTGCTGTATGAAAAAAAATATTTTGAGATTTACTAAGGATTATATTTATCCGCGTTATTAAAATATACATGTTTTTAAAGATTAACATTGATAATCTAAATGTAAAAATGGGAAATGAGCATGCACAATTACTGTAAATATGCAATACTGACAGATACTGACTAATTACAGTACGGACACACCTGTTTTCACTTTTCAGAAATTAACCTACAAATGACTTGTGTAACTAGAATAGAAAATAGTATTTAAATTTTTTTTTTTTTTAAATCATTTAAATGATGACAGATCCCATTGCCCTGCTTCTGTCTTCTTTGAATCGAATGAACTTATTCACAACCTAGCGGGCACTGAATGCTCACTGAAAACCAAAAGAACAGGTAATTTGAATCCTTTTGCATCCAATCAAAAATATGGCAACTCAATAGAAGCCATTAAGAGGCATTCACTTCTGAGATCAATCTTTTTATAATATGACGTAAAGCCACTGCGGAGCTATAAATACATCCCAACTTAAAAACACTATATTATCTGCACTTTATCTGCACATCATTTTAACCACAACTGAAGACGTATAATTATAATAACTACTCGTTAAACTTCGATCAGCTTGACAGATTGTTGAAATCTGTCGCCATATTTGCATTTCTTCCTTCAAAGATGAAGTGTGTATATTGAAATTATATCTTTCATTATACTGAAAGGCAGCATTAACTGTTATTATATTGTCTTTGAAAAGGTCAAGAAAATATTTTGAGCTTCCTAAACAACTCACAACGTTATGACTCAAACTATGGCATGACTTTATGGTGGGTCAATCTGTCTGACTGACCAATGGCAGCCAAGGGAGGGTTCTGAAAATCTACTTTTAAATAGAACACATTGTAAGGTCAGGATTGAGCAAAAAAGATTATATTATTATCATTAGTAGTAGTAGTAGTAGTAGTAGTAGTAGTAGTAGTAGTAGTACGATTATGAAGAATTAGAACATTAATAATAAAACAATAATATTATTATTTTTATTATTAATTTATAATATGTATAATTATTAATATTAATATATTAAAAAAAGAAAAAAGAAGAAAGTGTTTATAGATAATTAGAACAGTAATAACAATGACAATATGTATTATTGTTGTTATTATTGATCTATATTATTAATATTAAGAAAACTAGTTTATAAATTGGAACATTAATAATAAAAACAATTCTGTGTATTAAGATTTTTGTATTATTGATTTACATTTATAATAATACTAATTATTATTATTGTTATTATCTTTATGATAAACTATGGCATGACTTTATAATATTATTATTGCTATTATTAATTTATATTTATAAATAATTATACAATTCTTAATCCAAAAAAAAAAAATTAAAGACTGGACCTGATTAAATAGCAGCACTAAATAGCCAGTTTTTCTTATTAAGCCATAAGTTAAATCCTTTTCCTAAAGGTTAGCTTGACTGTATTTTCTATCATGAGTTGCTTGTAACTTGGGAAGTTTCTCAGAGTCTATGCGAGTGGTGGTGGTCCTGCACTCAAGAGCCAGTAACCGCAGTGACACACTTAAAAGTTACACCAATCCGGTCGAGAGGTGCTGCCACAGCAAATGATCTACAATACATTGTTTGGATTAAAGCAGGCTTAATGGCAAATTATCAATTAATGAACACTCAAATCACTTTGCCCTCTGCAAAACACCTCTAATGCGTCCTATTGTACAAGCTGCATCCAGAGGATGTGTCAAAACAGGATCAGTATCGTCTTAAATGGAGAAGCAAAATGTTCATTCCTGTTGCCATGATTCACTGTGGAGAATGTCTCCTACACACACAGCCCACAGATCTCTCTCCTCCACCTCCCCCGGCCAGCACGCACAGGAGCGAGCCGGAGAAATACTCATCTGCTTGAGGAAGAAGAAGTAGTAGTCATTTTCATCTACTACAACCTTGCTGAAACCATAAATGACACCAGGAAGGAGGGTCCCTCTTTTGTCTCAGCTGAACTAATAGGGTTAATGGGCAGGGTCACAGAGGGTGACTGGATGGCTATCACAATGCTGATCGATGAAGCGACGGCAGACTCATCTGCTGTTTACCCAGGGCAAGAGTTCCACCAGCACATTGCCCCTGATGAAAGAAATTCGGTCATACAAAGCTTTATGTTCAACAGATATGAGAAATAAATAAACAAGTGCTGCCACATGATGAAATGTCCTTGCTTGATGATCGCTATGGCAACACCATGGCAACAGCTGAAGCTGCAGTGAGACCTGCGAGGCTATGCATGCTCTCAGGAAGACTGCAGCTCTACTGATCTTAAACTGGCTCTCTTGAATTAACATCAAGTCATTTTGCAAGTCATGCTGGGATTTTTAGCTTTATATTGTTAAGATTTTTCTTATAACATTGCATTGAAACTTCAGGTCCTTGTATTCACATGTTTGTATTCATACAAGCCATTTCTTACAGTTTATTTCATGAGAGTTCAGCTATGATCTTAAAAAATACAGGTTCCAAAAGGGGGTTTCCGCAGCAATGCCACAGACCATTTTTGGTTCAACAAATAACAGTGAACAGTTTTTTTTTCTTAGTGTGAAGAACATTTTAAACATCTAAAAGAGCCTCTCCGTTATACAGAACCATGCGTGTATGGAAAGGTCAGCTGGATGTTAAAGGTTCGTCATGGAAGCTGCCAATAAAGAACCTTTATTTTTAAGAATGTAATAAAACAAGACTCACTGTATGTATGGAAATGTATATCGCAGGAGGTAGGTGACACATTAAGATATCAACAACATGGCAATGTTAATAGTTTCCATGAGTGGTTACACAAATGCTAATGCAACTACATCATTTATTTAGCTCGTAATTTCACCTGTGCCACACACACACGGGGGGGGGGGGGGGGGTAGCTTGAGATCATGGTGGGTGGGTGATGGAAGCCTGGCATATCATCGCGATGCCTTTACCAGAAATAGATCAACAGAAGCAGGTAGAACATGGAAATCTTATACAGATGTGACGCATAAAGAGTACACACACATACAGTACATATGTACACATGCCACACAGAAGTATGTGTCCATACGGAAAATGTGTTATTTAAAATATCCTTTAGAGCTTGAAATAAATAGAAAATGTTTTTGGCATGAGGTTTTACACAAACTTGGAGGTCATGCAACTTGAGTGCTACAAACATTAAACCAAAAGGAGAAAAAATACATTTTCAGTTTTTCATTGTAATATATATAGTGTGTGCAGAATTATTAGGCACGTTGATTTTCTGATAATTTTTTATTCCCAGGCACAATTTGCCAATTCCAAACCATATTTATATTGAATTCATCTTCCAGAATCTGACAGTAAGTTTTGAGAGTTAATTTTAAGTCCATCTCCTACCCTGAAGTCCGTTTTGCAGAGATGAACTAAAAATAAACTCCCAAAACTTATTAAAACGTATTCTGGAAGATGAATTCTTCCTCAATCTGTCTGTCTATAAAGCCTATAAATAAACAGTCTTCATGTATTTCACAACACTTCAGCTTGTGATTCTTATTAAGAGGGGGTACATTTTTAGGATTCTTTACCTAACCTAAGTCTCTGAGATCCTAACACCTTGCTCTTCTGGAGACTCCAGGTAGGTTGCAGTTCTGGAAAATGGTGGCGCTGAAGACTCAAGGGTTCCTGATGGTTTCACACTTAATTCTTCACCTTAATTCTTTTGCAGTTAACGTGTATTTTCTTCTCCATCTGTATTGTCTGACCCTGCTGACCCAATGAGCATTTCACTGTCCAATGGTCATGCCTTAACTGCGATCTCTAGTATTGCATTAGTGTTGCATTCTATTGCATTCATGGGCATTTAATAATTAACTTTTTAGTCTTAGTTAAATCTCTTTTTTTGAGATTTAACTAATTTAATTTTGAGAAAACTTGCCTAATAATTCTGCACACCTGAATATAAGGCGTTTTTCATTTCCAGCCTTCATGAACAATTATATATCACTTATAAATGATTAAATACAAAATTATTAGTAGTTATTAAGATTAATATGGTTTGGAATTGGCAAAATGTGCCTGGGAATAAAATATGATCAGAAAATCAGCGTGCCTAATAATTCTGCACACACTGTGTATATATATACATATATATAAAAAATAAAAATAAAAATAAAATTGAGATTTATACATCACCAGAAAACTGATTAAATTAAATAAGCTTTCCATTGGTGTATGGTTTGTTAGGATAGGACAATATTTGGCCGAGATACGACTATTTGAAATCGGGAATCTGTGGGTGCAAAAAAATTGTAAACATTGAGAAAATCGCCTTGAAAGGTTTCCATTTCTGTTGGCGATTGTGCTGCATCCGCATACAAAAATAAAATTTAGATTTATTTAAGGTAGGAAATTTACTAAATATCTTCATGAAACATGATCTTTACTTAATATCCTAATGATTTTTGGCATAAAAGAAAAATTGATCATTTTGACCCATACAGTGTTTTGTTGGCTATTGCCACAAATATACCCGTGCTACTTAAGACTGGTTTTGTGATCCAGGGTCACAAATAATAATTAGGCAGTCCATAAGCCACAACAACAAAAAGCACTGCTCTAAAATAAATACTTTTGTCTTTTGATGCCATGCTCTTTCAGTCTCTCGAAGCTTTTGTGGAAAAACTGATCAAATACTTTGCGTTTTTTCCAGTTAAATAATTTCCCTCCTTAAGTATAAGATGAATTTCATGCTCATAAATCATGTTTGATTCAAAGCACAGATCTTCATGTATTTCGCTTTCTCATTAAGTGGATCCATGACTTCAAATGGTCCATAAATCTAACAGCCAACGGCTTCACATTACCTTGGAGTCTTAGCAATAACTTTCCCCCTTTTGTGAGATCAAGGTGAAGCCAAAATTTTACATGGTATGTGTCATTTGATACATTCAGCTGTGACATTTAAATATGGTTGATTGAAGATGCCATATTTCATGCAAATAGCAAGTAATAATAAAAAAAATAATAAAAAAAAGTATGCCAAGTTGGATTAATACTTTTAGGATTCCAGACAGACATAAAATAATGCAGCACTTCTGACATGAGCATCTCTGCAATACGATCCAAGGTGAAGCAAATAAAATCGATTACATTATGCTATCAGCAACCAAAATATCAGATGGACCACTGTAGACTTTCAGCTGAGGGATTAAAAGAATAATTCACCAAATATAAAAAAAAATGGAGAGATCTATATAATATATTCTAGGGGCTCTATATTCCAATTGAGAGAACTATATTATAGATTCTTGGGGTTCTATATTCTAGCTGACCCCCCCGTGTGAGATTTTTTATTTTAGAACATTTTAATTACATGCCGATGCGTCATGCAGCCACTGTATGACATATGTATTGCTTTTGTTTCGTTTTTTTTGTTTTTTTTATTCAAAACATTCACAAATTTGTTAATTATATCATGACCATTTTTATATATTCCGATTGTCAAATATGTAGATGTGTTTTGTCTTTAATTATCATCTTAGTTGATCTATAGCGGACAATGTTAGTTTGCACCCCAATTCAGAGAGTCGCATCTGTCGGATTTACATCATGTAAATTAATCCATTTCTCCCAAAATAAATAAAAGTAAGTGGTCGGTGAACAGGGAGAAGAAAAGAGTCAACTTTGTTTATCTGTTCTCTGAAACCTAAAATAAACATTATGTGGTTAAAGCACTGAGCGCATCCATCTCTGGCTTAGCGCCAGCCAAAATGCAAAAACATTATAATCGCACCAGTGTGATTGTACATGTCAAAGGGTTTAAAACAATCACATTTCAGGGGTGGAGGGGGGACAAATTGAAACTGAGGGGGGCAATGCCCCCTTTTGCCCCCTCTGACACCACTCCTGCCTATGACTCATGAACTCTCATTACGACTCCACTCACTGGTTCAAGGATCTGGTCACAGCATTGTCTGATAGACAGAACAAAATGAAAGTCATTATTGATTGATAATCTTCCCCCTCTAGCGAGCTCTTAATTGCCATTATATGGCTCCAGAAAACTTGAAAGTTGGAATTATGACAGTACTTTTTTTTAAGTCCCCATTCATTGGGCTACAGTAACATTGCTCAAAATTACACCATCACCTGATGGTGATAAAACAACCATAGCTGCAATAGTACATTCCTAAAAAGTTTTCAGTATTCATAATGTCTGTCCAACTCAGCAAAGGTCTACTGAGTTGCATTGGGTTGCATCACAAATCCGTGGTCTCTCCTAAGCATATATTGCTTTGCTCTTATATTACTTCATATCCTATGTTTACAGTGTACCAGACTCAGTATGGCAATAATAAGCACTTATATTCAAATATTAACATTTGATTATCTGCAGATGACCCAAATCAAGAGTAGTGTTAGTTCTGACAGGTCAAGTCAGTCAAGCTTGCATCAGCTGACTCTGTTGATCCACGTCTACCTAGGAATACGATGCCTACCACAGCATCCCTATATAAGGTCTATTAAGTGAAACATACTGTAAAGCATTCCCAGACTCTATTTTCAGAATATTTCCTCTATATTACATCAACAGAACAAACTGTTAAGTAGATATCATTGGGAAGAATTGCTGTTTTGGCCCTTTTGAAAACATTCATTAAAAAGAAGTTTGTAACAAGTGTGGTAACAAAGTTAATGGCAGGAATAAAAGAACTGACTGTAAAGCAGTTTGTTGCAGCTTCTAATTGTCTTGCTTTCATTCTAGGGCATGACCCCCCATGACACAATGAGTGACCGTTTGTTCTTGGGATCAGAACCAGCCAACCAGACAGACTACTTTTTTTTTTTGGTCCGCTCCCTCAGGTCACTTCTGTCCAGAAAAGGGGAGCAGAACTACTTCGACTTAACCACTTTATATGATTATATTCAAGAGGACTATCATTCACCAACTGAGTACTTTCCTTTACCTATGGGAAGCAGATACTTCAACTGTCCAGTATGATTATGCATTGTAACTCTCAATTAAATGGGTTTTCATTGAATAGCTCAGCCAATTTCATCAGGAGAAGCAAATATAATTAATTGAATACATAAATAGCTTTTTACTTGCACTTTCTTACAAGCAAAGTGACTATCAGGGCTAAGCATTTTTCTGCTCATAATAATGTTAATAATATAAGATGTTGTTTCCTTAAAGTTATTGTCATTGCAAACATGAAAGGACAAACCAAGCAAATAAAATAATTAAGACTAATTGAAAGATGTAGATGCGTCAATGCAGACAAGAAAACGCCAACAAAACCAAATATTTTCTACTGAAAGGATAACATACTGGCATTGCTTTTTACTAGCAAAAGTCATACCAAAAGGTAAATGTACCAAAGCTACGTGTCCAGTCAACATCCCTGTTGTTCATAGTAATATGTTACAATATGCTATAGCCTTTGCAAACAGTGAAAGGAAAAACTAAGCAAATAAATGGCACATTTAATTCTGTAAGGATTAGGAGGTGTTGAACGACATGGATGTTTCACTCTAGTCAAAAAAACCAACAAAACCAAACCCTGAATGGCTAAAATATGCATTCTCAAGAGCTCAACTAGTTTACAGTGTTGTTTCCCCACACTTTGCAGGTACACGTGCATCATCTCATGCAGCAGGTGTGCTGTGGCGAAGAGTTACCTGGCTTGCTCCTGCAGTGATGCAGTCGCTGAAGGCACCGCGTCGCGTGAAGAAGGCCAGCAGCTGCTGCCAGCGAGAGGAAGACGAAGGCAGTTCTTCACTGGAGCTCCGTTTGGCCCACTGCCTCTGTTTGGACCCTGGGGCAGCATGACCGGATGCGGCGTTGGCCCGACCGCCTCGCGGGTACAGCGTGTTGTTCCCAAAGATGTAGTTCATCACAGCCCTTGGGGCCAGGACAGATCCGCAACAGCTGTCAAGCGCCGAGGCAGTTCAGAAAGTGGAAGTTGTTCAAGAAGAGGGAGGGTGCACCTGGATAAGGTTACAGCATCCTCTCACGGATCCGACGACGGAACAATGCAAGCGTAAATCGGAGCCGACAGCCCCAAAATCCATCCACGCCCAACTCACAACCTCCCTGTCCTCACCAGCTGGGAGATCAAATATGCAGCAGTTTCATGCTGGAAGGTGGAGTGGGCAGCAAGAAGGGAGGAGGTGATCGTGCTGCCCACGAATGGTGCACACTACTCTGGGATGTGACTCCAGCTCCAGACGAACTGAGACCTGAGAGAGGATCAATGAAGGACCGGGGAGCTCTCTGTGCATGGGGGAGAACCTAAGAGCCTGAAGAAGCAGGAAATGGGTTCAATTAACTGCCAAGTGTTGCAGTCGAAAGCCCACAGTTCTCCAGGGATTCTTAATCTAAATGGACTGGGGCTACAAGATCGTCCACGAGCAGGTATCAATCACATCACTTTCTTAAAAGCAAAAGAAAGCCTTCCACTGCGCATTAAATATAGATGCTGGCATTCAGGGTGGTACCCTGATGAAAAAGAAACGATTGGTGTTGTTGTAGTCCTTTTTTTCTTAGGCATGGCCACACTCGGAGGACTCCAGTTCTCGGCTGATCATTAGAGCCAGCCGAGGCACAAAAACTATTTCAGCAAAGCTATTGATTTTTCCCTCCTCCTTGCACTTTAGACTAAAAGCTTTATTGTTGGAAAAGATACGATTACCTAATGATTATAAAACTTTGTGCTAGCAAACATACTCACGGCTCCGAACGGGAGAGAGAGGCATAGATCCAGTGAGATCCAGGGGTAAAGGTAGATCCAGAAAGCGAGCGTGCGCTACGCGTACAGAAGATGACGATTCCATGCTGTCTGGATGCTCCTTCTGACACAGATCAGCTTTCACACGCTGCAGTCTCTTTCCACACACACATGATTCAGTGAGGGGGAGACAAAAGGCTGTGCCTTCACAGGCAGAAAAAAAAGAGAGAGAGAAAGCGATTGCAAAAATAACCTTGTCTTTGTTAATAATACTAGAATTCCTGCAGATCTCCGCCACGGCAACGCTCCTCAGTCAAACCTATTGACGGCGACTCTGTGCCGGTTAAAACTATCCAAGGTGTGCCACAGGTGTCAAATGAGGTAACAGACATTGTCACAGCTTGTGCCTCTATTCCCCCAGGACCAAAACCATGGCAACAGCTTCCACATCAAATAAAGCAAGCAACCCCACAGAGCCCGAGCCCTGCCTTCTCCACCTAAATAGCTTATATTCACAGGGCTTTAATAGAAATTAAAGAACCACCAGCGATGGGCCTTTTAGAGCACAGCATCTGATCGGAGATACTGGCAACCGTCTTCAGTGAAACCGGCAACTTTCAAATTAGCACAAGGAAGGGCAAAAAACAAACAAACAAACAAATCTATGACGTCCTTTTGTGGTTAAGGGATATAATGGCACTAAAGCTGCTTTTAAAAAACACCGTAATTGCATTTACTAAATAAACAATGAAAGGGATGCAAATAAATACATTTAAGAATTATTTAAATTTGTTTCTTTAAAAAATATTTTATTTTATATTTCAGTTGTATTTGAAAGTCTACGCAAGCCAACAATGACATAAATCGCTGCCTTGAGGCAATACCCCAGGACATGCTTACTAGCATTCTCATTTAAATTTGACCTTCTAAATGTTGGTGCGTATCAATAATTCATCAGCAATTAAATAAAAACACTGTGCATTTATTTTTCATGAGTGTTGCTATAGACCCCTCACCATGGCATAGCGTCTTCATGGACACCTCAAATATTCCAGACGCCCAACATCACAGCAGCTCAAGACTGTTTAAACTCGTACAGAGACTCATGCTACTGTATAATCACAATGATGACACTAAATCCAGATCTAGTTCTCCAAAATCAACAGCTGGACTTGACAATTACACAATAGCGTGAAAGTTTACAAACCTTTTTCAAACCTTACTGTAACACTGATCACTGTAGGCATGTAGTTCTCAACTGATGAGTCATCACCCTAAATTGGGTCACAGGTGTGCAGGGAAAAACAATATATGTAATCATACATAGCTATAAGGATATCAATATAGATGAGCTTAATGTTTAAGAGGGAGGGGGAAAACCCATTGCTTGTTGACATCAACGTGTACATCCAATAAAAAATATTTTAGTATTTTAGAGCAAATTCCTCCAATAAACTTGGTAGAAGTAGACAAATTCCAAAATGGACACTCTCTCATTCTTGAAATTAATGAACAAAACCACAACTACAACCAAGACTACATAAAATTAATTTTAACAATAAATAAACATGGTTTGTGCTGACTGCAATTTTGTGTGTTGAATTATTGGCTGTGGCGGGAGTAAAAATTCAACCGATATTTCCATATTCTGTGTATGTCAAGTTAATAAGTTCACATATATGCAGTTAATGGTGATATTAATACAATTACTAACATTCAAACAACATTTTTTAAGATTAAACACTGAAGTTTTATAAATAACACTATCTAGAGACTTTTTCTTTTTTACTTTTGTATGTTACACTGTTTAGCTACTGGATTGAGTCGCCACTTAATGTCTAATGTAAAATCTGTGTACTGAAGCAAAACTGCTCTGGGCTTTATTGCACTGCTGATGAAGCAAAGTGCTGTAGAATGGCAAATCATACTTTACAGGTAAGACAAGCTCTTTGTTGTATTGATAGACACAGGATTGATATTGCACTTCTGTGACTGTCAGAGCAGAACGTTATTGTTCCAACACAAAATGTTCAGTTCAGCCTGTGACATGTTAGAGAGAGGCGTGATCATTTAATTACTGCACAGCTCATTTATTTCCCTATAGAGCAAAAGACTACAAAGCAAGCAGTAATATGGGTTCTGCAGACTATTATAAGAAAACAAAAAAGCAGAAAAATAATAGGGGAACCAAGAAAACCATTGCAAATGCATAAATATCCATGCCAATAACCATTTTTTTTTGCCATTTTCTGCTTCCTTTGTTCATGTGTAATTTAGATTATTACTACTTTTATAATAACAGTAAAATGTAGGTGGTACTTGTCTATGCAAAACTCACTGCAATAATAGGGCGTTCTGGGATGTTGTCAGTTGCAAAGATGCTCATGGTTGCTAGGTTGCTTGAGTCAATAGATCTCACACCCAAATCCATATAATAATCGGGTGCATAGACCCCATTATTAGGTCCGTTTTTTTTAATTCTCCACCAGCCAAAATTAATTCAACTAACTGCTTTGAATATTAATAAATTAACATTAATATTAATTTGTTCTATTATCAAACAATTATGCCTTGGAAAAAAACATTAATTAAAAATGATTTATATGAGATTGGTGTAATGAGGTCCAACACTGGGGACCACTAGTGAAAATGCAGATTTTTCTTTATTTAACATTATTATCATCCTAAAAACTACAGTGAAAAGCTGAACCAACAAACATAATGTCAGTATTTCTTAGTATTTGAAAGTACAATCTGATGATCATGTCCTCTTCTTCATAACATTTCTTCATACTAAATGTTTAAAATTTAGATTCCCAGATTTTCAATGGTGACTTTTGACACCCAGTATATAAATTAATAAATAAAAATGTAATATGTTATATTCAATTAAATTCTAATTAATTGTAATAAAAAAAATCAACTACATATACAATAAGCTTATGTAGCTCTTTAATCTTGACAACACTGGTTTGACAAATAAAATTATCAAATGGATCTAAATGTAAAACATTTTGGACAAGACTTCTTTCACTTTTTTCACAAACTAGAACCTGTTTTCTACTGCTAGTATACACTCAATCACAAAAGCATGTCCTCAAAAACAGACACGTTTGTTGAAATACTTTGACTCATTTTAAAGATGCCTCTCCATTCTAATAAGCAGCTGTCTCTTTTGTTTATCACCTCACAGTCTCTGAGCCATTCCTCCTTTTCCCCAACCACCAGCACTATGGGCAATCAATCGATAGCACAATACAAGGACAAAAGCCTTAGGAGCGTCCCTTGCCTCTTACCCAAGCTCTCAGTCTCTAGGCCAAATGAATTTCAGCAGTAAACACGCCAAGAGATGAGCAGTTATTTCAGAGATGGGGGTGACAATAAAAATGGCATGTGGTGCTACTCTACATGTTAATGTGTATATCTTCTGTCGGCAGACACCGCATGATTGTTCCATTATCGTATTCGCAGTACATTTTCCTTTCATGCTCACAGACACACAATTACATTAAAGGTATAAAAATGCAGAACACCAAGAGACTTTTAAAATGCAGCATATCTAATGATAAGAAAAACACATGGGAATGAGCTCATATCATGCACTTTAGTTAATCATCCATTTATACTGTTTCTAACAAAAATTATGGTATAAAATGTTATATATGAAGAGTTCAGATGCAAAAGCCTCTAAGTGCCATTTGAAATTTTTCTTCTAGAATGATAATTTTTATCAAGCTTGTATATTTAAGTTCAGTGATTTCACTTAAATGGCAATGAAGATTACCTATTAATTGTCATTTATGTGGAATTACTGAACTTAAATATACAAGCTTGATAAAAATTATCATTCTAGAAGAAAATTTCAAATGGCACTTAGAGGCTTTTGCATCTGAACTCTTCATATACATACATACATATATATATATATATATATATACACACACACAGGTCCTTCTCAAAAAATGTGCATATTGTGAAAAAGTTCATTATTTTCCATAATGTAATGATAAAAATTAAACTTTCATATATTTTAGATTCATTGCACACCAACTGAAATATTTCAGGTCTTTTATTGTTTTAATACTGATGATTTTGGCATACAGCTCATGAAAACCCCAAATTCCTGTCTCAATAAATTAGCATATTTCATCCGAGCAATAAAATAAGTGTTTTTAATACAAAAAAAGTCAACCTTCAAATAATTATGTTCAGTTATGCACTCAATACTTGGTCGGGAATCCTTTTGCAGAAATGACTGCTCCAATGTGGCGTGGCATGGAGGCAATCAGCCTGTGGCACTGCTGAGGTGTTATGGAGGCCCAGGATGCTTCGATAGCGGCCTTAAGCTCATCCAGAGTGTTGGGTCTTGCGTCTCTCAACTTTGTCTTCACAATATCCCACAGATTCTCTATGGGGTTCAGGTCAGGAGAGTTGGCAGGCCAATTGAGCACAGTAATACCATGGTCAGTAAACCATTTACCAGTGGTTTTAACACTGTGAGCAGGTGCCAGGTCGTGCTGAAAAATGAAATCTTCATCTCCATAAAGCTTTTCAGCAGGTGGAAGCATGAAGTGCTCCAAAATCTCCTGATAGCTATCTGCATTGACCCTGCCCTTGATAAAACACAGTCGACCAACACCAGCAGCTGACATGGCACCCCAGAGCATCACTGACTGTGGGTACTTGACACTGGACTTCAGGCATTTTGGCATTTCCTTCTCCCCAGTCTTCCTCCAGACTCTGGCACCTTGATTTCCGAATGACATGCAACCACTGAGCAACAGTCCAGTGCTGCTTCTCTGTAGCCCAGGTCAGGCGCTTCTGCCGCTGTTTCTGGTTCAAAAGTGGCTTGACCTGGGGAATGCGGCACCTGTAGCCCATTTCCTGCACACGCCTGTGTACGGTGGCTCTGGATGTTTCTACTCCAGACTCAGTCCACTGCTTCCGCAGGTCCCCCAAGGTCTGGAATCGGTTATTCTCAATCTTCGTCAGGGTCCGGTCACCTCTTCTCGTTGTGCAGCGTTTTTTGCCACACTTTTTCCTTCCCACAGACTTCCCACTTAGGTGCCTTGATACAGCACTCTGGGAACAGCCTATTTGTTCAGAAATGTCTTTCTGTGTCTTACCCTCTTGCTTGAGGGTGTCAATGATGGCCTTCTGGACAGCAGTCAGGTCGGCAGTCTTACCCATGATTGCGGTTTTGAGTAATGAAACAGGCTGGGAGTTTTTAAAAGCCTCAGGAATCTTTTGCAGGTGTTTAGAGTTAATTAGTTGATTCAGATGAATAGGTTAATAGCTTGTTTAAAGAACCTTTTCATAATATGCTAATTTGAGACAGGAATTTTGGGTTTTCATGAGCTGTATGCCAAAATCATCAGTATTAAAACAATAAAACACTTGAAATATTTCAGTTGGTGTGCAATGAATCTAAAATATATGAAAGTTAAATTTGTATCATTACATTATGGAAAATAATGAACTTTATCACAATATGCTAATTTTTTTAGAAGGACCTGTATATACACACACACACTGTATATTTTTAATTTTACATATTTTCTATCGTCTGTGAAACACAAAAAGGAGATACATGGCAGAATGTCAGAGCAGCTCTCGTCCAAATAATGGCAAACAAAAAAAAACAAAGAATCATAACAAATCATAAATCATATACCTCATTTGCTATATTCCAAGTCTTCTGAAGCCATTCAATAGATTAATGGGAGGAAAGACGAGCACACAATCACATGGGCTACTTTAAAGGATACTTTCATGCCGCTTTTTAGTCACTTTGAAGCTTGCCATTATAAATAAATATCTACTTTTGTTGTATGGAAAACAGCTGTACTGTCTATCTGCCTAACAACACCTTTTGCATTTTATGGAAGCGAGAAAATTCGGTAAAAAAAACCCTATGAATTATAACAGAGTATTCATTTTTTGGGTAAACTGTCACTTTAAGGCCCGGTTTCACAGACAGGGCTTAGATTAAGCCAGGATTAGGCCTTAGTTCAATTAGGACATTAAAGTAGCTTTTATAAACATGTCTTAGACAAAAACATTACTGGTGTGCATCTTGAGACATGGCAGTGACAGTTTAAGATACGTCAGTGCAAGTTGCGTTCAGTTAATACAGCTCCAACATGCATTTTAGTCTGGGACTATAGCTGAAGACTTGTCTGTGAAACCAAGGTTATGTGTTTTAAAGAAGTGTATTATCATGATAGAGTAAAAAAACTATGTAATCACAGCATGACCATTCTTTTTTTCTTTTCAACAAAAGATCTTTGTGCCACTTACAATATTTGCAAGGCAAAATAATAAGTACATTTTAAAAAACTAAAATCAAACCAACCCAATTGAAACCAAAACCAAACAAAACCAAAACCAACTGAAACCAAATCAAAACACAAAACCTACAGAGACGTGATGGGGAAAAAATTTGATGGGAGAAAAATTATATTCTAATGCTTTTGCATTCTCTCGCAAAACCTTTGTGAGTGAAATAATGAGGCAGGGGAACGTAATACTTTCGAGAGTGAATGCAAAAACAATGAAATACAATGTTTCCTCCCCTCTAATATTTTTGTCCAACACCACATCCCCTTAGGTGCTCTGTTTATTTATTAAAAAAAAAAAAAAAACACACAACAAAAATTAGACAACTTTAAAAAAGAAACAAGATGTATGCTGCAGTTACTTTCCTGCTAAACTGGACAGTCCAAATCTGTGCAAACGTCAGAGTATGAAAGTACATAGAAAATACTGCTTCTAAAAAAAACTAAATGATAAACTTACACCTTTAAAACCATGTCCGTTTAGCGTTGCATTTAAAAAGAAAGGAGGATGTTACAGCGGAGGCAATCTTTTCCCCCGCTTATCTGTCCTGTAATTTACATGCACAGCTCAAAGTCATTCTGTCTGGAGCAAACACGTCCTGTGGGCATGCATTTCACAAACCTGCTTCAGGTATATAATACTAACTATTACCCACCAGCAACTGCAGCTGCAATCTCTTGGTCCTCCTAATGCTACCGATCAGACGTCGTCCCATCTTTTTGGCGTACCATATGGAGGCCAGCATGTCACTTGCTAGTCCTGAGGTGAAACCCGGCACAGCGTGGCATCCAGGGTTTGACAGACCACCCGATACAGCAAGGTACTCCTTAGCTCTGATCCGAACTCCCCACCCACCCCCAGAAGCTGCGTCAAGGTGATCCCATGATGCAGTGCACGCAGGATAGGACAGCGAGAAAGGGGGCTAGGAGCTTGTCCCCGCTTGAGCCCGCCAAAGAGCTTCACGGGTGAACACGTGGACCTGCATGCTGACCGTAAGGGGACGGCTGGTGCTACAGGACTCTAAACTGTGGTCTGTTAGATTCCCCAAGAATGACACAGCTCATTTTTCAGTAATGCTGTCTCCCCCCTCCCCCTCCCCTCCTCCCCTGCGATCCTACTCTTTGCTCTCAGCTAGACTAACGGAGGTTTACACAGTCAGGGAGGACGTGGTTATGCTGAAAAGCAACATGGCTAGAACACAAACGGCATCAGTGGCAGATTGGCATAACTGGGTGTCATGTTATAATGCAGGTAGCTACATCTTGTCAAACGTTACACACAATGCATTGATGTCTATAAACAATTAATCTTAGTGGCAACTGCTAGGCTGAAGCAGGATCATCTGGAAGTATGCAACCAATATTGCCATCTTTGCTCACTGGGCCATACTTTTCAAGCCAATCACCAGAGCTGTAAATGTCATGTGACTAATCACAGGACACTGGAAAATTACATCACTAATTAGTTGATCGAAATCTCAATTTTTTTTAACCAGTGACAGACTATCCTAAGCGGACATGCAAAGCAGCAGACATGGAAAAATAAATTTGGCACACACCAAGTCAAAACCCATATCTATAGGAAAAATATATATTCAACTTTTTTTTCTCCATGATAACACAATTGATTGATTAACATTAACGAGTCAGCATGATGTAAAATCACTTTTCATTGGTTCAGACTCATGCCATCAAGAAGTTGGAATGCTGCGCTTTACATCGCAAGAATAAACGACATTTTAAAATAATATTTTTAACATTGTTAAAATAGAAAACAGATACTTTATATTGTAATATATCACAATATATATATATATATATATATATATATATATATATATATATATATATTATCAAATAAATACAGCCTTGGTGAGCACAAGAGACTTCCTTCAAAAAATAAATTCTTACCAACCCCAAACTTTTGTACCGGTCTTACTTTCCTGTCTATTACCACATGCCATATCATGACACAAACGTCAAAATGCTAATGTTTAGGTTCTGGTAATAGAACATTTGGACCACCAGGTTATATCACCTCTTTAGACCCAAAATATCCACCAAAGAGTTGGCAACAATTTAAGAGAAGAGCACATTTAAGTAATGACAGCTACTGTAGATGTTCCAAATATTCACTGCAGCTTTTATGAGGTCACATCCTTCAACCCCCTAGGCAAAACGCCCAATCTCTGATAAGACTACAATGCCAAAGAGGTTATTCAGACACCAGTTCTGCAGAAGTAAACAAAAAGTACCAAATAACGTTGATGGATCAAAGTGATCTGCACTAAATGTGGGGATGATAATGTAAACATAAATTTTGAGTTCACCCAAAAGTAAAAATTGCATCATTTACTCACCCTCAAGATATTCCAAACGTGTATGACTGACTTTCTTCTTCGGACACAAAATAACATATTTTGAAGAATGTTGAGTTATAAAGTAACAATTGTGAGATACAGTATAAGAGACTATATAAAGTTATAAGACTGTGAGATTATAATTCATATTGCTAGATATTTGTAACAAATAAAGTTGCAATTATAATCAATATAAAAAAAAAATTAACGAGTAAAATCCACAAGGACTGAGTCTGAGACAAAATTTTTATAGCTCAGCAGAAAAAGCTTCCTCAGTTCAAAAAAGACCATTTACTGACAGTAAACTACAAAAAGACAGCTTGCTCTGAAATCTTAAAAGTTCTCACCATTTCACCAATGCCACCATTAAGAAATTAACACAAAACCAGCCTCACTTAAACAGCAGTGATGCATTTTTAGTTTTTAGCAACAAACTTACAGCAAGTGAAACTTGGCAAATAGAGTAAAAAATATGACATGATTTAACACACAAGAAACACACCAAGTGGAGTCTGAGCTTACTGGCAGCAATGCAGCCATTTGGTCTCCTTGTGATCAGCTGTCATGCGTCACTTTATTTGGTAACACATGGGATTTGAAGTCTTCTTCACGCTCACAGTACACTTAGTGCCCCATCACAGATCCACTTGTCCCCACAGAGGCTACAGGCTAAAACAAATTACTGATTGTACCTGAGTCAGAAAAGCACCTTATTAGAATTCAAGGCAGAAACGCCTCCACCTCCAGCTCCCATTACTTTATATTGCTGGACAAAACTAATGCATTTACTACCCTGCAGCTCCAGCCACATTACTGCATAACTCTCCACTGCTGATGACAAGCACTATAGACAAGGCCCAAGACCAGAGAATATGAAAAGATTAGTTCACCCAAAAATAAAAACGCAGTCATCATCTCCTTAACCATGAGGTCTTGCCAAACATGTCTATGCTATAGTATTACTTCTTCAGTGAAACACAAAAGGAGATTTTTCTTTTCTTCACGCAGCTCTTTCCATACAATGACAGGACCACTGAGTGTCTCAGTATTAGTCAATACACATGATGAGGTTACTAATTCAATAGCCTTTTATAAACAAACAGGGAGAAAATAGGGCAACAGTAGATGTGATTTTGCAGGACACGTGTGAGGGATAAATTTACTACTATACTGTGTAAATATTGATTTACAGCTGTTGGAAAGCCTATGTGCCATTACATTGGATGAAAGCATGTTTTAAATAACCAATAAGCTTTGCTAATTGTGATTGGCACTCAATTTGCCCAAGTTCGAGAGATGCCATGTAATTTACTCTACAGGACCCATTCAGTCTGCTAAATATAACAAACTAAGTAACAAGCTTAAAGGTAAAAATCACATTTTATACCAAAATAAATTTTAAGTAGCGACTAGTTTATTCCCCTCTATGCAACCAATAAATGTGTTTTACCAGATTTAGTGCATCTTGAACTTGAACTTTTTGGGGGGGGTCTGGCCGGTTTGATCAGGATGTTATCATCCAGTTCCAGTATTTATCTAGTTGAAGTTCTGGCTGGTGTAGCTGTGCCCACTGTTTAACAACTTTGATGAGTTCCACACTGATTCCTTTGCTCCTTCCAGGTCGGTTATATAAAATTCTTATATTTCACAATATCGTGGTTCTTACAGTATTTTGATCAAATAAATGCCACATTGGTGAACAAGATTTATTTGAGAAACATAAATAAAGATAAAATGTATATATATATATATACCATCTTACCATCCCCAAACTTTTGAATATCCAAATAATACCCCAAAAGACCAAGTAAAAATCGATGAAAATTTTAAAATAGACTATAAATGTAAAACAAAAAGAGAAAAATAGTAATCTTCTATTCTTAACGTGTGAAGTCAAGGAAAGGCCAATGCAAGAACTGTCTGGCAAATGTGCATGAAAAATACACTTAATTTGTTAACTGTGACAAATATCATATTTTAGAAAAGCAACATTTTTTAAACGACATAACTTCGATATTAAATAACTCCGTAATTGAGATCCGCAGGCCCTCTGTACCATCTGTTTGCGTAGAAGTCTGCAGGCCTGTTAATATAAAGACGATGCGTGTCCTGTTTCACAACCTCCCCCAGAAAAACATTTGTTGCCACAAACCTTATAAGCACCAAATGCCCACTTTAAAAAGGCGGTCTGACATTCTGTTCAGTGAACACGAAACAACTCTCTGAATGCATCAAGAGAGAGAGGCAAGAGTTACACATCACTTCTTGAAAATACAACAAATGCATATATACACAGAAGATAATCTAGCAAAGCTTTACAAAATACATACAGTCAGTAACTGATTTCATTAGTTGAATGATAACCGTATCTCTTAAGCTTTACATCATATTTGGACACCCCAAAGAGACTAAATGCTTTGACCTACTGATGAACACGGTTTGTTAGTGTAGCTGTGCAACAAGTCAGACAAATTAAACATGAATTATTTAATCCTCTTTGACCCAAACACTGGCAAATGCCCATTTAATCTGAGAAAATTACCTTTTCAAAAGCGCCAACAACAAACAGATATGGTCATTTCTTTCCAAATAACATAAAGGGTTATGCTGGCAACAAACATTTCACACTGATTTAAGAATCTGAAAAAGTTTATCTTCAAAACTATTTTTAGCTGTACTTGTTTTTGCCCTGAATGTGTCAAAATGATTAGTAGTTACTAATGATTAAAATCACTCAAAACATATTTCCCAAAAACAAACAAAAATCTGAAAAGAAGAAATTCAGAGTTTTAAAGAAATTAAAGATTTCATAAGAATTGAATCCAATGTATAATAGAACATGACACTTTTGATATTAAAGTCTATGTGAAGTGGTGTTCATAACACCTTTTACTTTGGTAATGTGATACATTTTTATTTTTTAACAAGTAAAAATGTTATAGATGCTGGCTGTTACATAACAGAATGAAGTCAGACCTAAAACAAAACCTTAAAAACGCTTTGGCTATTGGTTAAAACAATCCAGTAGCCAAGCATAACTACGTCATTGATTTTTTTTAATTATATTTTATTAAAACTTAAAGACAATTGTTTTTCTTTTAAATAATACACAATAATAATAATAATAATAATAAGTAATAACAGGATATTTAGGAAGTAAATAGGGAATTGACAGCATTTTGACTGCATGTTTACTGTATAAAATACAATAAATAGATAAATTATACAATCCAAACTACAACATTTCCAACATGCATCCATGACATCTTACACTGTGACATGTCTGCCACCTTGTGTTTACAAAGCAAACTGCAACAACTTTCTCTAAATTATAAGCTTGTGCCATTGTTTTTTTTTTTTTTTTCATTTTGCATGGAGAGTTGTGCTTTGAATAATATGAATAATGTGAATAATAATGAAAAACGTGAAGACCAAAAAAAAAAATTGCACCGGGTTACCTGCATCAGTGCGTCACTTTGCGAGTATAGTGTGGCAAAGGCGGGGGCTGGTACCTCCTCACCTCCTAATGTTGACGGCCCATCAAAAACGCACTCCAGAGACTCTACCTGAAGAGGGGCACGCAGTTTCTCAGGTGATAAATATGAGTACCAAACACACACTTAACACACACACACACACACACACAAACACACATACATACATACATATATATATATATATATATATATATATATCACAAGCAGCTTTAGAATGACTGAAGTGTGTAAAAGCCTTGTGCCCTTCATTGAAACCCATGCAGCTACTGACACAAGACAACAACTTCACTAAGCAACAAACAGCTGGTAAATGCAAAAAACAAGTGAGGAATAAAGCAATGTGCGTATGAGGCGAGTTCAGTTTAATGACTGAACCCTAGTCACCCATAATGTCATGATGATGATCGTTCATAACGCAGCACACATAGCACTTTTCTTAAAACATGGATCATCATGATGAACCGCAGACACTCATAAAACGCACACACTTGAATTTGTGTGGCAGAAGACAGTGAGAAAATGTCATCTCCATTGCATGGAGCCAATGTGAGAATGCTTGGACAGATGGGTCACAATGTAATCACATGTGTCAGCTGTGTATCATTCTAGATGATAAGTCATGAAATATGTGATCTGTGTGTGTGTGTGTGTGTGTGTGTGTGTGTGTGTGTGTGTGTGTGTGTGTGTGTGTGTGTGTGTGTGTGTGTACACAAACACTTTTGGGCTGTTAAAAATGTTCAAATGGTGTAAATCCTATATGTAATTTGGTATGTAAACCACATTGAAATTATTTTTTAAAAATGTAATTACTCATAGGTGGGTCATCATGGAATTGCACCCACTCAAGCCCACTGAAAATTCCACAAAGTTTATAAAAAATTGGCTAATTTGATCATGTATTCAGCAGAGTATAAGAGCACAGTACTCTCTATATGTGTCCTTTCTCATTTTCATTATCTGCCATATTTATGACCAGAATATACCCCAGAAAAAAAAAAGTTGATTTGTACCTAGAGCCAGGTATAATTTATATTTATCCATAGTCCGCACCGACATTGACACATTTCAAAAGTTTGTGATCAATAATATTAAACAAAAATATATACTATTATTCAGCCAGGATGAATTAAATTGAATAAAAGATTTCCATTTCAAACAAATAAATGCTGTACTTTTGAACGTTCTCTTCATCAAAGAATCCTTAAAACAGTTTTCAACAAAAATATTAAGCAGCAGCATTTTTCGTTTCAATGCTTTCAACATTGATAATCAGCATATTAGAATGATTTCTGAAGAAAATTCAGCTTTGCCATCACAAAAATAAAGCACATTTTAAAATATATTACCTCTAGTATATTTTTAAAGCAGTTACTTTAAATTGTAATAATATTCCACAATATTACTATTTTTATCTGCATTTTTTATCAAATAAATGCAGCCTTCAAATAATTCAAAATGGGAAACTCACAAAAATGTATCACTCATTATTTCCAAAATATGTAATATAACGTGACCCACTTCTCTTAGTGCAGGACATGTTAACAAATAAACTAATTGTTTATTCGTTCGGACAAAAATATCACAACAGAGCTTTGCTGTGCTTCAGCACAGATATCATTGTAGGCCTCAACAAGTACGCAGGCCAGTCACAGGACGCTACAACTGTGGGACATGGGGAGCCACAAGATGTCATCCCCATCTGTGCTGACAGTTCCAGCCAAGCATACAGGGAATCAAAACACAATCCCATAATCAGGCAAAAAGCTAAAATCTCAAACATCTACGACAATAAGTGAGCATGGCGTTAAACAAGTGCGTCTGCTTTAGGAGGCAAACTCAGGCTGTGTGCCACTGAAGCAAAGGTTAAACAATCAGATATTCTGGATGGGAGCATCCCTGTATCTTGACTGCCAGAAGAGCGGTCTGTAAATAGAAACCTGACCAGGGGCATGTGGTTCATGTGTCGTGTACTGCAGAAAGCATGCAGTCACGTCATCATCAGGGCAGAGAGTGATGAACACTGATGAAAATTATTCAATATTCTGTATTAAAGCAGAGAGGCAAATAAATCACACTGTTAAAACACATTTTACTCTTAAAAGTCCTAAAGAGACACCAACACAGCTAAAAATGTGACACTGTTGGTTTAAATGGGATCCAGAAACAAGTGGGAAAACTTGATATATACAGATTTTTTTTTTTTTTTTTACTGTACTACATAGCATCACCAAAACAGAATAACAAAAATATGTATAATTTTGTGTAACAAAGTATTTTATAACAGTATTAAATAATTGCAAGCGGTTTCTTTAATGCTTCTTATATGTTCCTATATCTGGCTGTGCATATTAAGATGGAACAGAACACAGTATATTAACTTTGAGAAAATAACATACTGCAAACTGTAAATGATCCTTACATTACAAATAACAGCCAGAAGGTGGCGTGAGACTACTGCAGTCACTAAAAGGGACAGAAACTGAAAGATCATCACATTACCAGCCTAATTCGAAGGAAACTGTGATTTTAAGATGATGATGATGATTCAAAACAACCAGAATTGCCATTGAACTATCAAAGGCTGCTGCGGTCAGCGAGGCGGCTACATGATTCATTTTGAAAAGGAAAACAAACAAATTGCATAGGTGCATATTTGTAGCACGTCACGATGCACACGCGCGTTCTCAGAGCTCATATTGTTGTGAGGGAGAGTTAAGAGAGCGTGCGCATCAGCTGGGCCAGCAGCCAGAAAGCACCATCAGCCTAGAGCACATGGACTGATTTAGGAGGAATGCAGGCTCATAGTGATGACAGAGCGAGTGTGTTTTAGTGTGTGTGCGGGGACTGCGCAGCTGAGGCTGATGGGAGGTGACAGGCAGGGCTTGTCAGGCGCTGCTCTGTCGGCATGCAGGAGCTCCACTGATCTGAGCCCAGCACAGCTCCTCCTCAAACATCTGCACTGCTCACAGTGTGCTGGGAATTGTGAGTTTTCAAACTGCCACATTCATTTTGAATGTCTGCACCACATGGTTTTTATAAATGATGAAGAATAATAATAGTTGGGAGAACCGTTCAAGACGTCAGTGAGTGAGAACACTAGGTCATTAATAGGCCTAAAGAAATGCACAGAAAGCTCCATTAAAACTAAATTTCTATGTCATTCATAACAGTGTCCTTAACCCGACGTGAAGAGACAAGTGACAAGCGACAAGCAATTTGTCTGTGCAGACTGAACGTGATACAATGCAGCCAATGCAAAGATATCAGATTTTTAACGTGGGTGGGTAGGTCACAGATAACATGCCCTTTTTAGTTTAAAGTTTAAATAAAGTTATATGTTTACATTTTAATTGGTCATTTAACACGATTTATTATTAAACTGCGGTTCCATTATTCCATCTGACTACTGCAGAAAACAGTCACTGTACAGCAGAACGTCTCTGTAGACTGGCTAATGCATTAATAATGACCAGACAAAAAGAAAATCTAACTGTGTCCAAGGCCAGTTAAGAAGTAATGTTTATGGCTGATTGAGTCTGTGCTTGGTCTCTTCTCATTTGGCACTTGACTAGCACTAAGTTTCTACAATTAACTATCAGTGAAAGAGTGATATATAAATGTTAAAAAATGTATTAATGTGTGCTTTGTGCTTAGAGTACTGTCACTAGCTTAGCTGCATATGCTAACAGCTGGAAGTCTAATCTCACATCCACTTCATGAGTGCAATATATGAGTGCAGCTTAGCTGGTCTTAGCTGATTTAAAGGTGATGTAGCACACTAGCTTAGGCTAAAAACAAAATTTGGTAAACAAAGAAATATAATGTCCGCACTAAAATTAGAGCTCCAAACATGTATAACGAGTAATGAGTCAACCACAATTTTACAATTTCTGTATTTTTGATTAATAAAAATGTTCTCATATTGCAGTGGCATCTACAAAACCGAAATATTGATCCTAGAGATGATGTTCAACATTTTGTCAGATGAACTCACACAATTATTCCTAATAGATCTGCAAAAAGTAATTGATAAAATCGATAACGATCAATACTGAAAATAATCTTCAACGCATTTGATTTATCGTGTCTGCAAACTATGCACAGGAAACATGTCAGTCACATCACTATTCAGTAGTAAAAAACTGACTTCTAAGGACATTTATAGAGAATGCTTTATATCAAGCATTTCAAAGTAAAGCATACAGTTTGAGTTATCTTGCCCTTTCAGGTGCTTTAACAGAAACACAGAAGCAAACACCCATTTCTGTCAAAGTTAGAAAAGCGCGATTATATCCATTTTGCATAAAGGCTTATCCTGATTGTTTTCATAGCCTTCAAATTGCACCCTGCTTAAAGGACAGCTTTGGGCAGGATGTGGAATAAAGTGTATATTTTTTTTAAAGAATAAATTCGAATGAAATATTTTATATTACTCAATCATTTATTAATAATTAGTAATTATTGGAGATTTTTAATTTAAGTGCTTCAATTCATCTGAGAAATAAATCAACAGATGCCTTGATTATCAAAATAATTCGTAGTTGCAGTCCTAGTCTCTGATTTGGTGTGTGAATGTTATCTATTTGGTGTATGTTTGTTTGTAAACATGAAACTGATGGAGATTCTATCACAAGCAACATTGAAGCATGTTTACAGAGTCCACAGAGACATAGAATAAATGCCATGCAGCACAGATGTGTGTCATGGAGCCATTGGAATTCTGGGAGATTTTACCTTCATAGGAGAGATGTGTGAATGAGAAACATAGCCGTGTACATTCTCAATCTGGGAGATGTTCTTCTCCGACACCTGCACCAGCTCAGGAGGACGCACATCCCCTGGTAGGTGTGGAGAGCTGTGTTCTGGAGGTGACGTGGTATCCTCATCCTGATATCTATATTTCTGAGAGAGAGAGAGAGAGAGAGAGAGAGAGAGAGAGAGAGAGAGAGAGAGAGAGAGAGAGAGAGAGAGAATGTGTACAGTTATACCAGCATAATATATTGAATGAATTTTTTGCAGCTACACTGACCCAAACATGAACTTGGTACACGATTTGATGTTCAACCAGCGAGAGGTAAAGATTAATGCTCAAACCACAGGTAGATGAGAAAATGTTGAATAAAGGATCATGTTTTATTGATTACATTGCAAAAAAAAAATTGAATTCCCTTTAAATTAAATTACTTTTTTTTTCTAATTACTAAAAACTAATCTGCAAACAGTCTAATATTTGTTTGTTTTATAAATGTGCAGGTGACAAAAATAAATGTAATTGAAAGAAAAGGTGACATTTTTCTTCTTACCTCACTTGCAATTATATACACCGTATATAATTATTTATTTATTTTTACAAAAATGATTTAACATTGGTTAAATGAGACTTGGGCATTCAAATTCAAACTGCAGTGTAACATACTTGTGATCTGAAGAAGAAGAAAAAACAGACCAGTTCTGTACCAGTGCTGGATATAACTTGGAAATCTATTTCTCTCTAGACCTCAAACCTAAGATGGGAAACCCTTTTTAAATAAGCCAGGCACGCCCGGATCCTACCCGCCACAGTCATCACAGTCGACCCCAATCTGCCATGACTGTATTTGAAACACTGTTCTGCTACTTTCTTAATGGGAATCGCAAATTATTCAGCAGTGCCTTTATCCATAGACATCCATCTTGTCCTGATACATATACCCGCCTCTATGGCATCATTGGAATATGGGTTAGGAAATGCAAACACAAGTCTAGAGGGAAGAAAAAGAGGGCAGTTTTTTAAGAGAAGGTAGATGCTCAAAAAGTGGGACAAGCTCCAAGTCGGGGTCTTATGCTGGTTGCTTATAGTAACATCACTGCCTCCGAGCAGCATGAGGGAAGACTGCCTGGATTTGCCCATATGGAGAGATTCAAGGTGGAATTCCATGCCCTATTTTAGCACTAAAACGTAAGTAAAATTAGACCACTGCATAAAAAAAAAGAACATACAAGATGCTTTTGATGCAATGGTCTATTTTGTGGGAGTCGGACCAGTGAAAAACAACAACTCAACCAGGGGTGCATTTCCCGTACGACAACATAACTCGCTGCTTCACTACCTTAGTACGATGCATCGTTGAAGAAATCAACTAGCTAAATCACAACTGTTTGCCGAAACTGTTTTGTCGCAAATTGGTAGTTCAACCACGTTAGTTAATGGTGTCACGCAGGTGGTGGAGTATTAACTAATTAAAATGAATCTGTTTGAGAATTAATGCTAGATGTTTTGCTAAAAAAAAAAAAATGCGGGCATGACATCTGAGGACTATTTCTCATTTATCTCAGTTGTTTTGCTTTATTTCCAGATTCAATCATTGGCTTGTTCTTGCGTATAGAGCACTTTCACACATGTGCACTCTTCAAAACGAACGCTTTAAATATCTTGACAAACTAAAATATGTAAATGACATTTGTATGTATTCTGAATAAAATTGTACTGAATTGTACTGAATGTCAGCTTGCTTATTTGGCTCAAGATAAGGATTTATTGAGTCCACATGTCATGCAAACAAGAAACTCTGCTTCTAACCACAGGTCGAGAGCACTTTGCAATGCTGTTTGCGAATGTTCGTTCGAACTATGTTTTCGGGAAACACCCACTCGTTGAACTACGCAACAACAACAAAAATGACAGAACTTGCGACCATAATTGGCTAACGATGCTTTTGTGAAACGCACCCCAGCCCAGCAGAAGAAAAAAAACCGATTGTTGAGCTCTGGCATCTATTAAACTGACAGAAGAGAAGTGTGCTACTACTACTGACACTTTAGTTAAGGGGACCACAGAAACCCTGTGCACAGAATTCTTTGCCTTGTTCCGAACAACTCAAAGTTCAAACTCAACTCTCAGCGGGCCACAAAGCCAGTGAAATTGAAAGGGGAGTTTGAACTCAGAGCCACTGCTGGGAGAGAAAGGGACAGACGGGGAGTAGTTCTTGAGATGTTATTACACCGCTGAGTGCTTCAGTGACTCGGCTTCAGGCTCACTGAGGGCCAGCTTGCCTGGATAATGAGCTGCTCGACTGGCTCAATGCTCTCTCACTCTGTGCTGGTCCGTCCAAGCCGAGCTAACGTCAGTAAAACCGAAGAAATGCAGTGAGATCACTCACAAAGCTATTCAACCAAGGAGGACAGCTCTCGGAAAACTTGACAGCAGTGAAAAACGAATGCAAGACAGGCTTTACACAGACGACGTCCTCTGCAATACAATGTCACTGCCTAGAGCAGGGTGAACCTTGAGAGGTGTGCGGCTGTTAGACATGCAGTTTGATGGATGTTGTGTAGGATCTCAAGGAATGGAAGAGCCCCGCGCCTGCTCCTTGTGCCCCTTCTGTCTCGGGTCTAGCCGTGCCGCTGTAAAGCTGTCAGCTCTTGTCTGTTTATCGGGCAGAAAACAGAGGCCCAGAGCTCAGCAAACACAGCACTTTATTATAGACACTTCACCTTGAATACCTTCGGGAGAGCTCTGTAACACGGCTGCACATCCCAGAGCTGCCAAAACAACTGTGTTCACTCCACAATACTAAGCATTATTTGCATTATAAATGCGTAATCAGCATAATCTGGGATTATGAAGTCTGGCACATTCACCTCGGCTGAACCACACAGAGCAGGTGTTTACCGAAAGCCCAAATGTGTGGCCCTTCAAACAAAAGACAAACATACAATTGGACAATAAAAGTCTGAACATTAATTAAACGAATTCTATGATTTTGTCAAAAACAAAATTAGAGATCAGTTTGCCTGTTATAGAGCAAATAAACAACAAATAAATTTGCAAGTAAGTGTAAGTAATTAATCAATAAATGGCAACCACTATCCGAATCAGGCAATTTACTTGTATTAAAAAAAATAAAATAAAAAAACAGAATTACTCATGAAAAAAATCATGATTTGGAGCTGTAATTTCAGTGTTTCAACATTCATTGATGAATAGAAAGTTCAAAATTACAGCATTTATTTGAAATATTTAGTATTTTAGAGAGTATTTTGTAACATTGGAGGTGTCTTTACTGTTGATCAATTGAAAGTAGCCTTGTAGAATAAAAGTGTTAATTTCTCTAGTGTATCTTCTGATATTTTGATGAATTTACTTGTCATCCTGTTGTAAAATTAATCTTAAAGGGATAGTTCAGCCAAAAATTTAAGCTCTGTCATAACTTATACACCATCATGCAGTTCTGAAAACTCTGCTCAAACTAAATTATTGTATCACTTTAGAAGACTTAGATTAAACTGCTGCAGTTGTACGAATTACTTTTAAACTACATTTATGTATTTTATAAGATTGAAACCATTGGAACCCACTGACTTTCACTATATGGACAAAAAAAACAGCAGAAACATTCTCAGAGTATGATTATTTGACTATGGAACAGCATGAGGGTGAGTAAATTGTGTTAGAATCTTGTTACGGGGGTGAATTATTATTTTAACCAAGAAGTTTTTTAAACATTGAATCTGGTTCTAGATGGACCAAGCTGATAGACCAGATTGGACTAGCAACAAATAAGCTTTGATGTTCCAAAATAGTTTAAGCTATATTTTCCAGCAGGGTTGTTGTAAAATGAATTAAAATAGAGTGCACTTATTGGAATGGTATATGAAGTTGTAACCAAATATGCAGTGTAATAGGTACTTCCTCTCCTAGCCTTTTCCCTACTGAGATCCACAGGGCAGACAGGAACGAGACATGAGATCATCACATCCACTTTGACTGGTGCTTAAACCTGGGAGATGAAGAAAGAGCTGACATCTTAGCAGACAGTGTGCTGTGAGCAGAATTAAAATAGTTTCTGCCTCTTGTCTCTCTGGGAAACATCATGGCCCTCCCTCCTCCCAGCTTTCCCCCCTGCAAAACCTAAAATTAAACTTTCAAAGCACATTGCTACTGCTCATCCAGAACTTCGTTACACTCAAACACCAGATAAAAATACAAATACAGCAACAACAAACACTATGGGTCACTTGCAAAAGTTCCCTGAAATAACCGTGTTCGTGCGTTTTGGGGGCGGAGTAATGTTTGTTTGGGTTGATTTCAAATTTCAACAGTGTTTCTAAGAAATCACTTACTGCACCTTTAAAAGTGACCTTTAGTATAAAAAATAGAGTTAAAAGCAACATATTGCCGGTTTGGTGTTAATGAATGAACCTTACTAAACCTACTGATGGGGATCTGGGTGTACATAAAAGACAAGAAAAAAAAAGGTTGGGAAAAACTGTTCCAAGTCTTTCATGATTAAGCATTGGTTAGAAACAGAGAGGGACAGGTTTTACTGCTCGAATTAGAAGCACAAATCCTAAAAACAAAAACAAATAGAGCACACATTTTGTTTTCGTTACACATCAAAAAAGACGACGGCTGTCTGTTTCTTGGCAGTTCTCTCTTGAGATGACTATAATTAACTAGCAGGAAGCCAGCTGTAGGTCCTTTATGAGAAAGCTCTGTATCACTGTGAAGGCTCAAACTGGACGAGGACAACAGCCATGAGCAAATGCTGGGTTTTCAATCAACATAAAAGGAAGAATATTATTCCATTTCACATCAAAGTCACTTTTACGAAAATGCAGTTAAGGAGTAGCTTTTGAACCAGAAAAACTAGATGCAGACTCAGTTTGAGCATGATAGTCTATCAATAATGTAGACTAAAACACTTTTGAAGAGGTTTGAAAATTGGCTACACTACCTCTTACTCCCAAAAAGATATAGTATTAATGTGTTTCAATTGGACAGCAAATACAGTGTAATCCTTTTTAAATGTTACTATAAATGTTTCATAGTTTAATGCATGCACGTTTTTTAGAACCTGCTCTGATAGGGTCGAATTAACTTTCATTTTGTGTAGGAAAAAAAAAACATACATTTGAATAGAATTTTTCATTTTTGGGTGAACTATCTTAAGTTTGCATTAAAGAAAAAACAAAAACACTTGCTGTGTCCGAATTTGCATACTACTCGTTCTAAATAGTATTCAAAATTAGAATTGTGCCCCCCAAATCATAGTGTTGAAATTAGTATTCCAAAGGAAACCTGGATAGTCTTTTTCAGGTTAGAATCTGAAGTGCAGATCCATTTTAAAAAAGTGTAAAAAAAATTAAAAAAATTAAAAAAAAGTGTAAAAACAACGTGCAAGACCGACGGTTAGGTAGAGAGGTTTAGATAAAGGGGTTGAGTGATATCATAATCAGTATCTAACCTGAAGAAAATATTTATTCTATGTTATCCACATTTTATTAAATCCATTGACTTGGATGGTCATTAACTTTTAAATTCATCATGCAAACATATGAGGAAAGTTCTCCGCATGAAGGAGCCACAACTGGCAGATCAACGTGCTATTATGCTTTCCGAAACGGTATGGAAATTAAATTAAATTGAATGTGGAGGATTTTAACTGCGACAAGATGATTGACAGGGCAATTTAAACAGTGGCATGTCACATAACCAAGCAACAGAGCTGCCCGTTAAAGATGCAACTATGACAAAATGATATGTCCCAAAACTTGCCTATTATTCAGCACCACATTCAAAAGTATGTACTTTTTCGTCACAAAAACGGTACGTTTAGGGCATATAAGTGTACAAGTAGGTGAATTGAGATGCAGCAACTGTTACTTTGTTATGAATAAATCGGTGGTTCTCAACACTGACACCCTGAAGCATGACGACATATCTTGTTGCTCATATTTGTTGTAGGGTGATGTTGCATGCTTAAAATTTAGTGTGTTTGGACTATGAAGAATTCCATAAAAAAGCATAGCTTGTTGTCTCCCTGGTCTTACTTTGCATCCTTCCATCCCTTTTTTCCTCGTACATGCCCTTGTTACATCATATGCACTCGGGGCAACCGCATCGTGAGACGTTTTACACACTTCAGTAGGATTCCCTCTGCTGCTCTAATGGCTTATCAACAAAGACGTAGAGGGTGATCAATTTTAGCATGCCTTACATAACGAATTGCTAATGAATGATGCTCATCTGAGAGCATGTGGAACTGCTGGTCACAAAAGGAGCTTCACGGTTAACTGACTAAATGGAAAGTGCTTAGTTATATAAGTCAATATGTAAAAGGATCCCAATGCCCAATGCAGATCTTCAGAATAAAACATCAGACTGCACCTTGTACAGTAAATAGTTGAACTAAATAGCAGTGATTTCCATTTCAGATAGGAATTAGCATCTTTCTGCTAATTAGTCCAATTATTTTAAGGCATAACTGTTTTTCTGTATACCAAGAAACAGTAGAAATGTGTTAACTAGGGGTGTAACGATACCCTCATGTCACGATTCTAAAGATATCACGATACTGAACTTGCGATATTATTGCGATACTCCCAAGACATATGTTAAAAGGTTAAAAAAAAATGAGCTGTTGATTAAAATGCTCTATTTGGGATTACATTGGGTGTGGAAATCAATAAGCTTGGACTTAGTGCTGGTAACCCATTGCACAGGACAATGGTAACTAAATAATAAATAAATAATAAATACAATATATTCAATATATTCATGATTCTGAAGCTGAAAATCCAGATTTATTTTAGATGATATGCTTGCACTCTGTCACTGACTGGAAATATTTAGACATTTGGCATTATCAGGACCCACAAATATTCCCCCATTGCATTATAATACATTATATATGGTATTTCAATGTAGTACTGACACTAAAACCCTGTAAACTGAATTTTTTCACGCGGAGTCATTTTCATTTTGGGTGAAAACTATTTGGATGAACTACACTATCCATGATACATATTGTTGCATTTTTGTTTTGCGATATATTGTGACACCCCTAGTGTTAACCGGTAGCCTGGATGCCAGGCGAACTTAGCCCCGCCCACAACATTTGAGGTCAGGAAGTTTGGTCTGGACTTGATCCGTTGTGAAGAAACGATGGTCCGAACCAAAGCTGTTCGGACCAATCAAATTGTCAGGGTGGGCTTTAAACGATGATCGACAGATGATCAACAGTTACGTAATCATCCACGTCAACCAAAGAACGAGCGCTTGGGTTGAATTCGTTTACAACAAAGAATGGCTGCCGCTGGAGAATTGAGGTGTAGATTCCACCATCGCGTCGGTTATAGAAGATTCGGTCAATCCAATCGAGTGCAGAGGCATTTTTTTTCCTGGTTTGGTTGAAACACGCCCCATAATCACAGCCCAACGGAGCAGTATCAGACTCACATTCTGACTAGAAACTGAGTCAGGCTAGTTAACCAGTAAAGATTTAGCAATAACATGTACATTTTTGTGACACAAATTTAAAAATCAGGAGTGACAGGTTATATATAAAATGAATTAGCCTATATTATATTATATAATTAAAAGGCAGGTTGCAATATTATAGCTGAATCTTCTCCAGTACAAAAAACCCCTCATACTAATAACAAATAAAATGTAGAGATGATTAATTATTTACCTTCATTTTCTGTTATTCCATCATAGCCACGAATGTACAATTTAGTTTATTAGTAAGTGATGGCTGTTAAGAACAGCTCCGCTGTAAAGCATAATTTCATACCATTTGCCATTTGAATCTTCACAGCGATTTCCATTTATGAACACATTAGCGGTTGATGACAAAACGGCAGGTGGGGATAGTGAGAGGAATGGGGATGACACTAAAACCTAATAAACAGCTGTGCAGGCCAGGAGAAAACAAGCTGTCTGGAGCATACCAAACATGCTTCCTCTACAATCTACATCCCTGAGAGAGAAGGAATTGGTATGACATGAGACATCTATCTGCTGACCTTCACATCAGGTCTCCCAACCGCTACAGCTGCCAACAAGCACGGAAATGAACACACAAGTATCTCTGATGATCTGTAGCTGCTCCAAAGCTTATAAAGAGGGAAACAAGAAGAGAAGCACAATTTGAACATCTTAATATAAAGAATCAATGATTGAATGAGAGCTCTTTCATTAATCACACTCCAAATGCTGGAACATTGAAAACCAAAGAAAGTCCAGAAAGACTCCAATTAATCACACAATCAACCGGCAGTAAGTGCCGTGGGATTTTAGAGAAAACATCATTAACTTCAAAGGATAGGACCTCATTTATACTCAATTTCAATACAAAAATTGGTCTTTGCAATATCACTGGGAACGTAATTCAAACTGAAGTGAGAAAGCCTAGAATTTAAATTAGCCATATCATAGAAAGCAAATATTTTATAGATGTTTTGCAGAGGTCCAATTATATAGTTATTATTGTTTTAAAAACGTATTTTTTGTTGCTAAAAGCAACCAGAATTCAACGTGCCCCTATTATGCCATTTTACATTTTTACATGCATCCAGGGTAAAAAAAAAAAACACTTACTATATCTCATAGTATACATTGCAACATCAGCTTTTTTCTTATAGTGTCTAAACACTAAACCCAAACTCAGCCTACTCTCCTCTGATTAGTCAGATGGCTCAGTCTGTTGTGATTGGTCTACCGTATTACAGCGCGTGTTGGAAACAAATTGCCCATACCATATCTGAATTTCAGCTCAGAAGGCTTCCTAAGCACTTGTACACAGTGATGCAAGCAGTAACAGTGGTGTTGCTTTTACCTTACCACCTGTTGACAACACAAACCAAACTCTTCTTCAGCTACAACTACCATGTTTGAGGGCTGGTCAAAGTAGACGTTTATGGGCAGCCAGTGAGGAATATTATGCAAATTTGTTACAAACCTACGTAGGTTTCAGGCAGTTCAGAAATTCCATTCATGTATCTCACATTTTGAAACTTTGCAGACCTTTTACATTCACAAAAAGCAATTTAACATGGTACATGACAGGTAGGGTACAAAGGGGCTAAAGGCGCACCGGGGTAAAAGGTGCATTTGACTTTATTCTCCTTTAAAACCACTAGATGGCACAAAAACTCAGCTCAGCACTTTTAAAAATGCTTTTTATGATATATTTATTTTACATTTATTCATTTTAGCTGACGCTTTTATCCAAAGCGACTTACAATTGCTATATATGTCAGAGGTCGCACGCCTCTGGAGCAACTAGGGGTTAAGTGTCTTGCTCAGGGACACATTGGTGTCTCACAGTGGATTCGAACCCGGGTCTCTCACCCCAAAGGCATGTGTCTTATCCATTGTGCCATCACCACCAAATTTCAACATGATGCATGTTGAAATTTGGCTGATCCTTGACGTGATCGCGGACGTCAATGCAAAGTTGATTATGTGCTAATTTGATCTCATATTTAATGTTTTTTTTTTAATGTTGTAGATTTATGCAGCAAATGAGAATCAATAAAATTGACTTTTTTTTAACAAAGGATGTGTTAATGTTTTTTCCATTTTATCCAAGGTACTTAAAGCTGTAATACCGGTATGTGTTCTTTTTTTCGCCGCTAGGGGTTACTAACCTCTTACAATAACAAAGGCGTAGATTGATGACGCTTGAGCGGAAAAATGGAACTTGCCGTCATGCTTAAGGATCAAATAATGTTTAAGGATGAGTGAACACATTGATGTTTTTAACATGACTGGTATGAAGCAGGGTGCGATTGCTAATGAGAGACAGATATCCACACGTGAGACCCGTGGGTATAAAGGAATAAGGACATTTCATTCTACCGAACTAACTGTTACCCACAACTTAAGTGCTGAATTAATACTCACACAGGTCAGTTTATAAGACGAATTAAACTTGTGAGGTAACGCGGCGCTGTTTCATTTGGTCTAACGTTACACTATCACACTAAACTGCATTTGAGTGTGTTGAAAGTTATGTTACTCTGTGTTAGTTTTTTGGCTGTATGAGACTAGCACTAAGCTAGATCAACATTAGAATAACATACTGATCGTTTTCTAACATTTTATCATGTTGAGCTATATAACATTGATTAGTTTTATGTACATTTGCTCATCTGTCTAATTAAGTATATCTGTCAAGTCTAAGTTTGTCATGAACGTTGAGCTCTCGGCATCTCGAAAACCCCACGCTGATATTAATCCTCGTTTTAGTTCTCCTTTTGTCACAAAGTCTGCTCGCCAAGGTCCAAAATGTTTGAACGAAACGAGCCATCATTTTAAATTGGAATTTCTCTGAAATTAAAAATCTTTGGGAACTTTTGGGATATTGTAACTACACAACTGCAGGAAATATATCGCACTGTGCAAGTGATTTTTGGATATTTTATTACAAAAATCTTACATATTGTATAGTTTCCAACTTCTTTTGTTCATTAATAACTGTTAGCTCTTATAGAAAAGCACTGTTTTGTGAAAAATCTGTGCTGAAAAATATGCCTTTTCAAAAGATATACAACCTCATCACACATCCTAGAAAAAAAAACAGCTAGGAAAACTGAAACGTCTGCACTGAAATAAAAGAGCAAACTTTCACATCACACATGAACAAACGGAAGCATATCAAAGACTCTTTCGCCACTTTCTGTGTGAAAAGCACATCCCAGCAGGATTAAATCAATGCTACGCAGAGCACAGCTTAGCTCAGGAACTTCATCTGGCAATTTTCAAAACAGATGTCAATAGCTCAGCTCAAATTCAAGACCCATGTTTAAGATATTAGCCTAATACTTATCAGGGATTGTGGGTGTATAACTACATCCTTGAACAATTTCTTTTTCGTCACTAAACAAATTTACTCTTGCAATTTTGTCACAATGATTCTACAGATACATTAATGAGCAATGGATTCATCATTGCTGTAATGTTCAAAAGAAATTAATCATTTTATTCACCAAGAGTGCAATACATTTATCAAAAGTGAGTTAAAACATTTTCATTTTTACTGTTGATTATAAAAATTGTTCCTTGAGCATCAAATCAGCATATTAGAATGATTTCTGAATGGTTATGCAGCACTGAAGACTGGTGTAATGTTGAAATTAACAGCTGTAAGTGTTTTTTTATGGTTAGATCGTGATATAGTCTTATTGTAAGGTGTTACTGTTAAGTCTTGAAATGCTTTATGTTCACAGTAAGCTCATGTAGTTTTACTTATTCCTTATTGTGAAATACACTGTAAAATGGTAGTAAGATGCAATACCTATAACTAAATCATGCAGCCAATGATGCATTTTGAAAGAATCTTTAGCTTAGCCGGGCATCATCTTTATTTAGACAGGTTTTTGATAAAAATCTAACTAATACTTATACATCAGTATATAAACAATTTAAACATCCATTGCAGTGCTTCTGCTATGCTCAAATGGCAAGGGGTCATCTCTGTGCTTTCCGGGGATTGACGGTCATTAGGAGTTAACAAGGGCTTCCCCAAGCCCTCTGATCTCACGCTTAGAAAAAAAGAAGGTTCAGCTATAATGACAGGAAGCTTTATAGGACTGATTAGTTGGTGTGTGACAAGCCGTAATCCTCTACGCTCTGTGCAAGTTGCAATGCTGGGTAGATGGAGACAACGAAGACTAACCATTCAGTCGTGAAAAAAAGAAAAAAAAACAAGCTTCTTCCCCACAACCCACTGGCACATAGATATAATTGGGACGCAGGCTAAGATACCCAGAGGACCAGGCGGTTACATAACTAAAATAACTTGCTATCCCGTTCTGAACTAGACGAGCAGAAAATGAACCGAAAGGAATTCTGTGCCTGAGCTTTACTCTTGATTAGGAACACTTCGATTGGGATGTGTTTATTTGGCTCTAAGCTGAAATCAGTTCGTTTCAGCAAACAGAAGCCCAGAAGTCCCTCAGGATTTCTTTCCCAGAACCATGTGGTTTGTGCACCACAGTGATGGAATTAAAGGCAGAATGGAACACACGTGAAAGCTAGGTAGTCTCATATTTGAAGAGCGTCAGGGTTGAGATCCTGCGAATATCGCCTACATCTTTAATTTGTCATCATCAGAGGTCTCATTGAACGTTTCATTTTGTCAGACTAAAACCGGACAAATGGAGACTCTGAGACTTCCAACCTAATAACAAACTAAAAGGATCACATGCAAAGGAATGGATCACTGCCATGAGGGTGTAACCTGCAGCATATGTTCAGATCTTAACCTACTAAAGGTGTCATCAACAAAATTATCCTCAGTGTGAAAAGACAATTAGCAGCTCAGAGTCCAGGGACCATTTAAGTAACTAAGTTTAAGCAACTGTCGCACATGCATCTTTCTGATAAATCTATCAAAACAATCCCCTACCTTGCATCCAAACATAAGTGAGATGGTGCTGTTGGTGCATGCTACTTTACAGTGGCACAACATTGGCGAAAAGCAATCCAAGTTTTTGATGCTGGGAGACATTCTGCGCCGGGGCACTTCAATCCATCAGCGATTGAGGTGCCCGCCAATTGCTTCCACTAGCTCTGCCCGCTGCCTGCTCTTGACGGGCACCCTCATATCTCGACTCGGTCCGTGGAAAGGGGAGCAGAAGCGGCGACGTGATGCCTTCATCCAGCGAGCCCTTGTCAGTTGAGTCCACCGATCTATCCGTCCTATCTCTTCGCTTGACTTGACTCAATCGGTCCGACAGATTAAAGCGGTCCTGAAGAGAACTGTACTTGTGAGAGCTCTGGAGGAGCCATGCTGCCTGCCGTGACCAGGGGGTGTTGCGGTGGGAGGAGGAGGAGGAGCAGGAGGAGGGTTAAAGGGCAGCGAAGTGCACGGGGTCTCGTGTCACAACGCGAGGGACTCTCCGCGATCCATCAGCGCTGCTGCTCTTCCACCTACTGCAAAGGAATTGCCACCATGACTCGGAGGAAAGAGGAGCGGGTCGGACGGTCTCTCACTCAACTATCCAAACAAGACGCACTGAGCGGTGCGAGAGAGAGAGAGGAGAGGTAAGCAGACTGGAGGGGGAGGGGTGAGCAATAGCATCAAGCTTATTACACAGTTCACTAGAGAGAAACTGAAGAGTTTTTAAACCGAAGGTTGCAGCATTCAGACACGGGAAGGGGATAAAAATGATCTCGGCCATTTGGAGGTGAAAAGAAGGGACACATAATGCTTTCAAAAAATTTACAATCACAAGGACAACAGAGAAGGAAAGATACTGAATCAAAAGGCAGCTAGTATGACCTCTAATGTGCAGTTATGAAATCTGATCTCAAACAGCAATATGTCAGTTAAAAATCCAATTATCTGAAACAGATGACAATAGTTCATCATACACAAGGATGCTTCATGCATTCCCATGGCGGATAAATAACTAGAACCAATTGCTTTCTTGAGTTAAACAAAGTTCTAAAAATTTACTAAGTTCTCCTGATATGAGTAATATTCCATGTCTGCATTACTATACTGTGTTCTGGAGAAATAATAATAAAAAAAATAAAAAAAAAACACTTTAGGCATCCTAGACGCAAATTTTCCCACGAGGTAAAAGTAGTTTGAAGAAATATGCATGTCAAATATAAGTCATGACCAAAGAATTACTGAGGTGCTCGGTTTAAAGAGAGTGTGACAACCCTAAAAGGCTGCTTGATTTGGGGGAAATATTGAATTCAGATTTTTCCTGATAAAAATTACAATTTCAAGGAGTGCAAAATATAATAATAATAATAAGTTATTATCATCATCATCATCATTATTATTATTATTATTGAAGATGATGAAGATGATTATTATTAACAAATAAAAATATTCACCATATCAAAAAGGAGTATTTCAGAAAAATAATAATACAATAATATTTTTATTTTTATTTTGGCAGAAACCACAGGGAACCCTTAAATCTATTATTTTGTTGTTAATAGCCAGTTTATAAGCACTCAATACAAGTTTGGGAGGATGGTTGGTGCATGTTGCGTTCCCAATTGCACATTATAAGCAACCCAAAACTCAAGATGTAGAAATGACTTTACTTAGAACAGATACGCTCTGAAACACTGAATTAAGAGCTGCTCGTGTACAAGAGAACATAGTGCACCACTTCACTCTGAAACACACAGCGCATATATTTATTTAATTAAATTGCAGCTTTTGGGATTGGATAAATAGCACTAAACCATATTGCAATATAGGTTTTATTCAAATTAATTTAAATTTTTAATCATGCAGCCTGAAACTCTTGAGCTTCAAATAGACAACCTTTTTGGCTGATAATGTACATCAAAGTGATCAAACCAAAGGCAAAGCAGAATTCCATGGACAGGTTGCTTGAAAAAAAATATTTTCCTATCTTTAAAAAAGAATGGCCAATAAATTAATACATACCATTAAATCTTAATTTTGTAAATTATGAAGCATTGGTATAGCAGCCTGTAATAAATCGGAGTGTGATCGTTTCTCCTCTGCCCCTCCTCCCTCCTGCCACACTACATCATTTGAACTGTTACATCATCAGAGTGCAGGGAGGCATGCAGATCCCAGACTACTACAGCACAAACACACACTCACTTCACCCCTCTATTATAAACAAAATCTGGATTTGTTGCAGGACTTGGCAGCTTCATCTGGCTACTGGAGGAAAATCAGTCATATCAACCTCTTCATCATACAGCAAAATGCTACTTATTCCATAGTAGTAGTAGTAGATCCTATAGTAGTTTTCTTTTTTTCATGCAATGTGACCACCTGAAAACTGTATGCATTGATGTGTTCACAGAATTCCAAACATATTCAGTCAGTCATATTTTTCTGAACATTAAATGTGTGCATGATCATAAAATAAAAGGCCACATAGTGAAAGGTCATTGCTCATTAACGGCCAAAACATCGTAAAAATAAGAGCCATAGCTTCTCTGGTAAAAATATTTCTTTGTTTTTTAATGCATTAAGAACAGAAACACTATCCATCATCCAATCCTATCTTCAACAAAGTGATTTAATCTGGCAGCGTGACATTGGTGATATATAAAATGACTTTTGGAGGAGTTCCGATCCAGAAAAAATTATTCATCCAAGGCTGAGGCTTATTATTAATTTCTAAATCAATCCCTCCCGCTGAGAGTTTCAAGGAGAAAAGGACGACGCGTACATAAATCCATAAACTTGGCTTGGTGTTGAAGAATTTCTTCAAGCAAAAGTTTGTGTATTGCTATGTGCTCAGCAGTTTCTGTGAGAACAATGAGGACATCTCCCTATAAATTGGGTACGCAGGCTGATGCTAATCATTTGACTGCTTTGCAGAAGCTCTCAGAGAATATCTAGATGGTAGACCGCTGAATTCCCATGATACCATCAAAGAATCAGATACCAGTAAGACTGAAACGGAGTGTGCCGAGAACCATGTCCATGAAGCGGAGAGAAACTCGTCTCTCATTGGCCAGGTGAGTCTTTGTTTCAAGAACTTCCGACATTCATTTATGCTGTAATTCGTCTTTCAGTGATGCCATAAAGAGAAAAGCCTATGTGATGACATGGTGGGAAAAGTTAAAAACTACAAAAGTTATCAAGGTCATGACAGATGTGGTAATATACCATATGGAATATAGTCCCATAATTCAGAAAATTCAGAGTTTATTTAAAGGTGAAGATGACATTTTACAAGTCTGTAGTGTCCATCATTATAATCAGTATGATGTTATAGTTATTATAAATATTTATTTAAATTGCCATTTATTTGTTAAAATCATTTCAAAGTGATTAACCCCACAAATAAATGTGACATTTTGAAGTAGAAAAATTAAAATAGTATTTTCTTGTTAAAAACATATTTTTTACAGTGTAGGAATAAAGTGTTAATTCCAACATGAAAGCTGTTTTAGCTGAAGAGGGCAGACATTAGATTACGTTTAATCGGTAGGATTAAGTTTAATCACAGTAGGAGTTCATTTTTAATTGTGCATTTATTTTGCTTTAGTTTGGTTGGTTTGGAGTCTCTGCACTCTCTGGATATAGGTGTTATGATGACACACAGTGGTCAGATATTAGTGTCAGACAGAAATGCGCTCATCAAAAAATGCACCATTTAAATACCATGGACATGGTACATTAATATTGTAATTCTACAATTCCATGGTATTTCTATATAATACTCAGTGAGACACCAAGTACTTTTCTTTGGTAAGGAATCCAGGTGACAGGCCATTTATCTTCTCTATCATATCCTAACAAAGAATGTCTGGAGGAGCTGAAGTGATGAAACCGGTCTGAAACAATCCAATTATGTTACAGCTTTGACATTAATGAAACAGAAGACAGAGAGATTTAATACAAAAACTACTCATAAACAGTTTATATAGCATTAAGATGGAAAAGGAGCATGTAAATATTTAAGACAGAGTAGGGATGTGCAAAATTACATAATTACATATTTTCAAAATCAATAAGTCAGCGAGTTGCCGGAACGACTAGTCGATTAATCGGTCTCATGGAGGCTCAGTCTGGATAATTAGGCTGGTGTTGAGTTCACCAGACGAGATTCTTACAAGACATTTACATGATGCGTCTTTCATAAAAATAAAAAATAAACCTAGACGGAGCGCAACGGAACTGAACAGAACTCAAGCGTTCACACAGTCTTAAACACAACAGCATGGTGGGATGCTCAAACAACATGAATAGACTATAGTTAGTTGGACATCATTGACCATACCAGACTGATAATACTTTACAATAAGGCTCTGTGTGATTATTCAATTAATTAGTTTTTAATCAAATTAAACAAAATTATCAATACTTTACCAGTATTTATTAATGTATATTAATGGTATTATATGCATTTAGTAATAATTATTTTAACATTAAGTTGTATGAACTATTATGAATAAACATGAACTAATAATTTTAAAAAAGTAAATGTATAAATACAAATTAATTTTGATTAATAAATTGTTCTTCATTACAGGGTTATATAAACTGAAATATATAAATAACTATAGTAATAATAATATTATAATAACCATTTTATTTCAACTTATTTTATTTCAACTTGTTGTCAAAGCAACGTCTCATTTTCATTTAGTTTTACTTGATGTATTCAAATAACAAAAACAAAAATTAATAAAATTATATAGACATTTAAATATATATATATATATATATATATATATATATAGATGTGTGTACAATAATAATGACAAAAAGGCAACAAAATCACTAAAACTTTAAAATGAAAATGTAAAATATAAAATAAAAATAAGCCAATTCAAAATATTAATTAAAAACTATCTCAGTGACACTAAAATAACAATGGTTGTAAAATATAATAACACTTAGCATTTTTAAGATGTCTTCAGAAAAATGTAACGGCAGAAATAAAAAATAAAAGTGTGCTAGAAAAGCATAAAGACGCTAAGAAAAATGGATCATGAAGAACATTTGTACCAACTCAACAGTATCATTATTAACCTCAAGGGTAGACCATCTGTCAACTACATTCGAGAAAAGACTGCAGCTCAGCAAGCAGCTAGATGTGAAGAAACCAACTCTTCAAAACTGTACATTTAAATCAACTTACAAGGACAAAAAGACATCCAGTTCCCAAACCTTGTTAAAAAAAAAGTTTACAAAGCAAATAATTACAAATCTGCACTTAATAATGAATATATACGGCTGTCAAAAATAGGTACTCTGATGACACTAGCACTGTGGCATTTGACACTGGCTGCAGGGATGCGTTCTCAGCGGGAAATCATTCAGATTGACAGCTCGTCAGGCTTCTTAGAATGACTGAGCCGCACTTAAGCCTGTTAACACTCCGGTACGGGATATACCTCCCAAGGGAAATACCTCACGGGCTCATTTAAGGCCATCTAACTGGAAACATCACGAGGGTACCACACTTAAAATGTTGCATTTAGATGTAATGCAAGTAGTGGTCTGTCTTTCATGACAAAAACTAGATTATTCAGTCCAGCAAGTATTTGGCTTCTCATGCCCTCTCTTCTTTGATTTCCAGCCCACAGCAATGTATAGAGTATGTTTAGGCCCGATCTGCATGACCGACTCTTCCACCCTCCCCGATCTGCAATCTGTCACAGAGACGAACTGTTGCTTCTTCACAGCCACGTGGGAGCTCTCTGGGATAGCCCTGGTAACCTATGGCGACAGCTCTGGAGGTATCACAGATATAAAGGCCTCTTTCTTTCCTACAATGCACAAAGAGCTTCAGCTTCACTTCTGGAAGAAGATGAGGAACTCCCCTCTGTGGCCAAAACGTGAAGCACAGAATCATTTTGAAGATATACAACTTTTCTCTCACCGGTTATCAATTAACCTGTGCCATACGTTTTATGATGGCTTCAATAATTCTGCAAATGGCAGAAAAAGTGCCTCTTCAAAATGGTTTTGGCAAAAAGCAACCACAACAGTCTTGATAATACATTAACAATAATAATGGTTATTATTATATAAATGAATAATAATAAGAATAATAAGAATACTAATAAAAAGAATAATAAGAAGACAACAGTTAGTAGTAACAAATAAATGCTACAAAAATTATGCATTTAATTATATTATTATAGTTACTTTTAAGGAAATGTAAAAGGTGTAAAAATGCATTTAAATTTTATTTAGTTTTAATAAATAGCATGTTAATATAAACAAAACAAAAACAAGTATTGGTTGCTTTTTAATAGTGTAAGATAAATGAAAATGTAACTACAAACAAACAAATAATAAGTCTAATTTGCTTATAATTATATATAAATAACTCACCATTGTCACACTACAAGCTTCAACTTTCAACTTCTGAGATCAGAAAGATTCAGATTGTGTTTAAGGTTTACTCGAAACTTGACCAGAACACAACTGTGTTTTTCCCCCACCAAAAACTATTTCCTGGTTTCACTAGATACAGCAGAGGGCAGTGTAAAACTACTTGACACTCAAGGATGAGAATATAACCCACCACAGAACAAAAACGTAGGGTTTGTGTGTGTTTACATGAAAGACTTGAGTAAGGTACCGCACACATTTCCAAATAACCTGAAAAGTTTTGGGGCCAGATTCACAAAACATTTATAAAGAATAACATTCTTCTTAACTGCTGTTTTCTTCTAATTTTTGTAATACTTTATATTCCCAAAAACAACTTTAAGAATGTTCACATCTTTATTCTTATGATTGTTGAAAAGAATCTTCATAAAAATCATCATAAACAACTTAGGATAACCTGCAACTTGTCATAAATCCTCAAAAGTAAAAGTAAAATGAATTTATTGGGTTGTTTCTAATTAATTATAGTCATTAAGCAATATTTCAACATGACACTGGCTACATATAATATATATATTACTACTACTACTAGGAATGTGCACGAATATATTGACAGCAGTGCTCAATGTTAACAATGATCTGTCATGACTATATGTGATGTGACTTCTTGCTAAATTCAGTAACAATTTTACAAAAACCTAGTCAAATAAACTAGAAATGAATGCAACAAACTCCATCTTGAGACAAACTCTTTAAAAATAACTTAAACATCAAGCGCTGAACTCCTGTCAAGTCAGTTGAAAATAGAGAGTACACATGTGTAATCTGCAGGACGCTCAAAAGACGAAATATTCGAATGAACTAAATAGTAAGATTTCTTAGTAATTTCTTAACTTCTTTGTTCTTTCTTAAGATTTCCGTGACTCCGGCGACTGTATTATTGATTTTTTTCCTAATTTATAGTTCCTATATGAATACTGTACCTTTATCTATCTTTAACTCTTACACGTGTAAACATGAAGGGATTACATATGCAGGTGGTGACCTATGAGAGCTCAAGCTGACTCATGACTCCTTCATATCACCTCCAGCCCTTCCTGCCGCCCACACCGAGCAAAAGCACAGACACCACTCCATCAGTCCAGCCCACAGCTATGAGCGCTCAGCAGGCAGACACCTCACCGTTCTGCAAGCACACTCACTTCAAACAGTTGACATTAAAAGATATCACAATAAAACGAGTGATGCAAAGATCACACCGTCAGCTCCAAATGAACAGACACTAAATTGTCTAAATGACCCTTGCAGCTGATTTCCAAGCAGTTTCATTTTGTTTCACCACACAGGTTTTGTATTATAATATATTACAACAAATGAATACAGAAAAAAAAAATCAAAATAAATACTGTAGGTCATATCCAGTGTTGGGGAAAGTTACTTCTAAACGTTATGTGTTACAATTACTTGTTACTCTCTAAAAAAGGAACTTCTTACTTTTATGCTATGTTACTTTTTATGGAAAGTAATGCGTTAAGTTACTTCTGCATTTCTAGGTTCGCTCTCTTCCAAGCGTGTGTTTTTTTTTTTTTTTTTTTTTACTCAGTGTAAGTGTAATGCAGTAATGCATTCAACAATACAGCCTTTAACATACACAACATCAAAAGATCTCTAAACATTACAGGTTATATAACTGTACAACTCTTTTTATTGAATGTAATTTTTTTTTTATACTTTTGTACTTTTTTGGTGGGTAGTCTATGGCCTAGAGGTTGCAATTTATAGGTTTATTTGAAAATAAAACTACATGAAGAAAATGAACTGACCATTGCGATAATAAATGTGACAATATAGAGTGCTAAAGTCATTCTGAAATTAGATAGTCAATAAAATTAGAATCAATTTCTCCTAGATCATAATAACAGATAGATAATGGCCGTTTAATATTTTGTGCATAATTATTAGCAAGATAATTTGAATACAGTAGTATACAGTAACAAATTAATTAAACTGAATTCAATTAAACTATTTTTTAAAAAGTAACTCAAATATGAATGTGTACATTAATTATAATCGTTACCCCAACAGTGGTCATGAATATTTAAATTGATTTGTTTATTAATTAATGTAATGTATAAAGCATAATTATATGGCCAGCTGGTTATCGCAAAATCGACATACTGAGATTATATTAAAAAATTCTAAAAAATAAAAACAGTTAAATGCAGCTGAACATCATATATGGTTTCACTGAGGCCATAATATAACAGTCCTATAATCATAGCTTACAAATCCAGGGGAACTGACAGGAAACTCCTTAAAATAGAGCCGCTTCAGTTGACTAAAATAAATGAATCCCCTTTCTAATGTGGTGTGGAGATGACCTCAAATTGTATGAAAAAAAAAAAAAAAAAGATTTAGAAAGCTGGTGTACCTAATGCATCTCCTTATGGAAAGAATAAGTAAAAGTGAATAAAACGGTCCAAAAGCAGCACTACATATTACTTTTCTCACACTAGGTCTGGCCCAATGGCAGAGGGCCGGTGTGTGCGTTTCAGGCCAGTGCTGCATCTCACATTCTTTAATGCCTTCCAAATGTAAACACAGATCTTGTGCATGTGGTGTACATACTGAGCATTGCTGTTGTGAATTAGTTATTTATTTTGTAGTATGCATCATGTGTCAGGAAAAAAATATTTACCAGTGAAAATGTTAGCAAGAACAAAATAGGGGCAATGTCCGACTGGGTCAATAGAAAAAAAAAAATACCTGTTGAGCCCAGTTACGTTGATGTCCTGACATTTTTTAATCATCAGAATTAATCATTCTGTCTCCTCTACATATGATTTAGGCACATTTTTCAATATTTTAGTCATATTTTTACACTTACCACAGAAGCAGGCTGTTAAACATGTCATGATCAAGAGGAAATGACATTTCATCACATATCCTGAAAAACAGTTTGCCCTGGAAACTAGATTTCTGACTGTCATTAAAGTGCATGCTTGATTTGATCAGTCGCTTTATTAAATGTTTTCTGAATCTTAAAGTGATATTCAAAATATATTTACTTCGGGCCAGTTAATACATGAACCTTCCTTGTTATTAACAAACCCCTCATTTTCAATAAAACATCAAACACAGACATATCAAAACGATGATGAATGGTTAGTTTCCAGCTGAACAAGTTGCATAGCTGAAAAAAGCAGCACGCTGGGCCAGACCCAGGGAAACACACCCTGCTATGACATGTGACACAGGGAGGACACGGAGCACGATGCAATAACTCAGAGCAAATCACAGGACAGACAAGACAGGCAGTTGAGGGATTTGGATTTGTCTAGGCATGGGACATTCCAAAAATGGATGTGCAAATCTACACATTTTCATAACTGGCTAGTGGGCGTGTTTAGACCTTTATAATAAGACTGATTTAGCATCCACTGCACCAGCGTTACTTTATTATGACTGGGATACTGTCATTTTTATTCTGTTTTTTTTTTTTTTTGTCCATATAGTTAAGTTTTACTATAATGGCTGTAATTAAATAGGTTTACTTTTGTATATTTTATTTTTTCTTAAGGTTAAATGTTTATTTTACTTCAAGCCAGGAATCTTTCTTTAATGGTCTCAGTTTCAGTTATCGATAGATATAGCGCACAATGATCAGAAATTATGTTCAAAAATAGCTGGACAGATCGCAACAGAATGGATTAGAAAGCATTAGTCTTTTTTTTAAACACAATACTCATTGTAGAAGACACACACACACACAAAAAAAACCTTCAGCTCAAGATGCAACAGAATGGCCAAAGACATCTGTCTCCATGTGTACACAGACCAGCATTCTTAAAATGTACAAAAATGAAAGTCCTCACAAAAAAGGGAAGCACAAATAACCTGCCAACCTCATCCTCTGTAGATTGGATTGGCTGACAATGTTCTTGTATCCACAAGGTACTAACATTTGTTTATTCATTGTTTGTTTGTGGAGTGAACTTCAGCAATAGAAAATTGACAATAAAATTGAAATTGAAAATTGACAATTGCTGAAAATTCAGCAATAGAAAATATATTATATATATATATATTTTTTTTTTTTTTTCAAGAGAGTCAATCTGACTGGCCATTTCAGCTACAGTTGTGAGAGCTGCAAAATAAATTCTGAATGGCTGCACACATAATGCTCCTGACAGGATCAATGCCCTGGCTGCATGCATTATTCACTGACTCAAAGGAAACCAGAAGATGATGATATAACTCCAAGTAGATCCTGGCATTTCAGTGACCAAGGAACACGCTATATACATACGTTACATAACAGGCTAGTCAGATTTCTGATGTACAATACCATTCAAAACTTTGGAGTTCGTTATGATGTTTTTTTTGTCATCCGTTTTTTTTCCCCCCAAATCTCTTATGCCCACCAATGCTGCATTTATTTGATCAAAAATACAATACAAACAGTAATATTGTGAAATATTATTACAAAAAAATAATAATATTATTGAATATTATTTAAAATAACTATAAATATAAAAATAAATTGTAATGTATTCCTGTGATGGCAAAGCTGGATTTAAATCTTCAGTTACTCTAGTCTTCAGTGTCTCATAATTCTTCAAAAATCATTCCAATATTCTGATTTGGTGCTCAAGAAACATTTCTTTATTATTATTAAACCAATATTGAAACTAGTTGAGCTGCTTAATATTTTAGTGGACAGTGAAATCCTTCTTTTTTACTGAGCCCAAACTTTTGAACACCACAACAGGTTTCCCTCAACACTCAGTCCACCCTTTCTTCTAAACTGTCGTCTTCCATCACAATCATGTAGTTCTGCCTCAAACACACAGCATTGTGATGTAAAATTCCCCAAGCTGTGTAATGTATACGCACATATAAATTACAGTAATGTAAATCAATCTTAACACATTACATCACCAGTGTTGCCAAGTTTTGCTAGAGAAATAAGTGACCTTGTCTGAAAAAAGAAGCCCAAAATACGCGATCCAGTCTGGAAAAGCAAGCCTAAAATAAGCGCCCCCTGGTTTTGGGGGGGAAGGGTCTGAAGAGTGCGCCAACCGGTCAGTCACAATAACAGATAAACGCTTTCTCTCATGCATTCAAGTGAGCAAATAAAGCAATCTGCGTACAGAAGTGGTGCATTTTTAAAAACAAGCCCAGCCGCATAAGCAGACTAGGCAACTCTGTACATTACCCCTGTGCAGCTGTATTTCAGGAGATTTTGTGTGAAGTCCCCTGAGAGAGCCTTCAAGGACTGTGGTGATGCTTAAAATATGCAATGTACAATGGCCAGCAGCATAAAACAAGCTGACAGTCTTACTCTACATACTCACACACTGACAGGTAATTTATTCGTCTCAGACCGGCGGGGTCACACTCAGGGGTGAGCAGCCGCCTCCAGCTCCACCGCAGGGGTCTCATTAGATTGCCTGTGCTGCCTTGTCAACTCCACTGGAGTTAAACTATAAGAGTACAGCAATAGCACAACACAGACTACACAGGTCTGTGTCTTTTTCCTGTCTCTGGTCCAGCAGAGTACAACTTCATCTGGACATGACTTGTTCTTACTTTAGGTGTAATAGAACCTGCATTGATTGCACCAAATCCTAGTTTAAAAAGGGATATGACGTAAATCTGAAAATGTGATTTTTTTTAAATATGCACTATAAAAACATACTGAACAGGGCTCGACATTAAGCCTTTTCATGTGCTAAGTAAATCTGTCATTTACTCTTTTTTTTTTTTAATAAGTATAATTTATTCTTAAGGAATATTCTCATCAGTGTTTAATCAGCTTTGATATATTTAAATCTGCTTAATGTCATATATGCACCTTTAAAGGGCACCCCCACCCCAATCTTATTAAATGTATGCTTCATCTTTCATTTTAAATTCCTAAATTTAAAGTTTGGATGACAAAATAACTGCTAATCAAACACGGAAGAATACTCATTTAAAGTGTTTTCAGACATTAGAATCATTTTGGGATCAGTGGTTGGACTCAATCGTTCATAACAACAGGTATGCATTCACATTATACAGTTTACCTTAAAGAATGCACTTCAGTACATAAACTAGCATTCAAAAGTTTAAGGCGGTAAGATTTTTGAATGTTCCTGAAAAACATTTACTAAAAGCATTTTTTTAACCGTAAAATTCCCAAATGTTATTACAATTTTAACACAGTTTCAAATATAATTTATTCCTGTTACAGCCAATTTGAATTTTCAGCATCAATTTAGCCATTACTCTTCATTGAATCTTCAGTCTAAAATGCTGATTTGGTGATTTCTTTTTATTATTAATGTTACAAAAACAGTGTAAAACATTGTGCTGCTTATTTTTTTTTGTGGAAACGTGATTTTCTAATACAAGATTCTTTGAGAAAGTTCAAAAGAACAGCATATTTATTTTAAATTAAAAAAATAGTAAAATGTAAGGCTTTATTGACACTTTATCAACTTAATGCATTCTTGCTGAATAATTCTTATTATAATAAGTTCTTTTTGTAATAAGTAATAATTCTTTCTTTCTTTCTTTCTTTAAAAAAAAAAAAAAATCATACTGACCCCAAACTTTTGAACGATAGTGTACAATACCATAAATCAGATGCAGTTTGTGTCTAGCGGTTTTATGGCTAAGTGTTTGACCATCTCTGTACGTCTACTTTGTTTGTGGAAATAGTGTTCCACAAGAGCAACAAATAGTGCTTCCTCTGTCCAAATTCAGACAGACAGCCAACAGCATGATAGTCAAGACATAACAGCGGGGGGTCTCACTGCACCAGACTAGATCTCCCCATACGCGTCACCCACTCGGCAAGCTCGCCACAGCGCACATGAAAGACAGAGAGAGAAAGAGAAAGAGCCAGAATGGGGACAAAGTACTGCATGTAGTCACAAGAGTGAGATGAAGTCAGAGAACGCAAATGCTGGATGATCACATTCACCCTTCAAACCACTGCACAGCCAAAACACAAATATCAAGATGAATCGTATATAAAGAAATGAAAAGGAAAAAAAAAATTAAATATATTTAATGTATATATAAAATCATTAACAAAAAATAAAAAAAAAAATAAAAAAAGCTGAAAAAAACTTTTTTTTAGCAACAGCATTCAGCACTAATGTGTGTATGTGGGGGCAGTGAGAAATCCAGTGGAAGTGAATGGGAAGTGACTCATTAAGCGTGGAAGTATGAGTGCAGAACTCACACACAGAGCCCGGCGGCTCCCACCTGCTTTCACCCCAGCAGCTCTAGACACACGCACACACACTCTGTGACCCCTGCTGACATCACCACAGCAGTACAACCACAGCGACAGTCGTTCAACCACAACAAACCACTGCCAAATTTTCATATTCAGGACAGAACACTAGATGCTTTATAGATTTTTCAGGTGATCTAGCAATAGTTATGGGGACAATCTTTAACATTGAATCATTTCAGAATGGACTTGTGTTTGAGAATGCAAATGTACAACTTATAAGAATGTCAGTTTGTGCTATATTTTCAGCTGACAGTCTTTCCTGCTGAAAGAAATAGGCTGTTAGAGGCAGGACTCGTGTAAAACCTCTGATCATACTTCTAAAGAGACCTATATACAGAAGAACGAGAGACAGCTTCAAACTGGAACAAACAGCAACATCACTTCCTCCTCATGGTGCAACTTACCCACATTTCCAGAAAAATCACTAATATGCCCATAGTCAGTTATTTTTAATTCACAGTTAGACATAACTGTAATAAGCTACAATTCTCAACAACAAGATTTGTACAATAGTTGCTTCATTAGTACAGTATATATATAGCCTAGGGTTGCCAACTGTCCCGAATTAGCCGGGACATCCCGATAATTGGGCCTAATTTATTTGTCCCGTACGGGACCTCTCTTGTCCCGTTTATTGAGTGCTACACCGGTCATCATGCAATCACGCGCATCAGACTATACCAATAAACTATAAATTGAGAATTAATTATTCTTTTGGGACAAATAATTTGATTTGCAAACAGGATCCTCTGCTGTCTCGCTCCTGGTTCGATCCGGTCTCGCGCTAACGGCAAATCCCTTTCACTGTCCTGCCGGGTTTTGATTTCCGCAAATCAGTTTTGGTGAATTTAAACAATGTGATTATTGTTCATGAGTCCAACATCCAGCCACGCAAGAAAACACATATATGTTTTGTGTGTAATGTGACTGTTTTGTGTGACCTTAAAATTCGTTTTAGAATTAAATTGTCCATCAACAGGTTAAGCAAAACAAATGTGTTTATGTCTGAGAACCTTTTAAACACGTACGAACCTGAAATGACATAAAATATTTGTACTGTATGACACAGTATGAGTGTCCCTTATTTTCCAGAACCACGATTGTCCCGCATTTTTCTTTTCGGAAGTTGGCAACCCTAATATAGCCCATTATTATTATTATTATTATTACATGATAAAATGGACCCCAAGTCTTTGAATGTCCAAAGAGTCTTTAAATCTCTTCGTTTCATATAGCCTATACAGTACACAACATCCACATTTACATGTGGTCCAAACAAAAATACAAAACTGGATAACCAAGCAATATTTATCTCTATGAACAGCACTCAATGACAAAAAAAATAACAACAGCAATTATTTAAAAGCAAGATACTTTACATTCTGTCCCTCATCTGAATCCTCCATTTAGTCGGGGACGTCCTCTCCAGCCTTCAACAAATTACACCGCAATAACCTCGTGTAAAGCAACTGCTCATTAACACTTCCACAGCTTACTCTTGTCTTGTAGCAAGTGTATTTCAGCTGACCAAGACAAAGATCAAATTCTCGCAGAGTCAAAAATAGGTCTTTCCAAAGACAATTAAGGGATAAATGCTAAGCTACTTAGAGCTAACAGGATGAGCCAAGGCTGACATTTTTCTCTACAACTTATAGGCACAATAATAAAGCATATAACTCAAACTGTAACTTCATACATGCCTTAACAAAGTCCTATTTATTGTAAATTATATACAAGTTAAGAAAGGTTTGTCAACAGCACTCTTAAGACCCCCTAGGTAGTTGTGGAAGACCACTAAGAACATAACTACATCTCTGAACACACATACTAAGCTACTGAAGTGAATTAAATCACAGCTTGAATAAAATCTTTAAAAAGTTCCAGAAATGTTCCAAAAAGGAAGTTGTTGCTCTTTAGGTAGTAGGATATCATTGACTGAAAATTCAAAACACATCTGCAAAACACAATCTTGAAAACCAAGAGAACACAAATAAACCCAGCAAGAGCCCTGAGAGAGAACCTCTAAAAATCCACAAATCCCAGGATAATGTGACTTTTGATGGTTATCCATAAAAATTACATTTGTGCAGGTCCACAACTATTTCAGGAATTTGTTGATGGATTAGCTTAAATATCTTAGAAAGAAGAGCGGACAATATAAAGCCAATATATATGATATATTTAATTAAAAAGATAGTAAATAGCACATGCTGCAATATTTTTTTTTGTACTAAATTAGAAATAAATTTAAAAAATCATCAATATGAAATAACTTAAACTTTAAAAAAATCTGTAAAATAAACAGACCTTCTGTAATCCTATATTTTCACAAACAAAGAAATTCCTAAAACATGAATAAAAAGAAAGTTATATTTACATTAATGCTAATTTGACATTACAGTACATGTACAGTACATACAGAATATGACAGACTCTTTGGTTCAGTGGGGTTCTTAACTCAATAAGGATCAATTTCCTTAATGACTGCATAATACTTTCATGTTTAACTTTCTTTCAATTTTTCTATTGATAAAGTATGTTTACCAGCTGCTTAATTCATAAAATATGGTAACAAATAAAAGAGAGTTAAAACTCAATTAATTCATTAAAACTACACCCATAAAATGATCCCATGATGGGAACCCCTAAAGAACCCTTAAACTACATGAAGCACCTGACAGAACCCTTTAATGTTCTACATAAAACCGCGGCCAACTGGATATAGTGCAGAATGGTTTGAAATGAAGGATGTGAAGTTTGTCACATGCGTGAGTCTAGTGACAGCAGAGCTCCTGTCCACATACCATTCACACAGCTTAGACTAAGTCAAGCACAAAGGTTTTTATACAAGCTACACATGCACCTCAGAGTATCTAACCACTGGATTTGCTAAAGTATGTGAGGTTTGTAGAATTAAATATTTATTATATTCAAAGAATCGTATACCGATTTTGTAGGAGAAAGTATTACAGTATTTGCCCTTCTATTACTAATAATAGTAAAAAGTTATCAGAAAGAACTGTTAAACAAAGAAAACAAACTAAAGACAGATAGTGGGGATAAATGCACTAGAAATTCTACTCAGGACACGAAGTATACAGATGGCAATAATTAAAAATGCCATATATATATATATATATATATATATAAATAAATAAATAAATAAAACGCATACAAAGAAATGAAGGGTCTATCATTTTTATTTCATTCGTTCAAATGCTAATCAATTAGCAACCTTTATATAATGGGTTTTACTGGATTTTTTTTTATTGATATGCTGTCTCTACCTGTTAAAATAAACCTATACAGAAAAATTATAGAGCCTTCATTTCTTTGTAAGTGGGCAAACTTACAAAATCTGCAGGGGATCAAATAATCATTTCCCCCACTATACACATACATTCACTATATATGTATAGGGTATCAATATATGCAAATTTTTAATTCAAGATTAAATGCGATTAATCGTGAATAATCACTCACTTATCGTGAAATTAATCATAAACCATTTATCTTGTTTTGCACGTTTATTTTGTCATCATTTGCTATATCCAGCAATGCAAATCATCAGATTGAAGGGTGATTTTTTATTTATATATTATAAAGATATATATATTTATTCATTTTTATAATTTTTTTAGGACCACAACATGCCCCCAAAAAAAGAATACCTAAACTAACCGCCTTGACCTGACTGCATATACCAACAGTGCACGGATCAATTCAGAATTACTAAACAGAGCAATATACACATGGAAAATCAAAATATTTTCCTGATTGTGTATGGAAACAACGTGAATGTACTGTAATGAATGTACATGCTTACTGTTTGACTCCTATCAGCACCAATCGGCTCTACCCACCCATCAAAAAGAAAACCAGCATCTCCCTAAAGTTATCCAGCCAAGAACGGCAGTTTGTGTATCATCTGGCCATACAGCGATGGGATGTGTTGATGTTCAGTTTAGTCTGTATTTCACACAGCACGATGCGTAGGAACTCGAATATCATAGAATATGACAAGCTCGCTTTAAAGTGAAATGTACTGGAATGTATAATTCACTGGAAATACAAAGTAAGTCTATATTCTCTCTGCCATCTCTGATTGTTTGAATGAATTTGCTTACTGTATCACTGGACTGAAAACTTTCCAGAGTTTAGCAGCTTAAAATGATCTGATCACAAACAGGTTAAGGGTTAAAGGGTTAGAATTTAAATTTCTTATATAGAAGGAAAATGCTCAGTGTGATACTCCCGACTTCTAGTCTGTATCCAAGATCGTACCATATACTCCCCTATCATTCACTATTCCCTATGTCCACTAATATTGTTCACTTGAGGTAGTGAATGAAAACGAATGAGCAAATTTGGATGCGGAGTGTGCAAGAAGGACTACTGCTTTTGCATAGTTTATGCTTGCTGTTAAATAATTGTTTGAAACTTAGCAATCTAGCAGCTCCAGTAGTAAAATGAAAAGATTTATATTGAACTCTGTCGTGAAAACGTCTCGGTTACGTATGGTAAGGTCCCCCTGAGGAGGGAACGGGGACGTCTCGGAGGAGTTTCCAACGAATTGGGATCACGCTAAGGAGACCAATCGACTTCGAGTGAACTAAAACAAACCAATAAACATTGGCATGCATGATTTGCATTCCGCGACCCGCCTACCAGTGCGGGTATAAAGGTGGAAGCAAGCGCATACACAAACGTTTTTCGCTGAGGAGCAGAACGGTGTGCAGTCCTCCGCGAAGGTACAGCAAGCATGGCGACGGGACGAGACGTCTCCTTTCCCTCCTCAGGGAACGAGGGTTACCATACGTAACCGAGACGCTCCCTTTCGTTCGGGAACTCCTACGTCTCGGAGGAGTTTCCAACGAATTGGGATCCCTAACAAAACGCCATGGTGCTGACCCCTTCCAGCGCCCAGCTTAGCTCCCGGCATAGCAGTTTCTTACTTAAATGAGGGGAGGTAGCTAGGAAGAATCACACTGCTGTTCCGCAAGACCCGCTCAGTGGATTGGATAACACTGGGAAAGCGTGCCCACCCGTAGGAGGGAACGCTGCGGAAACCCTGCCCGCCCAAAGGGAGGCACTGGAATACACGTATGTACTAACCCGTAGGGTATTGAAACATACGGCAGTCCTTGAGGTAGTCGCAGCCCGAGGGGTGGGAGCGTACTCAGCAAGGACGACAGAACGGATCTGTCGAGGGGAAGACACGGTGCTAACCCGGAGGGTAGCTGGAACGTCGAAGAAATGGGTCGCCGTAGGGACCACTGTTAAGGCCACCCAGTCTAATAACAACCCTACGAGAGGTAATAGACCTGGCGCCGGGCGATCCGCCTCGCCTGGTGCCAGAGGGGTGATGGAGGAACTCACGAGGTTAACCGTTTGTTGGGGAACCAACGGAGCAAAAAGACGCATGTATCCGGCCCACTAGGCGGGAATGGCGTAGCAAGCCGACATAACCTAATTCCTCGCGCTACTGGCCGTAGCGAGTTTGTTGGGGAACCAACGGAGCAAAAAGACGCATGTATCCGGCCCACGAGGCGGGAATGGCGTAGCAAGCCGACATAACCTAATTCCTCGCGCTACTGGCCGTAGCGAGTACACGGGAGGAAACAGGTTCAACACGGAGGCTATAAAACCTAGCGAACGTGTTAGGTGTCGCCCAGCCCGCAGCTCTACAGATGTCTGTTAGCGAGGCGCCTTGCGCCAAAGCCCAGGAGGAGGCAACACTCCTAGTAGAGTGTGCCGTCAACCTAGGTGGGCAAGGCATGTCCTGGGACTCATAAGCCCGGACAATAGCATCCACTAACCAGTGGGCTAACCTCTGCTTGGAGACAGCCTTCCCCTTCTGCTGGCCTCCGTAACAAACAAAGAGCTGATCTGAGGTCCTGAAGCTTTGCGTTCTGTCCACATAAACCCGCAAAGAGCGGACGGGACAGAGAAAAGCAAGGGCTGGGTCTGCCTCGTCCAGGGGCAGCGCTTGCAGGTTCACTACCTGGTCCACAAACGGAGTGGTAGGAAACTTGGGCACATATCCGAGCCAGAGATAAGTCCCAAGAGGGTACGGGGGGCAAATTACGAGGAGGATTTAGCCTCCTGGCACCCTTAAGGAATCTGATGACCAGGTCGTGCTTCCCCAAAGACTTACCTTCAACTGTCTCGTGATGACCGGCTATTGCGGCAACATACACTTTGAGGGTGGAGGGAGACAGCCTTCGCTCCAACCCATCTTGCAGGAAGGAAAGCACGACTCTGACCGGGCTCTAGCGAAAGTGATGGTGTCTACCACAGCCTGTGGTAGGCCACCTAGAACCATATGAGGAGATGGCGGGCGAGTCGTGAAATATGACGGGAGCGCAGACCACCTTAACGGTTGATGTACGCAACGGTCGCAGTGCTGTCCGTACGGACCAGTACGTGCCTGTGCAGAAGTAGCCCCCTGAAGCGGCACAGAGCTAAGCGTACTGCTTGCAACTCTAGGCAGTTGATGTGCCAATGCAGTTGAGGCCCTGTCCACAGACCTGAAACTGCATGCCCGTTGTACGTGGCCCCCCAGCCATTGGCAGAGGCATCTGTAAAAACCACAACATGCCTGGACACCTTGACTAAGGGAACTCCGGCCCGTAGAAACGCAGGGTCCGACCAGGAACTGAAGGTTTGGCGACAGTGCGGGGTAATGTTGACCCGGAACGTGCCGCTCTGCCACGCCCATCTCAGGACTCGATCTTGAAGCCAGCGCTGAAGCGGTCTCATATGAAGCAAGCCGAGCGGCGTTACTGCGGCTGCGGCTGCCATATGCCCCAGGAGCCTCTGAAACTGTTTCAGTGGAACCGCTGACCTGCCTTGAAAGAACTTGAGGCATCTGTGAGGCGCGCAGTCTGACCGACCCGAGTCCAACTCCATACCGAGATAAGAGATCCTCTGCGTGGGGCAGAGTTTGCTCTTGTCCCAGTTGACCTGAAGACTCAAACGGCTGAGGTATCGGAGCATCAAGTCCCTGTGTTCGCACAACATATCTCGCAAGTGAGCTATTATGAGCCAGTCGTCGAGATAGTTGAGAATGCGAACGCCATGTTCTCTCGCGTCCTTCGCCAACAGGACGTCGATCTCTTTCCTCAAGACAGGGGCATCGACGCTCCGCACCCGAGTGAAGCGGATACCCCTGTACTTGGGAGGCCGGCGAGCAAACTGAATTGCATAGCCGAGCCGAATGGTACGGATTAGCCAGCGGGACGGCCTCAGAAGCGCTAACCAGGCTTTGAGAGACCGTACCAACGAGCCCACCCAGACCACCGGCGCACCCGCGCAGGGGCAGCGAAGTGGAAGGCAGGGACCGGACTCCGGAGGCATTACTGCAGCCGAGAGAGAAGTCTGGGTGTGCGGGGCAACACCTACCTGCTTCCACCGAGGGGCACACGGCAGGGAAGGCCCGGAGGCATTTGACTGCTGGCTGTCCCGAGGCGAAGGAAGGAGGGGAAACGGGGAGCGAGGCCTGGGAGTGTCGGATCCAGGTTTCTGCGCCTACTTGCCCAGCGGGGGACGAGAGTGACGAGGCAGTGGCGGCGTCACTGACATCTGAGCGCTGGGGTGAGGGGAATGAGAGCAGCGAGGCAACGTGGCTGCGCACACTGTCATTCTGGCCCTCTTGGACGGCGGAGACTGATAGCGGCGAGGCAATAGAGCGTCGACCTTGACTGCCAGTCTCGACCGTGAGTGACCCAGAGGAAGTAGAAATTGCTCTTTTATTGACAATTTGGGTACCGCTAACCGGCTGGTCAGCGGCGGAACAGAAACAAAAGAAAGATTCTCCACCTGGCCCTCCTCCAGGGGAAGGAGGTGTGCAGAGGCACCCTCCTGAAGAGCAACCGTCACATCCTCTGGGTCGCCCATCTCAGGGTCGCTTACCTCTCCTCTTGCTGGGGGGTTTGGACGAACCCCGAGTGGGCTGGGCAGCTCTCTTGCGGCCGGCACCCTGCTGCCTAGGGGGCTGCTGCTTAGGTTGGGCAGGGGCGGAGGCGGCGGCAGGAGGGCGCCCTCGGCGACGAGCAGACGGAGGCGCAGCCGAGGGAGACGGGGCAGCAGCAGCCTGTCTCCGGGGCATGATGTGTTTAATAACCTCCGACTGCTTCTAGGCGGCGGAGAACTGTTGGGCGTAGCTTTTCACCGCGCCGCCGAAGAGGCCACCCTGGGATATGAGGGAGTTCAGGAACCTACTTTTGTCTGACTCCCTCATATCAGCCAGGGTGAGCCACAGGTGTCGCTCCTGGACCACAAGCGTGGACATCGCCCGGCCCAGGGAACGTGCGGTGACTTTCGTCGCCCGGAGGACGAGGTCCGTCGCCGTGGGCAGCTCTTGTAGCACCCCTGGGTCGGTACCACTCTCCTGCATGTCACAGAGCGCCTTGGCCTGGTGGACCTGAAGGAGCACCATCGCATGCAGGGCAGAAGCAGCTTCTCCACACGCACTGTAAGCCTTCCCAGTCAGACTGGAGGAGAACCTACAGGCACGAGAGGGGAGCGTAGGAACACCCCGCCAGGTGGAGGCGGTCTTAGGACACAGTTGCATAGCAACTGACCGTTCCACTGGGGTTATGCTCTCGTATCCCTTCACTGCCCCGCCATCGAGAGTGGTAAGGGAGGAGGAGGGAGTTGATCTGTGTCTGGCCGCCAGAGGGGCCGTCCACGATCTCATCACCTCCTCATGCACCTCCGGAAAGAAAGGTACCGGGGCGGGGCGCTGAGAACCAGCGCGGGCCGCCCCGAGAAACCAATCGTCGAGCCGCGAAGGTTCGGGACACGGTGGAGGGTTCCACACGAGCCCGACACTTGCGGCCGCCCGGGAAAGCATAACGGTCATTTCCGGGTCCGGCTCGGACAACGCTGCCACACCAGAAGGGGGCAACGCAGCCGAGTCGTCATCCCCAGAAGATGACCACTCTCTCTCCGATGCAGCGATCGACATCCGGTCCTCCGGCGGAGCCCCGAAGGAAACTACTGGGACCACCCGGGATGGCCCAGCACGCTCCACCGAGGGCTTCAATGGCAGCGATGCGGAGGAGTGAGGGGCCCGGCGGGTCATTCCTCACTGTAACCCTCAGACCACCAATGGGATTAGCCGAAGTAGCCTTCTTCTGAAAGGAACCAGAAGAAGAACTAGATCGGGGAATCTCCAAAGGGACTCCCCCTCGCTTGAGGGTTCCTAGTCTTGATCTAAGCACTGCGATGGTCATGTTCCCACAGTGAGAACATGTTCATTCATGAACGCAGCCTTAGCGTGCGCGAAGCCCAAGCACGAGAGGCAGCGATCATGACCATCAACCGGAGGCAGAGTCTGACCGCACCCAGAAACGCAAGGTTGAAACGTCATCCTGAAAAGGACGTGATCTTCACCCGTGTTGCTCTTTCAGAGAAATGCTCTCTTTATTGTGCTGAAGCACACAGGGACCAACGCGACAACACAGCGGGGAAACTGCAAGCCCGCTGTGTGCACTCAACCGATTACCAGCTGTTAAAACAGCTCTTGAAATAAACAGATCGTGTGTAGCAACAGCCGGCACTCGGGAGGTTGCGAAGATCGCTGAAGCACCGTCACACCAGCACAGAGAGATCTCAGGAAGAAGCAGCTCGTTGAGCGTGAAGAAAACACAATTCTAAAGCTCATACACTCAGAGGACACAACTGGTCGGCTCCGAAGCAAAAAGCGTTTGTGTATGCGCTTGCTTCCGCCTTTATACCCGCACTGGTAGGCGGATCGCGGAATGCAAATCTTGCATGCCAATGTTTATTGGCTTGTTTTAGTTCACTCGAAGTCGATTGGTCTCCCTAGCGTGATCCTAATTCGTTGGAAACTCCTCCGACGAGGCGTAGGAGTTCCCGAACGAAAGGGAACTATATACAACAAAATAGTTGTATCAATTAAAAATGAATTTATACTTGTATGATATTACGCTGTACCCATATTGGACCAGCTGTTTGGAAAATGGATGGATGGTTTAGCTGAGGACGCCACCATCTGGTCAGACGTGGAAATCTTTTTGGTGCAAGACTCTCACAGTGCACTATGGGTATTCTCTAGCCTTTGCGCGTACATCGTTTGTACGTAATTGCAGTGCATTGTAGGATTGAATGACTGACTGCACTCAATAACATCCACTATGGTTTTGGACAACACTACAAATGGCTGTCCTCTCAAATAGTGCCCCATTTAAGGGTTTAGGGGACAATTTCAGACACAGCTCCAGATAGGGTTGCCAACTGTCCCGAATTAGCTGGGACGTCCCGATTATTGGGCCTAATTTATTTGTCCCGCACGGGACCTCTCTTGTCCCGTTTATTGAGTGCTACGCTGATCTGACTGAGATACAACAGCAACACAACACTTGAGAATGACCACAACACCGGTCATCATCCAATCAGGCGCATCAGACCATACCAATAAACTATAAATTGAGAATTAATTATTCTTTTGGGACAAATAATTTGATTTGCGAACAGGATCCTCTGCTGTCTCGCTCCCGGTTCGATCCGGTCTCACACTAACGGCAAATCCCTTTCACTGTCCGGCCGGGTTTTGATTTCCGCAAATCAGTTTTGGTGAATTTAAACAACGTGATTATTGTTCATGAGTCCAACATCCAGCCACGCAATAAAACATGCAATCTACCCGAGGGAATAATATGCTGATGTGATTTGCTGCCCAAGAAACATGTCTGATTATTATTAATGTTTTTTTTAAAAAGAAGTCAGGATTATTTGATGAATAGAAGGTTCAAATAAATGTCTTTAGTCACTTTTTATTCATTTAATGCGCCCTTACTGAATAAAAGTAGCTATTACTTTCTTTAATTTCTTTAAAATGTAGTGTATAATGTTACAAAAGCTTTCTATTTCAGATAAATGCTATTATTTTGAACTATGTTTTTAATGTGACTTTTTGTGTGACCTTAAAATTCGTTTTAGAATTAAATTGTAGAAGACATAAACAGGTTAAGCAAACCAAATATCTTTATGCCTGAGAACATAGGCTACTGTGATACAGTACAAATATTTTGAGAGTCCCTTATTTTCCTGTAAAGAACCACAATTGTCCCGCATTTTTCTTTTTTGGAAGTTGGCAACCCTAGCTCCAGATTATCTAACTGCATTACGTTAATGACGCAATTTCAGGTGCTTCAGTAATTTAAATCATTTTAACGTTTTAAGGATTTTGAATTAATTGCATGAGTTAACGAGTTAATATTGACAGCCCTAATAGATTGATCACTACTTACAGTCTTGCCGTCCATGATTCCATGAAGAAACTTTAACATCCATGGACACTTTCCATTGAAAAAATGGTTCATTGTGGAAAAAGGTTAATTGGATTATTAAAATGTTCTTCAAAGTAAGAATTTTTATTTTATGAAACATTTCTTTGAGGAGCCCAAATTGGTTCTTCTATGGCTTCAATGTGAAAACCCACTCTTTTTTTTTTACGACAACTAACTACATCAGGTTTTTCTCCCACCTCCAACGGAAAAAAATCTTGGGGCAAAATACTTAATATTTTAGTTAAAGATTAGAGTCAAGACAAGGGAGAACAATGGTCATGCAAAAACTATGTTTTGGTGCAAGGCACCTTGACTAACATTATAAATGGGGGGAGGAATGATAAAAAGTACAAATTATTGACCCTTTAATTAATCAGCAGCACCTGAAAATAAAAAAAGCTAATTGACTATCTTTCTAAGATTGAAATCAGGAGCACCTGACATATTATAGTCACATCCACACCAGTCACATAAAACTGACAGTGTGCCACTCTCTGCAAACCATGCTCATTATGTTCTTCAAAGAGAGGTTCTTGAAAATGGCAAACCACTCAGTAAAAAGCGAGACTAAAATACATACACAACATACACTGCACACCCAATGACATTCTTGTTTAAAAAAAACATGCACTGAATTTTAAATGTCATGATTTATCTAGAAAATAACTCAAAATTATCAAAATCACAAATTCAACTCATAACTCCCATGGTAACTAAGTACCGGAAATCCATAACAGGCCATTTGTTTGTATGAGAACATAGTGAAGTCTGGAAGTTCAAGCATGCTAGATTTGAAAGGAGAGCCCTGGGTGATTTGCCCTCAGGTAGAGCGTTGGTCATGGCTACACATTTGCAGCAGCACAGATGTTCTGCTTTTGCCAATCCAGACACATAACGCACTCCAGATAGAAAAAGGATCTCTAAAGCAGCACATTACATAACCCTAAGTTTAGCATACTTCAAGTGCATGCCTGTGTTCAGACATTGCAAGTGTTCCACGCTCTGCAAACATCCTCTTTACTTGCAAATCTGCGATAACTGTTGAATTCTAGAGGATTCTCTGGTGCAGGTGTGCGCTTAAACACACTTAGCCAGTTGAATAAATTCTGGTAATGGATCAAAACCAGTAGATTATGATCTCATTATGCTAATTTCTTTGAGTAATTCCAGATGCCTGGGTTTTTAAAACACTTCAATATGCTGTTATGGTGGTGAGTGATCATAATTGGCATTAAATTATGAAAGCAGCGCTGTCTTTCAAACACCTTTTACAAATTCCACCCACTCAAGAGTACTCATATTCAAGCACCCCAAGATCACCCTGAAATTAACCTAATTCTAGAATGACAGAAATTTGTGCTACACTGAAATGGGAGCCTTTGTCCTTAAATATTGTTTATATATATAAAATATTATATGAACATTTTATACATTTTATAATATTTAATACAAAAAAAAAAAAAAAATATATATATATGTATATATATATATATATATATATATATATATATATATATATATATATATATATATATATATATATATGTATATATATATACACACACACACACATGCATAGCCATCATTGCCTGGAAGGACAGAAAGAAATGTTGTCCTGTATAGAGCAGCACATTCCCCATCTTAAACTCAGATTAGCCTTCAGTACAGCCAATAGTAAGATAATAGTAAACATCAACACTTCGTAATGCATCTTTACTGATTCAATTTTTTTTTATTCTCATTTCTAATCCAAATTGTCAGGCAGCTCCAGCTGATTTCATGCTCTCAGATGTGCAGCCAAAAAAATATGGTCTAGTTTTTTACCAGTTCTTTCTCCTCCATGCAATCACTCAAAATGAGTTTCTATTCAACCACACAACAATTTTTTATTAATCTAGGAGATGCTGAAAGCCCTAACACAAGTGATTGACAGCAAAGATGATCTGCAAAGCATGCACCTCATGCCATACACGTTTGTCATAGTCATAGATATGAATGACAACAGTTAACAGCTTTGTTCATAGCGCTAATCAACCTAAACGGCTCTCAAAACTTAAGTCACTTTAGTTATAAAATGCAGGTGTGTAACTCTTGCCTACATGGACATTGGACCCATCCTAAATCATATGTCTTTGAGAAATTAAGCACAAAAAAAGAATCTCACTCCCTGTCTCTAACTAAATAACAGCTTAATCAGTGGACACATTGGTCACCTTTTGCAGCATGTTTTTCTTTAAACTGAACAAATATTAGACAAATAGACAGAACTTTGTGAATGCTAATTTGAAATATGGGATTAATGTATAACAAATAAACATACCATCATTAAAGCTCCTAACCATAGTTCAGTACCAATAAGTATTAAAGTTTCACATCTGTCCATCTTAATCTTACAGCCACTGTTTCATTGTAATCAACTGTATATTTAAAAAAAAAAAATACTCCAGATGCCTTCTTACCTTTGTGCTAACGATACATAAACAGTCCATCCTTCAAAGAGCGACCTCTCAGCATCTCATTGCAGCTGCTCTAATCCTGTCGCTAAAATATGCGAATGCTTATGCATGAATGCATTGTGCGCGCGACATGAACTTACTCTCAGTTGAGCAAATGTACGCATCCATATACCCAGAGAAGTCAAGATTGCATCACCTCATGTTTCTTTTCAGCTGTGTGTCGGGGATGCTGAGGAGGAGGACGCCTGCACTCATATTGACGCGCATTCAGAGTTGATAAGAGCACCGCGGTGAGACCGGCCAGCATAATGTGCTCCCCTCACCTCTGGACACACGCTCTCCAACAGCACGTCACTGTGTGGGTAACCGCGAGCATTAAAACGCCTCTGCCCTCACTCTGCTGTTTCAGCATCAAACAGTGGACTTCATGTTTTGCAACTAAATATGAGGGAGAGGGGGGAATCACTAAATGTTTGAGGTGACGCGCAAACAACAACGAAATGATGTCTAAGTTAAATGAATTCTGCACCATTCCCGTTACTAACCAAGCCAAGTTTGTGATTAACCGTGCTGTGCTGAGATGCAATCAATCTGTAAAAAAATGATTAATTTCCCAATTAAAACATTTTTAAGTTTATAGGCTATATATATAGGCTATATATATTTTGTGTGTGTGTGTGTGTGTGTGTGTGTGTGTGTGTGTGTGTGTGTGCCTACTTAACTATATTTTGGGGACAAATTTGTACCCAGAAGTGACCAAAACCTGACAAAATCTCCAAAAAACTCCCTTTAGGGACGTCCTCATTTGTAAATCAGGTTTAAAAATAAAGTAATAAAAGGTTTTTTAAATATGTAAAAATGCTGAATGTCTCCTGTGATGGGTAGGTTTAGGGATAGGGTTAGTGTAAGGGGACAGAATATACAGTTTGTACAGTATAAAAACCATTACGTCTATGGAATGTCCCCATTTAGATAGCTAAGTAAACGTGTGTGTGTGTGTGTGTGTGTGTGTGTGTGTGGCCTGGTAAACCCTACGTTATGGGGACAAAATGTCCCCACAAGGATGGCAATATCCGAAATCCTTGTTCGTGTGGGGACATTTTTTGGTCCCCATGAGGAAATCAGCTTATAAATCATACTAAGTGATGTTGTTTGAAAATGTAAAAATGCAGAATGTTTCCTGTGATGGGTTGGTTTAGGGATAGGGTTAGTGTAAGGGAATAGAATATACAGTCTGTACAGTATAAAAATCATTGTCTATGGAAAGTCCCCATAAAACATGAAAACACAACGTGTGTGTGTGTGTGTGTGTGTGTGTGTGTGTGTGTGTGTGTGTGTCTATACATAGATGGTAACTATAAGAATGCCACTGTTCTTATAGTAAATGTTATATTTATCTTTTTCAAGGGAGATACAAAATTCATTTACAAAATTTACAATAAAAGTAATACGATTAAGAAACATGCCCTTGTATTATTTGCAGATGATTATTTGAAGAGTGCATTCATTTAAAACCACAGTTCCATAAATATATCCAGAAAGCTATAGTTAAATACAAAAATATTTGAAAAGGGTATGTTAAAGATTACAGTTTCTTACATGCTTTCAATCATTGTGGAGAGACAGAGGTTTGAAGGAAAAAATAAAACACCACAAAGCTATAAGCACATCCTCTGTGCCAGACTGTCAGTGGAAACATGAAATTATCTACATTCAAAATCTGATTCATTTGAGACTTCATATAAATGAGACTGCTATGAATTGTTAAAACACTTTCTATCCAAAGTGTGGAAGATCACTTCCAATTTTCGCAAACAATTTAATTGAAAAATGCATGACCAGTCCTTATCCAATTGAAATGAGAAATTAACATTATTATTCTGCACTTAGAGTCAAAGAACTCCAATGTACGATTTTAAAGTAACACTACAGATTTAAACTGCAATCAGTTTAGTAAAAGGTTAAAAACACCTGTTCCGAATCATTAATTAATGGGCATTACATCCTCAATTTCCTTTTAAGCACAAGTTTAACAAATACTGGAGGTTCTGAAGTAGGTTCACCAGAGCTTAATCATTACTATGACTTTTAAAAAAATAACATTATGATGCGTCTCTGAATGATCTTACATAGCACTACTCAACAAATACAGATGCCAACCACAATCCAAGGTCTTTAGCAGTGTTACTCATTACGCGGCTCGCCAAGCTTTAATTTGTGGCTCGCATGGCGGTAAATAATATGGTGATATGATCATGCAGTCACTACAGATATTTCATAAAAACATTAAAAACAAGTAGGGCTATAACATAACCCGCTAAAACTCAAAGTGTCCGCTCTATTACAAATAATAAATATAAGCAAAACGGCTCATATGTTCACAGTCTCAAAATTATGACCAGAAAAGGATCAATATTAAGACTGCGGTTTAATGTTAAAGTTTTGCATGCAAACATAGCCAGTCTGCAGAGTTGCCAGTTATGGCAGTCTTTCCAGCTATTAACGCCGAATCTGCTCTTGGATGGTTAGATACAAGATGGGCTGATCTAGAAAAAACATTTAAGGTCATTAAATATATTCTGGGATGAATATATTCTGAAAATCCTACTTTTTTTGTCATTAAGGGAAATCATCTCGTCTCAGTTACATATTTGACTGGTAAATCATAAAGAATGTTTTTTCCGCCCTTTTGTATTTATTGCATATTGTATGTTCAGGGATGACAGATTGACGAGCAGACGTGGTATTTATGACTGAATGTAATTTTTGATACTTTGTGGTAAAATTGGCTCTCCTACTGACTTTGTCCTGCCAGTGGGCTTCTCGTGAAAAAAATAGTGAAGACCAGACCACTGTTCTATAGTGAAGCAAGTTTTTCCAAAAATCAACACAGCTCAAAAATAAAAAGTTAATTTAACAATGCCAGTTCCCTTGTCTAGTTTTGATCCTCCAATGAAAATGGTCTCTACTAATCTGAAGAATCAACTATTGCGTTTATATGAGCAACAGGGAAGTACTGATTCATTCGGAATCGAATCATTGAATGATAAAAACTAGGCTACTTTCACAAGAATAAAAAAAAAAAACATTTATTCTTGTCCGTTTCAGCATCAACAATGGTGTCATAATTGACAGCAATTACTCTGCATGCAGAAATCAATAACAACATTCAAGATACATGTACTGCATACAGCAAACATGCGCTTCTATGAAGCATATATAACAACATAATATCCGGCTTACCTCTTCGCTTTGAGTACAGATGTTGGGCACAGTTTCTGTTAGTCCAGTGGTGCTGGGAGGGCCAGAGAGATTCCATTCATTAACAGGAGGAAAAGGTTCTCTGGTTTTAAAGCTTGATGGCTCTATGGGCTTATCCTCATTATCCTGGAGGCTCTCTTCATAAAATTCCTGGATATCTGAAAGAATGAACAGGTTGTAATGAAGTACATGAGATTATATAGCCATCAATACAGTTATAATCCCTATGTTCACAGAATCAAAATTTCATGAAAATACAGATGTCATGTCACACTTTTACCCTTATAAATTACTAGAACAAATTTCTAGAGACTAGAGTCATCCATACATGCATGCGCATTAAAACATGTTAGTAGCGCAATGCAAATTTATCAAATAATGTGTTTTACATTAATAAAGAGATTTACAAGCAAAACTATTTAATTTATTAGAATATAAAAAGTACAAATATTACTGAGTTTAAGTATTGTATTGTAATTAGTATTGTATAGCATTGTAAGTCATTTTGGATAAATTCATCATGGATAAATGGCTACAGACCATCGCTGTCTACACCAAAGATATATTTCAGTGTCAAGTGTCATTACTGCTAATAAATGGTAAAAAAAAATATATATATATATATATATATATATATATATGGCTGCACCACAAAAGGAGCCATCCATTGGCCATTATGCTGCCTTCAACACAGCAGTACAGAATTTATTTGAAAATGTAAACTGAATTCATCTTTACGTTTTTGTAAAAGTAGGCTGCACTGCACACCATGTCTTCCCACACACATAGCAGCTGACATCCACGTAACACACTAAGGATTTCTGTGTGCAGTGGCATAAGATTCTGATTAAATCTTTTTTTTTTTTAATTAACATTCTTTTGGCTTTCCAGAGATACTGTTGAGTCCTTATAGATGTTTTCAGCCTAAAACACAGACTAGATGGACTGATAATAACACCATGAAACAAATACTTATGGTTGTTATTTAACAGCACTTCCATGGATTCATGCAGAGATAAGTCAAAGCAAAATGAGGAGTTCAAATCGTGGAAACATAATGGTAAGAATGCACTGAGTTGTAACCCACTGAGCACAGCATAACTGGAAACTAAATAGAGCAATGAATGATGCATTTCAAATGCTTCTTAATTAAGTATTGAGGGATTTAAGTATGCACCGCTGTGCTTTGATTTTTCAAGTCAGTGTGGGCATATAAAGATGTTCTAAATTATAAGGGCAGGACATGCTACTGTTAACAGTTTACAACTGCAAAAATCCATTTGTCAAATATCTCACCCCAACCTTTTAAAGATGCACACGAACACTATGCACAGAGCAGGCAATATAAAACAAATATACAAAAACATTTCCGGATGGGTTCCGTTGGACTTTGTACAGTGCTTATCACCAGTAATTTCTTCTTCCGTTTTATCTTAATTACATAAACTCCCCAAAAGACCCAGCTTAAAAGTGAAACTCAAAGGATTTTCCCAAATTGACAAAAATTTGACAAATTACTTGAAATGACCACTAAGCAAAACCCAAAATGCCCATGATTTTTCTAAAAACCTAAAGGGATCATACACAAAAAAAAATCTAAAATTCTGTCATTACTTATCCTCAAGTTGTTCCAAGCCTGTATGAATTTATTTCATCTGCTGAACACAAAATATGATATTTTGAAGAATATGAGTAACCAAAGAGTTGACGGTCCATCAACTGGTTGGGTACTCATTTCTGATGACAGAATTTTAATTTCTGGGTGTAGGCTACTATCCCTTTTATAATGCTTTCCATGACTGTTGAAACCCTGCTTCTTTCAATTTTCTCTAATTGTCATTTGAGAAAAACATTCCCACAACAAGTTTAAAATGCTGTGTATCAACACCTTTATTTGCAGTTAAATAAAAAACAAAAAATAACTCTGCTGTAACACACCACTGAACTTGTCAAACACAAATAATGTTGAAGTCAAACCTGTTCCACCATTTCAGCACTGACAGCACACAAGACAAAATGCTAAGAAACTTCCTCGAGGAAAATAATTGGTTGTTCTAACAGCAACTTACCTATAAGAGCCTGGAAGAGTGTACTCTGAAATATGTCGATAACTCTCTCAATTGAAAGTCTGAGATGAGGGTCTCCAGTCTGACTGAGTTTAGTTCTGTATTCTTCCAGAAGCTGCAGTGCCCTCTGAGCATCTGAAAAATAAAATAAAATCATTATAAAACACTGCTGAAAAACACAAATATATATTGTTTTCCTTATAAAACAAAGAAAAACTAAATTTAAAAATATAGCCTAGATTAAGAAAAAAATAAAGATTTCTTTATTTCACTCATATACTAAAATATTGCCTATTAGCAACGGAATTTATATAGGCTACATTTTTAAAGACACCTCACCTTTTTTTCTAACTGGCATGATCAAGATTCAAAGATTCAAAGTCCCACACTTTGAGTCGCGTCACTTTGACTTGGCAGTGATCAACAATCACCGGTGATCGCTGAGCGGGTCAGAGTGACATGTGAGAGTGAAAGATCAATTGAAATAATCCCCCAATAAAAAAAAAAACTATAAACGACCACTTCACTCATAACCTGCTGTCAGAGGCGGCAGGACCCCTGGGCACTTTCATACAACTCTGGACTTATATCAACTTTCTGCAGACGAATGAATGGAGTAAATCAGAAAATCGCGGTGTGCATTACAAGTATTTGGGAAAAACTGCCTCCGGTCTGTTGCAATGGAAGTGGTAGAATTGGCAGAAATACGAATAATCCCTGTTGGAGTGCAAGTAAAGTTCACTCGTAGACGGGTTGCCGTCTACATCTCTCCCGGTCCCTTCTGACTGGAGTCCCTGATCCCCACACGTCCGTAATCGAAACTTCTTAAGCGCAACACTTCCTCTTTCTTCTAGTGTGCCCGAAATTCCCAAACTTTCCTGCAAAATGGCGACCTTGATATGCAAACAGATCACATGATCTACTGATCTACTGCCTTCCCTCTGCGCTCAAAGGAATCAGCGATCAGGTTTCTTCACTCAGCAGCTGCGAGAAAGCAGACGGTGAAAGAGAGAGGTCTTTATTAAGTTTATCCTCACTTTAAGTAATGAAATCTGGAGAAATTATATGAGAACTATAGAACATCAGTCTCGTTCAGAGCATATAGGTAGCTTACTGTGGTAGTAGCCTACTATAGCCCATCATGCCTATATCATTTTATTCAGTTTTATTTTAAAACTTAACTAACAATGACATTTTTAGTTATGTAGCCTGTACATCATCCCTCATTTGTTTGACATTTAGGTGAAGAAGAGTATCTCGTAAAAATGTTGTGACATCAGATCAATCCTCATAATCCATTGGCCGTTGTCTGCTAATGAAATGGCTGTGATTGAGGTTTATAGTCTCTTGAATGGCAAGCTGGAATTATTAAAATCCTGCTTTACTTACTGAGTACTATCACCCAGGACTAAAAATGAATCTTTGTGATTTCATGTTACTTAATAGGCCTACACATCAGTTAGTTGATTTGAGTGGTGTGCAAGAGTTCTTATTATATTTAATATTTCACAGTTTGTATAGTGACAAGTAAAGCTTAATGCTTTGTCTTCTTTTGGAATTATTTTCATTGATGGAGAAAAAATATTAGGCCTAACTAACTGGTCAAGTTTTCAATATATTAATAACTTTATAGAACTAAATAGCCTATTACATATTACAGTAACAATAAATAACATTAACAATGAGCAATAGATTTGTTGCAGTGCAGTATTTACTAATTTTGTGACATTATATATAAAAATACAACTGTTCATGTTAGCTCAGTTTCATTAAATAATGTTAAAAGACACAACATTAACTTACATTAATAAATGCTTTAAAATATTTTTTATTGTTAAAATGTTAACAGGCTAAGTAAGGTTAACGTAACTTCATTGTAAAGCGTTGGGACCCCGACAGGAATGATATTTGAATAATATGTTCACATATGCCAACCTCAATGAAAATACTTTACTGGTCACACACACTCATTCCTTCACAACTATCTGTATCAATATTTATTTAGTGTTTAGATCAAATAATTAGCATATTATGTTTTAATCGTTCAGTTCTGTAACAGAGTTTGTTTCATATGAGGCAACTTATCAAAGGCACACTGTAACCAGCAAAGACAAAGTCTGGCTAAGTTTGGCTTTTGTTGGTTGTCTTGTTCTTTGAAATGGCTTTTGTCATTTGAATCTTGTGAAGGGTGGATGTCGAGTCACAGGGTGCTGTCACATTGCCACAGTTTGGGTGGGGAGAAGTCTGCCACACACAAAAAAACAGTGGTGTCTTTCTCAAACAAACGCCCATTAGAGTCAGAGGCTATTTTCCAGAGCGTTTTAGAAACAAAGAAACTGTTATGAATGGCTGTATACGAGCAGAACATTTTCACAGATTTACAAAGATCCATTTATGAAAAATGTGTACGAATTGAAGGCCAACTGAATACTATGTCTGAGGAGTGCTTCCACAATTTTGACGATACTTCTGCCGCCCACACAGTTTGACAAGCCTAGTCTTGACTTGTTGTAGTGTCTGGTAATGCCTAATGGATTCTTACTATAAAAATACTATTGTATTATTCTGTGTCTCAGAACTGTATTCCCACAGCTTTGCTTATATATGAGCCAAGCAAATCAAATTTAAGTTAATAATGATATAATAGTTAATAATAGTACTTCAAACCCAGTTCACCTCTAATATGCATGTATGTAGAATTTCCTTTCAATATCTTAATGATTTATGGAAAGTTATTTCTAGGTTTTGTGTTGCTTTAAATAAATAGAGCTTTCATCCATCTGTGGTTATGTATAATTACAATTGTACACGCCCTCTGCTTTCTTTGGAGGCATGTAAGTGAAGAGTCTTGACGTGGAATGCATGGCTGTAACCGGACCTGAGCACTTCTAACCCTTCATATTGAAACCAGGGGGCATTACTCACCACATCAAGTGGATTGTCTAATAATGAAGAGCATTTCAAAGTATGTATCAAGGATGTGTCTCAGATTCACATAAGATTCAGAACATACATTTTAGACCACCCACAGTCCATTCCCTGACCTTTAGATGCATATTACACACAAAAAACAGGTGTGACCCAGTTGTTGTTTTCGTCTTTGCATTTAAGTTCTAACTCAAGGCAAGTCTAAGTCAAGCTGCAAGTCATAATTTTTAAGCAACAAGCCGTAAACAAATCATTAGTGCGTTTTGCCCAAATTAGTGATAATTATTAAATACTAAATAATATTAAATAAATGTAAGATTTATATTAGGAAGGCTTTTAGAATATGACTTCAGTTTAATTTCATGTTGGTTCAGTTTCACTATTTTTATTTATTGTGGAAATGAATTGTGATTTGCTACATATATTTTCACACATTTAAAAATATTCTAACTGATATATATATATACATTGTGGCTGATGACAACTGGGATCAGTCCGAAACAGGCATTTGCAGGGTTGTGAGGAATAACTAATACTAGTTGGTAAACTGAGTAAACATTTTAAACAATTTAGTTGCAAGTATAAAGACATTTCCTGTCCGTGGTTCTTGGCCAGATTAAGATGTAATCTGAACCAGACTTAATCTGACAGTCAAAAGTCTGGCTATGCGAGATTAGATGCCCCTAATTTAAGTATGACATTTGACACATTGCATAATTAGCATATCATAATGTGCATATTCCATTTTTGTATGTACAGTACAGCAATTAGCACATCATCAAGTGGAGTACATGATAAAGGTAACCATAACAATGTTATAAAGAAGTGGTTCTCAAACTTCTTGACTAATAGGCCCCTAATATAAGATATAATATTTCTTTCAGCATGTTCTACTATAGCCTAATTATATTTTAAAACTTTTTATTAACAAGAACAGGTAGCATCAATGTGTTAATTAACTAATGTTAATTAACCTCAATTTTTTTATTTCAGACTTTTTAATAACTCTCTATTAAAATTCAAAAGAGAAAATAAAAGGAAGAAACATTCAGTTTATACATTTTTATGTGTTTTTTATTTTTTATTTTATTTTTTTAGCATTTTAATAAAGTTAGATTATTTGAAAAATCATTTTAAATCATCCTGTGGTCCTGACTCTGAGGCCTCCTAGTGGACTCCGGCCCCCTGATTGAGAAATATTGTTATGAAGTAGACATCGCAATGATCATATGAGTGTATGAATTGTAGGCAGGCTCAAATGATTCTTGCCATTTCTGAAGTAATTAATCACACAACACTAATGATCCCAGTCATAGAATGCCAAGAGATTATTGTCATCTCATTTCTCATCTGACCTTGAATTGGCAAATTGTTAACAGCTACAATAGAGTCAAATCTGCACCCAGTCAAAGCCAGTCACGTCCTGTAATCAGTTTCCATTAGAAGCACCTTCAGATTTCTGCTCTCGATATATATCTGATGTGATTTCTACAATACATCACCTTGTTATTCTCAGATTGGCTTATCATGTGTAAATGGGGTTAATAATGATGCATTATTTGAATGATTTGTTTGATTAAATTATTAGTTTATATTGTAACAGTTCAATGGACTTTCTCCTTCATTGTGTCTGTTTAATGCCAGATTTAGACATTTTAAACTGCATAAATCTTTCAGTATCATGATGATAGCCTACATGATCAAACAATTATATGTTGAATGCATTTTCCTTTTATTGGTTTCCTTTGTACTTTCTTCTGTTCGTATGCTGAACGAAATGCAGACTTTTTAAGTACAGAATGTCCACTCACAATGTCCATTAGAGTTATTGAGGTTGTTATTACTTATTGTGGTGTGTACGACGCCGGCGAGGTTTAAATGCATCATTGCTGACTCGGGAATAATAATAATAATCCAGTAATGTGTATAAAATTGTGTTTCATTTTCTTAAGCAGCAGTGCTGCATCACTCAGAGCAGATCTCATCTGTGAGAAAGCTGAGATCCAGCAGTTAAGCTGCAGATCAGCAGCACTGACAAACTCTCATAAAATCATGTAAGCCTATCATGCCTCCACCTGTTATGGGTTTTTAGTATTAGAAAATGAATAACTAATACTGAGCTCTTTTGGTTTCATTAACGAGGTAAGTTCGTGAGGTAAATAATAAGTTCAAACTGCTGTAGGGCATAACTTGAAAACAGAAGCTCAGGTGAATATTTCAATATAAAAGTTGGTAAGATGTCAATTAAGTCATATTGTACGGTTTTACACGCTCTGTTTTTGTATATTCAAGAAAACATTCTATTCTATTTATATTAATATTCCATATCGTAACAACGTTTCTCTCATTCGCAAGCTCTCTTGTGTTTGTTTCGTCTACTATATAAATTAAACTTTAAATACTCAGTCAAAAATTTCCAGTGGTTGCAACATCAAGATAATAAAATATCTGAAGATATTGGAGACTATTCATCCAAACCGCTTGTCCTATGGTCACGGGGATGCTGGATGGGGGGACCATGTTAAGTTGTTAATTATTGTGTGCATACTGACACCTAGTGGATTTATTGGTGCAGTATCAAAAATGTGATCAAAACCAGACTGCAGGTTGCATAAATTGCTTAGACTGGACTTACAATACAAATATAAAAATAATTGTCTTTAAGACTGGTCATAACGTTTTGTGTCGGTTACATAAAAATAATAGGTTTCACTTTGTGTCTATGTCCTTTTAACATTTTCTGTTGACTATACATAACGTTGCACCTTCATGTAACTCTCATTAGTGTTAGTAGTAGACTGCAGGGTTGACTAACTGCTGAAACACAGTCTTAGTGGCTAGGTTTATGCAACTGGACAGTTCTTTGCCTGGTCTTTAAAAGGTAACATTTATTCCCAAACAGTTGGTCATATTAGTGTTACATTGTATATGTTATGCTATGCCATATATCCGAATAGATGACTAGGAACATGCGGTTACACCTTGGTGTGCTGTGTGGGGCTGTTTTTCCGAAGATGTCATATGAGACCAATCATGATTAACTATTCATATGTAATTCTTGACATTTTTGTTTTGTTTTAATTGTGATGGTCAGATGCACTTTAAAAAAAAGATAAAAAGTATGAAAAGGATTGGCTTTGTGAAGTCACTGTGGCAACAATCACTCCCTATATACAGTACGGTGCAAAATAGGCACGTTAGTATTTTCAACAACAACAAAAAAAGGTTTTAAACTGAAATTTCCTACTGGCACATACAGCAAAGATATAAATCACCTTTTTAAAACTATTTTTAAAGGTGAAAATACTAAAGTGCCTAAGACTTTTGCACAGTACTGTATTTATTTATTTTTGAACTTGTCTGTTAAGAAAAATAATTTAATAAATCCCTGCATTTCACTCTAACTGAAGGATTAAATGCTTTGCTTTAGAAAAATGATTCACTCTAGAAAACAATCAAACATACCTGCAATTTGCAATATTGACTCCAACACATGTGATGTTGAATGCAATGATGTTATATCATATATCTGCAGTCTGAGCACACCCTTATAGCATGGATATCTAATATTTTTAGCATCCTAAAATCCCCAACAAACCAACATCTATATTCTCTACTGGGGTTTCTCTACGAAATGTGTCTAAGGTTGCAAAATTATTGTCCTATGAAAAATTTAGTTAGTTAAAAATATTTAAAAACACCTTAGATGTTGTTCAGCACCTTCTCACAAAATCAGCCATACAGATTTTAGTTGTTTAGCAACAAATACCGTCCACCAGATGAGATAATAGGCTTTATTAGTGAGAAGCACAACAAATTAGCATAAACGTTTTATAATTTATGTTTTATAGTATATGTTTTATCATTATTTATTGTATAAATGATTGCTGTCTGTGTATATATATATATATATATATATATATATATATATAGGCCTATTGACATAAAATATTGTATTAAATAATTAAGTGAGGTAATTGTACATCTGTATACATGCTGGAAATAAATAATCTGAATATATCTGTATGTGTATTTTTAAGTACGGCTGGACTGTGATTTCTGCAGTTCTCACACATAATTGCAATAAATTGCTCTATGAAATTATTTCTATTGGTTCTCATCGATGCAGTAAAATTGGTTTGCTAATATCAAAATATGTTATTTAAAACACCACAAGGTGGCATGAGAGGTTTCAGAAGAGTTCCCACCCACACACTCAGATACTGTGATTCATGCTCTGTTTATCCAGATCACTTACTGGACTGATAAATTCACACAGAGAGAAAGACACGCTCACTCTCACTGTTTTCTTTTCCATGGAACAGGGAGGTGTAAATGACTAACCAATACGAATTTGCACCATGCCAAAATTATGAATTCCCAGGATGCCTATATGAAGCTTGGCCTTGGGATGATGCACTGCATGAATGGAACCGTTAGGATGCAGCACTGATTTAGAGCAGCTCTTGAATAGAGGCTGTTCTGTCTGACATGGATTCTACTGGACTAGAGACGTCTGGATTTTCACATCACCAAGCAGCAGAAGGACTTTGAATGTCTTATTGGGAAGATATCATGTGAGTGAAGTCAGAATATTACATTTAAATTATTAAATATCCTGACGCAAAAAAAGTTGTCATATTTGATAAACGTTATATTCAGAGTATAGTAGCCTAAATATAATATATAGTTCAGTAATATGATATATTTGTATTGAATTCAATATACATTCTTGTTGAATCTAAATGTCTTTAAATATAGGCTATTAAAATATATGTAAACATATATATTTTTTGTGTTTGTTCTTTTTCTAAAGTGCAATTATGCAAAATATTATTGCATTATTTTTTATATTTTAGGTAAGATGTGAAATAGGTACAACAAAAATCAGGTGAGATAAACCAAATCAAGATAATACAGTATTACAGACACAATGACCTTTTTGCTAAATCGTTTAATTAATGAAACATTTATAGTGCTTTTCTCATGTACTGTACACCCAAAGCGCTTTATAGTCATATCAGGGGGTTTCTCCTCACACACCACCAGTGTACAGCATGTACTTGGATGATGAAACGGTATTCACAGTACAACGTTGTCAGTGCACTTGTCACCGGTACTTACCCGGATTCGAAACCCGGGTCGCTGGCATGGGAGGCAGTTGTGCTAACAAGGACCCTAAAGACCGCAGCCTCTAGTGTGTGCTTCTTATAGGCCAGGGGAGTGAGATTAAAAGGCACAGCTCTTACTGGCCCCTCTACTCTTCACTCCCACCCGGGTCACGGCACCAAATGTAACCGGTACTACTTGCCCCGCTCCAAGCTGGATTCGAACCCGGCATGCAGGCATGGGAGGCGGACGCAGCCTCTAGCGTCAGTCGTTAACTCGTCTCTTGAGTCCAGGGGAGTAAGGTTTACACGCACAGCTACGTCCATTACACGCTCACCACATTCCAGCTAAAGGTGAGAGGAGAGAGACCGATAGAGCCATTTCAATGGATGGGGATTATTAGGTCATAACTGATAAGGGCAAATGGAGGGAATTTAGTCAGGACACTATAGGATTTTTAATGACCACAGAGAGGCATGCAGGACCTCAGTTCTCAAATGAAGGACGGTGCTAGTTACAGTCTCCCCGTCACTATACTTGGGTGAGCACCCCCTGCTGGCCTCACTAACACCTCTTCCAACAGCAACCTAGTTTTTCCCAGGGGGTTTCCCATCCAGGTACTGACCAGACTCAAACCTGTTTAGCTACAGTAGGCAACCAGTCTTGGGCTACAGGGTGATATGGCTGCAGCTTGTTGGTGTGGACAGGGAACATGAGCATCGTTTTGGCGAGCATTTGGATCTCTGGCCACACCGAAAGTGGGCTCGCGGTAATATGTTAGTATACTGGAGTATTTTTACGGTGTCACGAGACCACTGACAGCCATATTTACAGGCCGTGAAGAGTAACAGGAACAGTGATAAAATCTTTCAAAAAAGATCAGAGACAATCCCAAGGGTGGAACATCTAATGGTAAGTCACATTAAAGCCTGCTTGTTAGCACAAAGATTTTAACGGCAGTGCTAATCTAACCAGTGCTCTTACTGTAATTATACTTTTACTGTATAATCATACCAAACAATCTGTAATTGTTTATGATTATTGTTAATGATTGATAATAATAATTAACTAATTTAATTACCTGTCAAATGTTCTTTGTCATAAGCCATTGATGTCTGCTTCTTGACACATATTGCATAGAGTGTGCAAATGGTATAATTAATTTAGACTTTTTGAACACTATTGATCTCTTTACCCCACTGAACACACTCAACAATGACCTGCATGCAAAATCAATGTGCTCTAAATGTGTGCTCACACACAAACATCCGCTATTCATGGTTTAGATGTTGTTTGATAGTTACACCCTCACCCAGTAATAAATAAGATAACACTGACATCTAATGCACAGGACTGCCACTTTATTAAAACAAAAGTACATTCAGAATCATTTGCCTGCAGAATCATTTAGACATGATGAACCTTTGATGGCTCTCATGAGAACCCATACAGTAAGTCCTGTCTTTTTTCTTTCTTTTTTATATTATTATTAAAATCCAATTAGTTTTATCATACTTAGTTACACCCTTATGCCCTAACCTCATTAAAGTTCATGAAAAAGCCAATGCCTAAGCCTCTTGAACCAACAGAAACATATATTTTTTAAATTATCACTCACAGCCCCTGAAACACTTCATACTGAAGAAAACGTATATTGTAGACCAGAAATGCCCAAATCAGGGCCTGTGAGACAAAGTTTTCCCGGAATGACCTTTGATTTGGCCTGTCATGCCATATTACAAGAGGGGGAGGGGGAGGGGGAAGGGGGGGGGGCACATGCTATTGAAGCATATCTTAATTTCTCATTTATCTTTTATTTTATTTTGTATTGAGAGTACAAGTGAATTTGATTAAAAATGTTACATTTTAATATAATATAGTTGGATATCGTGCAGCATTTAATTTTGGCCCACGTCCCTCAATAAAGTTTCATTTTTGGCACTTCCTAAACAGTTTCGACACCTCTAGCTATAGACAATTCATTGTGCTTTCATTTAAATTAATTTTTAAATTGAAGTTGATGAATGAGATGAATGAATAAGATCATTTGTTTAAGAAGTTTCATTTGTTCTCTTCTTAAATTTTTAAAGATGCATCTTTTAAAAACTACTGTCAACAATACCAGTATTTTTACTTGTTCATCAGGCAAGTGTCATCTTGTATCCTTCTAAAATGTGGTCACGGTGTCTTTCTCACCACATTGTATATATAGAGGGTCCACCTTTACGCAGGTTAATGCTTGTTGGAAATGAATCATGCATAGATCACAGCAGTAAAAAAAAAACAACTCTGGAATTGATTCAGATCCAACTTCTTTATATCTTCATGATCTAGAAGGATTCATTTTCGTACTCCCCGATTTCACTCGAGAAGTTTCCAAACTCACCTCAGCATTGATCATCTGCGCTCTCCAAAAATGTGCTTGTCTCCTTCATTGTTGAAAGCATGATGACCCTGAACTCTGTCTCTTGTTTCTCCTGGCACCTCCTCATGATATCTATCCTCCTACTTGTGGCACTACTTCCTCTCCCTACTTCCTGTTCATCAATTAAAGTAGTTAACTTTGTTTGGGAAGCACATATGTCAGACAGACAGAATAGTGTGTTTTATCTTAAATCATTAAATCGAACTGACCAAGTGAACACACAATATGCAGTGTGAGACCAGATCGGGGCTTGAATGTCCAGTAAGTGAGCGTCTATACAGCAGGTCACATTTCAATTCTCCATTAGAGTTTGTCACTGGTGCTCATGATTGACAGTTCTACATCTAACAGTTGTGAAATATCAACTCCTCTTTCTCGAAGTCCACAGAGAAAACATCAAAACTGAAACAACTTTCACTGTTTCCAGTTAGCCTAACAGTGCTAGAACTGGAAACAGTGAAAGTTGTTTCAGTTTTGCTTTTGTGCATATATTTTCCAAAGTGTGATGTTTTTTTCTTCTTCTTCAGGCTTGTAACATCTAACTAAATGTAATTAATGAAATACTAATTATTTTTAGTCTTTAAAAGTAAAATACATTATTTTGACTGCAAATCTCTGAACTTTAAACATTGTTATCTTTCATAACAACTTAAGTTATCTTTTCAGTTGTGATCATCTCAGGAAACAGTGGTTAAAATCACTATATTCAATCAGTAGCTAAAAATAGCTTTCAATATTTACATTTCAAAGTTCAATATCTCTTGAGCTTGCCATTTCTTTTTTAAGAGGACTTTGTGATTTTGATGATCTGTACTATAAAACCCTCATTGATAAATGCTACAGAACATAGTTGTCTTATAGAATTGTCTTCTTTATGGAATAACTAAACTTAAGAGTTTAAGGTGGTAGTGGCGTTTCACCCCTACTTTCATGTTAACTATCTTGAAACATTTCCAAATAAACCTTTGATATACATTATAACACACACACACAAATTGGGTTTTCATGTTTTAAGGGGACATTTCTAGACAATAATTTATACTGTGCTAACTGTATATTCTATCTCCTAACCATAAACTTACCCATCACAGAAAACTTTCTGCATTTTTACATTTAATTAAAAAAAAAAAACACATCACTTATGATTTATAAGCTGTTTTGGGACCAAAAAATGTCCCCACAAGGACAAGGCCTTTGTATATCACATCTTTGTGGTGACATTTTGTCCCCACAATGCAGGGTTTGCCACCACACACACACACAGTATATACAACGTGGCCTAAAGAAATGTGAATATAAATGAAAGAATTCACACAGTCAATTTTATTTAACATAATATAATTTATACCAGATCTTGGAGTCTTAAAGGCCTGAATAATTTACATTGATGTACATTTACTTTTGACAGGCTGATGAAAAACATGAACTGCATCTGAAGATAACGCTGGTTCAATTATTCTTGCCCATACAGCTCCAACATTTAAAAAAAAAAAAAATCATGAAAAATCATGAAAAAAAAAAAGGTACAAATAAAAAGAAAATTTATTGTCGGTTTATTGTCGCACAACAAATTTCACACATCAAACAGGCCACAAATAGATAGCAATTAAATGGACAAGAAAGAAAAGAAGAAAAATCTTTTCTTTTGGCCTTGCCCTCTCATACAGTCCAACTACGTATGATACAACTGATGCACATACACAAAGTTACTGGAATGCTTTGAATTAATGTTTTTTTTTGTATGTTTTTTCTGACATTTTTCGTTCCTTTTTTTGCTTTGTACTTTTACAAGTTTCTTTTGAGATAACATGACATGGTCAAACCACAAGTAAAATCTATTTCATAGAGAAGCATCAACTTCAAAGCACCGTTTGGTAACCAGAGATCACTGTCAAAAATGGCTGACCTCCTAACAATATGTACAAAAATATAAAATGTAAATAAAAATACAAACAAATTTTTCCTTTTAAAGTATTTTGTAAGAAGGTAGAACTTTGAAGTCTTTTCTACAAAATCTGCAGTTTGGTGTGTGTACACGGATGCGGACTCTACTTGATGATGACCATGTTTTTTTTGCCTCGTCCAGTGGACAAGTTCAGGAAAGGAGGGATGAGAAGATTTCCAGCAGAGAAGCTTCTTACACATCAGTCTTTTGCTTCTTAGGTTCAACATCATCCTGAAAAAGGTGGCCAGACAGAGTTAAAACACTGCAGTTATGAGATCAGATTTATAAACTTTTCTTATTTGAGGGTTTCAATGATATGAAGTGCTAACTTACCTCATCTTCGTCATCCTCAGCTGCTCTTTTTCCAGTGCCACCCTCAGCCTCATCATCTTCATCATCATCATCACCTATAATGTAGTTCATTCTTAGTAAAGCAACTTTCTTTATGCTTTGGTTGTCAATGCATAAGTGGAGCTAAAGCAGCATGTCTACATCATTCTCACCACTCTTATTCAATTAGTTCCTGCATACTTAAGGCCTTACCTTCTACATCATCTTCCTCATCCTCTTCTTCAGCCACATCATCGTCTTCCTCATCTACTTCATTTTCTGGATCACCATTCTCCTCATTTTCCTAAAAAATAAATAAATAAAAATAAGTGAGTAATCATGGGTAATACCTAGGGTCATTTGATATTATTTACAAGCAGTAGGCTACTGATGTTGTTGGCACTAGATAAAGTTGCGGAAACTTACAGCCTTTCCATTTGCAGGGACATCCTTTCCATTTTCTGCCTCCTCAACCTGTTTCTTTTCTTTAAGGTCCTAAATGAAAAAAAATGACAAATATTTGTAATTGCTTTAGTTACTTATCTAGGAAATACAACTAGACCAGTGCCGAATTTAAATCCTCTCTTATTCGTGGAACGTGCTTTCATTTCACATTTGAAACGCGACACTTCCACGCTCTGTATTCATTGGATGCCTGTCTCTTCCATCCCCGCCTGGTTTAAAGACCATATTGAGGTGTTGTAATTTGATACGTCGATGGCGTTACCGCCAATACGCGCTGTAGTTCAGTTTATAATCCACCTCATTACTCTTGATAAAGACACGCCCGCTAAAAAACTACAACCCCCAGATTACAATTAATGCATATTTTAACTCAGCCAATAAGAGCGCGAACTTGACCAAAGAGAGGCAGGACCGATAATAAGTCTCAGAGAGAGAGAGAGAGAGAGAGAGAGAGAGAGAGAGACGGGGGGGAACAATAGCGTTGTGCATTTGAGCCTGTAACAATTCGTTTTTCGAGCACTATATAGTTGTTCCCTCGAGAATGACCATTATTATCAAGAGAAGCCGTTTTATTTATCAAATAATTTAACACACTGCATTTTGTTCGTTTTAAAATGCAGACTTTTCATCTCTCGCTCGCTCGTATTAATAAATGTAGGTCATAATCATCAGCTTTTAAGCCGGTTAGCGTCTATCACGCCTGCAACGCCTTCTCACACCGTCACCATTACATGCCTCTTTATACCACCACTGAGCGTCAATGAGCCATACATGAATAATGAACATATGCCAGTATCTACAGCATAATACTGACCCATATATCGATCAAACAAACAGCGTGGGCTTTGACCTTATAGCCTGAAGCGCAAATCATCTCCGTTTTTCATAGGCAAACTAAAGAAACGCAGGCTTATCAAGACCAGGACGCAAAAAAAAAAAAAAACTAACAAAGGACAAACGGGTCAGAAATGTTGTGCTCACAGCTGGTTGGCGAGTCCAGCGATCCTTATATGACATCAGCAGAGATTGAGAACAACACGATTGACAAGTCTGGCGGAAAACGATCGTTTAGGTTGATGCACTGTACGGGGCCGTTCACACAGCACACGTACTCAAGTGCACAAGCAGCCAGACAGAGGGCAACGGAACGGAACAGAACGAGATACGTTTTTAAAAGTTGAACGGACCCACTGCGCCTTAAAAACGCGGCGCTCATTCATGAAACGGTAGAAGAACATCGAGAAACTAACCTCAAAGACGTATGTCTAGGACATGTTTACATTTATAACCAATGAAATAATAGAGCAGCTGCCTGTTCTGATGTCCCTTAACTTCTGGTTCGCGCTCACCTCCTGAGCTGACCGCGGCACCGCGCGCTGCAATATGAACTCATTCAGTCAGTCTGACTGCAGCATCCGCAGCAGGGTTTCGCGGGACAAGTATACACAAACTGACATCGACCATAAAAGTCATTGAATATTTCAATAGCCGCTGATACAATCTAAACCGTTTTTCCGTGCACTAAAAGAGAGACCTTTTTTCTTTCATCTGAGAAATGATCACCCATCCTGACACTTCTGTAAGTACCGGGCAGGTAAACTATAGCCCAATAAAGCTCATAGCTTAAGTAATTGTATCAATAATGTATGATGAACTCTCAATTTTACAACAAAAAAGCGAATTACAACCCGAGCTGGACATAACTTAAAAAGCAACGCGACCTAACGCTCGGTAATGTCCCCGTAAATCCGAGGAAGGTTGGCTCTGATGTTAACAAGGTATTCCAAGATCAAATTCTGTTTTCATAACACTTAACATTGGTCAAACGTAAAGCAGACACGTTCAGACATCATAGAAAAAGCGCTTTATTCACAGTGGCATCATGAATCGTGAGGGCTGCAGTAACTTGTGTGACAGATCGGGCTGCTCGCTGACGAATCACCGCGTCTCGCTCTCGCGGACTGTACACGGCACCTTCAATTATCAAGTCTACACGAGGTAATAAAGAAACTTGTGCAACAAACCATAAGCAGAGTACAGATAGTGCTTACGATTATCTGCGTCCATCATGTTTTTTTTTAAGAGGAACCGAAAAACCGCCTGCATAAACAAAGAACCCGCGCATAATCCGAACAAAAAGCCTTTTAGTTGCAAATGTCTCCGTAAAGAAGCCCAACTTCAGAGCACCTAACGTTTTACAATACACGAAGTCCTCAAAGTGTCAGTGAGCGGTCAAAACACTGACAAAATGTGCAAACAGTGTTCCAATAATGCTGTATCCCATGCCAAAATTCCTATTTTACAAAAACCCGTTTATTCAAATGAGTAACGTTAATAACGCAGCATCTCTATAAATCAGGGTATAACTTAAGTTGCATTACCTTGGCGGAGACTTCCGAGCTGGTATCGACTTTTGTGTCAGCCATTTTTCCTAAATATTAAGAATATAATGGGGTCTCGGAACAAAATAATATAATGAGAAATACGAGATGTGTATAATTAAAAAAAAAGACTATTAAGCGTCTGTAGCGAGCTCACACAGGCGGTAGAGCTGTTAATATAGAAGACTAGGCGGAGTTTGGAGGCGGGAGGTTTTCGGTGATTGGCCAGTGAGGAAAAACTCTGATCTTCTGATTGGTCAAAATGGAACAATAGACAGTATTTCTACAAAGTCAAACTCCGCCTCCAAACCAACCTCTGACTCATTTATGTGTGGAATAACTGTCGATGCATACTATCCTGGTCAATCTCCCCTTGATGGATGGCCTAGATGGGCTCATCACAGTTAAAAGAAAAAAACTGTATTTAAGACTATAATTTATACTATTACCATTATAAGAATCTATAATGGTCCATATTGTCTCAAACACTTATTTTTACTCACAGAGAGCCGACCAAGTCTTGTTTTTACATTTTTGTAATGTTTCTCTCTCTCTCTCTCTCTCTCTCTCTCTCTCTCTCTCTCTCCATATAGTGACATTTACATGTCATTACATAACCACTGATCACATCGTTACTCGTGTCATCATTTCGCCCAAAAATATTTTGTCAATTTCTTTGAGATGTCTTGTCCAGCAGTGATATTCGCATCTAATTGATATGCAAGCATTGAGGTCAAGATAACTGCTTACCTAAAGTCATCTTGTTTATTTTAGGTGACGCATAAACTTTTGCTCTATTAAAAGAAAGGTCACGGTCAATGAATATAATATTGCGGCAGTTAGTGGACGCCCCACTGGTGAAACCTGCTCAACATTTGAGTGACAGTTTCAAACCCCGCCCCTTCACCGATCTTTACACTGGGAATGTAAAATTTCATCCTGGGTGATGTATGAGATCAGTTATTGAGATATAACATAGGAAGGAACAACGCCAAATAATATGCTGCCAGTTCTAGCTATTAGAGTAAGACAACAATCATATTCGCGATTTTTTTGTTAGATGCTTGACCGAGATCTTGTCCTTGTTGGCAAACACGGATTGTTTGGTGGGCTAGTGAAGGATAACGGATATGCGCATCAAACTAATCGCTTTATAAACATTACCAGTGATGTTTTGACATTTCAAGCTATTTAAAATCTGCACGCTGCGGGGAAAATGTAATGGAGTATGTCTGTACCTCACCAAAATGGCCGATTGAAATACCGTATGGCGTCTTAAAGTCTCCTTATTGGCTGATTGGGCCGAACGAACACAGACTTGACGCTTTGCGAACGCTGAGTGGTTGGTACCAACGTCAATCAACGGAAGTACCTAGTTTAAGGTGCTAAAGAAAACATGGAACTGGAATATACTGTATTTTCCCTTTTAGTTATCCCGTTCCATGTCAAGGACAGATGAAAGGTGTTAGCAAATACACGTTCAGGATTAAATTTTCACAGGGTATGTGGGGCAATTACAAACATATTGTTCATTGTCACATTTATAATAATTTAGCATGCGCTTTTATTCAAAGAGACTTCCAAATGAGAAACATTACAGGCTATTTATCCTGCAAGAGCTAACAATAGTCCCAGTGCTGCAATGGCAATTAAAGTGAGAGCAAGCTGGAGTAGTAGCCTAGAAGCTAGAGTAATTTTTTGTTTTACAATAAAGTTGGTTTGTTTATATTTATTTAGCTTAAATAACTTTATGTAGTAAATTTTAAATAAATTTAGCTAATTTATTAATTATTTTGGAAATGTAACTTTAGCCCACCGTTATAACTTTAATTCAGAGGTGTGAAGAGCCTAGCCTACCTGAAAAAAATACTTGAGCAAAGGGGATACCTTATAGCGAATATGACTCCATTACAAGTTCCAAATTACCAATTCCAATTCGACTTTAGAAAGAAGAAAATGTGAATTTGGGCCATATGAGTATTTGATGTGAACAGTTTAGTATTTTACTGGTACTGAATGTAGGCTCAAAGATGCACTAGTCCTCAACACCTTTGAGACATTAAGTGAAAACAAGAACCTTAAATAAGAATACGTTAATTTGTAGAAATTGGGTTTATTTAAAAAAAAAAAAAAAACTAAAAACCTCAAAATTCCAATAAATCAAAGTCGACACAACAGCCTCTAAAGCGTCTTCAAACACTCAAGTCTCAGTTAAGCTCAAGAGCTCAAAAAGGCCATAAGTAAACCAATATCCTTCAAAAAGCTCTCTTCAATATAATGGATAAATAAAACAATGTTAAGTAAAATTAACCAGTCAAAGTCTACTTGCACTGGACATGATGGTTTCAGTCTCATTACCGGTTGCAGTCATGTCCTTGACTCATAAATCAAACACATGCTAACACAACTAGCCTACCCTACTCACATTCATGTAAAGTAACCTTTGTGACAAGTTTGGGTGAGTGAGGGCAAACACACATACTGTACCTTCAATGCCCTGTAGATCGCCCTGTAGTACCTTCAATCGCTTCTTTATAGCAGAAATAAACTGCTGCAGAAAAAGTTAGGTGCCATACAAAATGTAACGCTTAATTTGCATTACTCATCACAAATGCATTGAAGAAAAGAGTAAACATGGGATACTTTAATGTAATTAAAGTAAAATGTAATTAAGTAGAGAGTAAAAGTTGCCCATATCTTTGATACTCAGTAAAACTACAAAGTAGCCAAAAAGATTCTTATACAGTAACTAATTACTTTTAATCAAATACTTCACACCACTGCTTTCATTTCACTATTCTTATTAGAGCCCTGTGACTTTAGCAGACACTTTCATCCAAAGCCATTTACATTAGCTACACTAATAGCATATATGGATCAAACTGAAGTTAAGTGCCTCGCTCAAAGGCAAAATGATGATGATGATAGAGCAGAATTGTGATCTTACTAACACACCAGTTCCTGGGTCACTGCTGCTTGGAATTAAACCTGCAACCATCAGAACAGCACTACCACCGTCTCATCCATCTGTAATCTGTCATTAGAAAAACAAAAAACAAATGTTAGATATTTTCTACTCCTGAGATTGAAGCAATTTTTGATGGTGTCAAATTACATCCATCAATCTATCTGGGATGCACAAGTTTATAGGCCCAGAGGCTGTGGCCCACAGTAGGAATATGTCTCACTTTCAAAACAGACACATATTTTAATATATTTTGTAAAAATATTAATATTATTTTGCAAGCTATGAGGATATGTATCTAATTTTGCTAATCCGAACAAGCCATTGATTATTTAAAAATAATGTAGTAAAATAAATATAGCATATACAAATATGATTTTTGTTTAGCAAACAGAAGTGTATTTGTCCTTACTCTGACTCCATTTTCTTAACAATAGGACTCTTAACAGTATGAAAGTTCTCCCCCTTGTGTTATGGGAAACACACTATTTTTTTTAAGACAATCAATTATTCCCAGCATGCAGAATGTTGTGATCATTCAGAAAAAAAAAATATTTTGTCCATGGTCCCTTTGCGAATTAGAGAATTAGTAGACACTCTGCTTAATATGCTAACACTTTATTGTGATGATCCTCCAACAGACATTCTACTGACTATAGCCTAAGTAAATATGCAAATAAACATGTCAACTTATTCTAACCCAATCTTATGTTACCTAAATTGAACAGAATGTTAAAGGGACCATCAAAATAACGTGAAACAGAATTTACTGTTCGCCAGTCTATTGTACATTTGCATCTGTCAAAAGTCTCATCAATGATGAAGATCTGTGAAATGTTAGTCACCACCACACGGTGCAGTGAAACAATCCTGCTCCATCTCCCCCTCTCACATCTTCTCCTCTCTCTCTCTCTCTCTCTCTCTCTCTCTCTCTCTCTCTCTCTCTCTCTCTCTCCATTACCTTTGCTTAAAGCCACTCCTGTACGACAAACTGTGAGAGGGCTTTCTCAGTGATCTCTGGCATCTAAATGGAGTCTTTTCCTGTCTGCAACAATAATAACCAATCTGGAAATCCCCTGCTTTGCTGCTGTCTGGTATGGCTGGTCACGTGATCTTGCAGTCCCAGGAGCCCTGAGCCCTACTTGCCCTGGTCTCTTGGATGGTCCTGTTTACTTACACAATCTTATTGCTGTTAAGAATTCACAAATGGCCTTGGGACTGAAACACGACATCTAGCAGCACAAACTAGGAGAGGAATTGAATTATGTTAATTATTCTGTATTTTTATCTTACCATCATGGATGAATAGTTATATATAGTATAGTATAGTATATCTTAATTATATTCATATGTATATATATATATATATATATATATATATATATATATATATATATATAATCCCATTAAATTATGGTTAAAAAACAACAACAAAAAACTGGCAGATGTGTTTGCCAGAAATTCAATACTCTTATGGTGCACAGGGTCATAAAGGCAAAACACTATCAGGGTAACACTAAAATAATGCAAAAACAAGTCAGTTCAAATCCTTTATTGTCAAATGCACAGTTAAATAAAGTATTAATAAATACATAAGAAGAAACATAAATTACAAATATACAAACAGTGCAATATATAGTAGTGCAATATGGTACAGTATATTGTGTAAGATCTGTCCAGGCGGCAATTGTGCGTCAATGCCTGAGGTGTGGAATATGAATGTATATTCTCAGTCTACGTCCTGCATCTCACAAGAGGTCTGAGCATATGTATTATATCATTTATTATTTCATATAATAAAAAGGCAATGTTAGGCAGAATCAATCTCAGACACTATTCACTTTAATTGTACAGAATGGAACAACGTAAGTTGAGTGAGTAAATGACAGAATTTTCATTTTTTTAGTGAACTGTCATTAAATAAAGGTTATACTGTATGTAAAGGTTATATGTAAAAACTAAAAGTAATCAATCAAATAATAATCAAAGTCAACAGTGTATTAAGGTAAGAACTATTTCATTTGTTTGTCTGTTCATTTGTTGTCCATACACATTTCAATGTTATTGTTCAGGGCCAGGCATTTCTGCAACAAAAAAAAGGAAAAAAAGTGTTGTGTCAGGTGTAATATTTTACTGTAGTCATTAACATAACTTGTAACGTGAGGTTTTGTTCCCAAGGGTAACAGCAGTGCAACAAACGTTTCCATAAAATTACACTTAGTAAAATGTGATCTTTGTTTATATATGCAATGCTTCCACAAACCCTTGTGGGTTTCGAAGGGAAGAGTTCGTTTGATCTGGGATTCTTCCTTGTTTCTCGTCTTCCGCTTTCCTAATGTAGTAGGGCAGGACTGCAGACGCTCAGCCTGCAGCGTTTTCCACTCTCTCCTTTTTCCTTTTTTATTTAAATATAGCCTTCACTCATCCTGCAGCAGAGGGTCCCAGAGTTTTCCCACAGCTGGGATAAAGAATGAGGCCCATACTTTAATTCAGAGCAGCAACATAGGTGTTCTTGCTCTAAACTCTTCTTTTCTTCTCTTCATTCATTACAAAACATACCTCCTTCACATATTTGGAAACCAAGCCTTGCAGATCTAATATCAGCATTTTTTTTTTTTTTTTTTTTTTACAAACATTTGGAAATGGCCAAAAACGGAGGTGAAAACGACATGACATTAAGCTCCTCTTTGGCTCATGGGTGGCTTAGTGTCACTAAGGCACAAAAGAGGAATTCTGTCCAGGAGACAGCAGTCGATGAGGCAGAAATCAATGAAGCTGATGCATGCAGCATGTGACCCAATGACCCTGAGCTCTGTGATGTGTCTCAGTGCTTTTTACGCCTAATTGAGTATGTCAAAGGCTTATTCCGGGAGTTTATTCATGATAATTACCAGCTTACTGTTTGTTGTGACTGAATATTCTTAAACTAATCATTACCCTGAATATAAAAGAATAGGATCTATTTGAAATGAACACCTCTTTCCTAACTTGTTTTTCAAGCCCAAAGTATTATCACCTCTAAGCAGGTTATGGGAACATCAGTGGTTTTTGTTTACATCTACAATCTTTATTGGTAGATGTGAGTCTCACTTCCTTCCTTTCTGTTGCTTTGCATGACTGCAAAACAGCCACAGTAGGCCTGTCAAAGCGCTGGAAGTTTGGCAATCAGATTGGCGAAGAGTTTGCACCTTCTGTGCTGGATTTAATTGAAGCATTTGGTTTGTTGTAGTCGAGCCTGTCATCTGACTCTTGAACATGAAAATTGGCCCGGTGGTTCTATGAAACAGCAATTTCTTCAGCTTAACAGTTCCACCACTGACATAAATGTTACTATTTATGCACTCTTCATCAAAGTTTAGCACACAGCATATTTCAAATTTGAAAGTAATTTTTAATTTGACATAATGTAAATGATTTAATATGGAGACGAACTATAAAACGATTCATATTCAATATTACATAATTAATATTTAATTTAAATACACAGTGTGAGACTTTCACATGGTCCGGGAGCCCCTCCTCCACAGCAAGAACCAACCAGATCTACTTGTGTTAAAGCCTAGGTGGCACTGATGTGCATTAGACCTATAAAGCTGCAGAGCTCACAGATGAATTCTCACATTCTGGCTTTACAGGAAGAGTCTTCATCGAACAAGTTATGATGAACAGCAATCCCACGTCATCATTTTCAGACTGTTCCCAGCTATTTGAGCCACGGTAAGTGAACTTTCACAGCAGTCATTCATTCTATCTAAAACAGCTGTGCACTAATGATGTTGTCTCTGGTTTTAATTTCATTTCTGCTGATTAAAAGAATCACAAGACGTATTAGATGCATATGACTGAAGCATTTTAAGCGTTCTGTAACCATTATATCATGTGGCATCGCTGGTTTCATATACATTTCAGTATAAAACATCTAAAAAAAGAGATAAAACACTGTTAGACAGAGCTTGTTTAAAGGGTGTGGTTAAAATGTACCCATAAAATAAATGGCACATTTAACCTTTAATTAAATGCTTCTTATAATTTTTTTAAAGATCTATTTAAATATGACTGCCTTTATAAAAGTACAAATACCAAATTACTAGTCTGTGCGTGAAGTGTGAATGGAGGAGACTGAACAATGACAAAGGATTGAAATTTGAGGGTTTTTATAACTTTTGATAATAAAAAAACTAGTATGAACAGCTCTATGAAAAAAAATTATTTATTCCATCATATCATTTTTTTTTTTGCAGTCAAAATTGCACTTGTGCCTTTTCTATCCCTCTTCTATTTTGTTAATTCACACAGTGACACACATAGCTGACTGCTGTCCTATGGGACACATCTGAGAAAGATCAGACACACACACACACACACACACACACACACACACACACACACACACACACACACACACACACACACACACACACACACACACTCTCTCTCTCTCTCTCTCTCTCTCTCTTCCATCAGTGCATTGCCTCTTAACTCAACATTGTGAAAGTATAAATATTATAAATTATAAATAATAACCTAACCTAAAGAAATGATACATAATATTGATGTAAAAGTGAAAATCAAATCACTAAAGAAAATCACTCTTAAATTATTTTATTTTGACATAAAATATGCCAAATAAGCATTTTTATTTATGCTACATCAAAATATTTTATCTAATAACAACAACAAAAAAATGCTTTTTGTGGTAAGATTTAAATTGGGTTTAAATCAAATATATTACTTAATAAGGTTGCACCTTATTTTAAAGTGCACACACTTACATGTACTTACAGTGTACGTACCTAAGAAAGTACTGGTTTATTTAAGGCACATGGGTAATGTTAGGTTTAGGTTCAGGGTTAGTACTAGTTATTACCCAGTATTGTAAAAACTATAATAAGTATAGTATGTACGTGAGGAACAGGACTGTAAAATAAAGTGCAACCCTTAAAAATACAGAATCAACCTACTGGGTTACAGCAATTAAATTACATTTTCAGGGTCAACATAGGTAAAAAGCCTGGTATTACTTCATTGGGCTATTGTATATACTTTTATCAAGATCAGATTGGAGATATGATGATTATTGAACAAATAGGTCAATACTGTAAGCACAATTTCACATAGGACCAATGAACAGTTAACAGTTTCATATATGATGTGTGGGTGATGATAGCAGCATGATCTGAACGTCTGCGAACACTAGCTGCTCGTCTCCTTGGCAACTTGGGTACAAGGTGCAAGAAAATCAGTCCCATGAATACGCACTTGCTCTGAGCAGGCATTCTCAGAGGGGATAAACCACATGTTTGCACTATAGGCTACATGTGTGATGGCGTGTCTGAGCAGTTATGTGAAGTGATACTAACAAGGCTGCACTCTTCTGACCCTGAGAGGAGTGTTAGCAAACAACAGATTGCACTTAACCTAACGGCATATGGCTAGTCAGCCAGAGAAAAGAAGAAGAAATATGCCGCTCGAGTGGCGGAAGCAGTAGAGCTTGCAGAACATGAAGGCATGTTCTCACATACATTTAACATGATCTCCCCTCACAAAGGGAATCATATCTCAGCTAACAGGGAACGTTCTCAGAACTAACGTTCTGGCAAGGTTCTCTCAAAGTTATGATCAAACATTCTTCCAGTAACGTTACTAGAACATTCACTCAGCGTTATCTGGTCTTTAATAATGGCTCCGAATCTTAGCACAAAAACAATATTTATACATTGTTCATGGAAGGGTTTAGTTGGACATTTTAGTTGGACATTCTTCTAACGTAAAAATAAAAATAAAAATACTACTTGTTTCAGAAAGTTCAGAGAGCATTTAAAAGTAACGTTCCCATAATGTTTGTACACCATCCTTCACGGTCACATGACTAAAAACAGACATTTTGAACATTCAGAGAACATTCCAGTTCCATGAAATAATGCTTCCATAACTAAATAGAAATGTTAGATAAACATTCTTAGATCCTATATTTTGTTAGCTGGGATGATACAAGCACTATGGTGTACATTTTTATTTAAGATGTCACACAGATTGACACTGCTTGTAGATGTTAAAAGCACAAAGGACTTGAAGGGAGTAAGATTTTAATATGAATTAGAATCCGGTTCATCCATCTGTCAGTGTACTCCAACTGTTTGTATTTTAGCACAACAAGATGGGTTCTGTGACTATTTGATGGTATAAGGCGGCCCAGGAGGAGGATAGTACTGTTGTTCAGTGGGGAAATGATGCGGACTGCTGCCGCACAGTAACCAGTGCCAACAGCTTCATCACAATGTAGAACAGTATACTCTCTGAGTACAAGATGTGATCCGCCAACCCGATCTCACGGGAATTCGTACGAATTCTACGAGGTGGCTAATTCGTACGAATTCATACGACCTCACTCGTACGAATTAGTACGATTTGGGCTAAAACTTACATATTTGATGTTTTGGCCAATTCGTATGAATTCGTACGAATGACCTATCCCTGACCCCGCCCCTAAACCTACCCATCACGTGGGTTCAGACAAATCGTACGAATTCGTACGAGTGAGGTCATACGAATTCGTACGAATTAGCCACTTTTTAATCACTCGTACGAATTGGTCGTGAGATAGCGTTGGATCCGCTGATATGTTTGACAAACATTTCAGTCATCATAAAAGTCAGATTACATGTTAGTCAGAGCATAAAATGGATGTTTATGAACAGAAGTAATGTTTTGTAAAGGAGGTAGCCATGGCAACCAAGGCTGGGCAACATTCGGAATTTTAAGAATCGGCTCTCTTTCAGTTCATGAGTTGAAATTTAAAATGAATAGATTCTGCATCACAGGAAGTTGAAAAGGAAATCGAAGTGGAATTTACTCAAAATTCAAAGAAATTCAACAGATAATGGCATTTCCTCCACCTTTGTCCATAAATCTGTCAGTCTGTAAGGCATATAACCTTTCAACTTCATAAACTCCATATATAAATAAATATTTCAACCCAGAATTAAAATGATGTCATCACATCCCTCATGTTGTTACAAACCTGTGTGAATTTCTTTCTTCTGTGAAACACAAAAGAATATATTTTGAAGAAACCTAACAGTTTTGGTTACCATTGACTTCCAACAAAAAGAGACATTTCTCACAATATCTTCTTTTATGTTCCACAGAAGAAAGAAAGTCATACAGGTGTGGAACGACATGAGGGTGAGTAAATGATGACATTTTTTTTTTTGTGTGAAATCCCATTAATTATCTGAATTTTACCATGCAATTTATATTCAGTTCAAATTCAGGAGCTGAACATGATTTTAAGTATTCTCATAGCAACAGATCCATATCGTATGGAATATTGACAAAACATAAGCATTAATTTATCATATTTGCATACCACAAAAACGTTACTTTGATGAACCTTAACAGAAATTACTGACGGTACAAACAATGCAGTGTAAAGTGCGTTATTTCGGTTATGTCACGATTAGCCACTCTCTGCCTGGACTCATTCACACTGATCACATTCACCTGTACCTCATTGTCACTGATTTTATTCACCTGTGTCTTGTCATCCTGCTAGTCTCAGTCTATATATACCATGTTCATTCATTCTCTCACCGCGAAGTCTTGTTGTACTGTGTGTCTGCATTTCTGAGTGTTTTCCCGTGTTTTGTTTATTGCCTTTTTGACCTTGGACTGTGTACCCTGTTTTCTGATCGTTCTCTGTATACCCTGACCTGGATTATTTACTGGACCTTGCTTCTCGCCGCCTGCCTCGACCATTGCCTGTTATCTGTTTTTGTTCTCGGTCTCTTCTCCATTGTCCTGTTTGCTCATTCTTGACCCTGCCTGTACGACTATTCTTTATAAAGCTGCATTTGGATCTTCACCTCCAAGTCTCGGAGCAGTTCATAACAGGTTATCCCTCTTATCTATAATTTATTTATTTATTTTATTGTCATTGCAATTTTATTGTGTGTGTATATAATATATATATATATATATATAACTAATATAAAATAATACACTGCATTATATATATCTGGCATGACAAGACAAGTGGTCCTCTAATTGTTTCTTAATATCTCCCTCTCTCTCCTTTTCTCTCATCTCTTCTGCTCTCACCCACCAAATCATTCAGCTCTAAATTTATCTTCGATTACCTCATCAGTGCTATTATAATAGGACAGTTCTGGGAGTCTAGGGGGGTCCCACCTGACCCTGTGAGTGCTAAAACCTGAGAATTGGATAACAGCTTATCCATATCAGCAGCTGTAGCTTCCTAACAAAGCCTGATGGGCCCCTGGGCATATTTCAAGCAAGACAGAATTCCCCAAGGACACTCCTGACTGGAAAAGTGGAATGGCAGAGGAAAATCTGGTGCAATAATCCTCTTTCCCTTCAACACATTAGACGCTCCAGCATATTGACTAACACTGCCCACAGAAGAATAAGAGGTAAGAAATACGGTATTTTTTAGAAGCGGTTGCTAGCCACACAACAAGAGGGTCAGAGCTTATTTCCAGACTGACAACGGAGCTTCTCTAAATCAGTGTGATCACAGCTTCACTGACAGGTTGACTAACTCATGCAGTGCCCCTAAATCACACACACTTGCTGGGCTCAGACCTCACTGCGTGATTTTATTTTTAGTGCAGCGAATGAGGGCATTTCAGGCCAAGGCTGCAATATCAAAACAGATTGCACATTTTTTCATAAACTGCAAAAATGCTGGATTATAAATCGAAATATTTTAAATGCAAGATCGAGATGTATGTGTGTTGTTTTTTGTATTGTGTTTTTGACTGAATAAAGTGTATTTATAAAGTATTGTGATGAAAACTGATCTAAAACGTATTGATTATTCTGTGAGTGGATGGTCATTCATTTTAGCCTGAGGTCATGCATCTAATGTGACATCACACAGATGATGTAAGGCAATGCAGTGAGCTCAGAGACAGTTTCAGTGGGAGGGCTGCTCATTTGGAACAGATAAAGGTGCTTTGTTTTCTTCACTTCCTCCTCTCTGGTACATGACTAGAACATTGTTCCTGTGTTATAGTATTTGTTCATTTGAAGGGAAACTGAATTGTCCTTTGTGGATCTGACCTAACAGCCACATTCAAGAGAGGAGAAAGTATATTTACCAAGAAGCAAGGATAAACTTCCATTAAACGAGTATATCTGAGAAATAAAAATAAATACACTTATCTGAAATGGCTCATTAAAACACTTATCCAGTAATATGAAGGCAAATATCATATTTCAAATATTTAATTAAATGTATATTTTATTTTTTTAAGAATTCTGGAAAAAAATCACTGTTATTATCACTGTAATATAAAAATATAAAGTAGCACGATTGTTTTCAACATTGATAATAATGAGAAATATTTGATGAGCAGCAAATCAGCTTATTAGAATAATTTCTGAAGGATCATGTGACTGAAAACTGGAGTAATGATGCTAAAAAATCAGCTAAATTACATTTTAAAATAGAAAACAGTTATTTAAAATGATAGGCCCAATGACAGGCATGTTTCTGTTGAAATTTTACTTAATTATAAATGAGAATTAATTTTAGGCTGTATATTAATAAAGCCTCTTTTTTTTGTACATTAAACTGTATACAAACTAAAGTGTGACAACTTGCCCCATTTGAAGAACACAAATCCAATTTTGGTGATGGAAAAAATATATAATTGAATGCTTTTGCATTCTCTCATAAGTTTTGCATTCCCCCGAGAAAGTTTGTGTTTTGCGGTGGAATGCAAAAAAAAGTATTGAAATAGATTTTTCTTCCCATCTCATATTTTTTCATCACCAATAAAGTTTCTCGTCAGAATGCAAAACAGAAAAAAGAAAAGAGAAACAAATTAGATTTTCCCTCCCATCTCATGTTTAACCATCACCAAGGCTCTTTTAAGATTTTTAGGAATTGTTTTAGGAACTACAATAAGTATTTGATTAAGGGGAGTAAACAAATCAAATAAATTGTTTGATCACAATTTAAACTTTTACATTACTATACTGCTTTGAAAATAAGATTAGGTTACATTCAGTGCAGAATCCATCTGCAGAGTGTTTAAAGCCAGACCAGTTTCCCCACAGACTCATAACATGTCATAAACATCATAACAATCACGACTAACAGCGATCACCACAAGAGGCTTTCTGAGATGATTTTGATGATATAGTCAGTCACAGTAAATGTGTATTGGGACTCACGTGGGTCCATTAGTCCCATGCTTTATGGGAAAACACAGGAACATCGGAGATAACAGAGTTGATGATATCTCCTAAAAAAATCCATCCAGCCAGCTTCCAGTTAATGAATCATAATGGAACATTTAACAGCTCTAATTTGTTATGTGGTTCCCTCACTATTAGAAAGGTAATATATGAGGTAGCCTAAAACTAGCGCTTTAGTGGTGTGCTACATCCCAGTTAACAGGGAATGTTCCCATCATTTTCACTAACGTTCATTAAAAGTTATGTAAATATTAGGATGTCCAAATGTTCTTAAAATAATGTTTATGGAACGTTCTTATAATGTTATTAATAGTTATAGGCTATACATCTCGCAATACATCTCTCCGGCTTAAGATTCACATTTTACTAGTATAGCACTACACTAAACTGTGTAAGAGTCTCTGGGAGGTATACAGTCCAAAACATGGATCGTTAAGAGCAAAGGAGCAGGGACACACGTAACGACTTGCTGAAACATACCAAGACTGAACTGAACACACTTACAGACTGTTTCCAACGACTGCAGCAGATTTTAAACACCGACTGTGAACACAGACTGAACGCAACTGTCTCTGACGCATGATCAGTCGTAAGTATCAAATTACATTCATAATAGGCCTCACAGTCGTTAAGTGTGTCCCCGCTATTAAAGTAAAGTCTTTCTGTTCTTTTTGTAATTCAAACATTTCATGCATGGTATGGAAATACATAGTTGTGGGTAGCAGTCACCTCGAAGAGCCAAAAGGCCTTTCTGTGCAGAGTTTCCATGTTCTCCCTGTGTCAGTGTGGGTTTCCTTCAGGTAGTTCAGTTTCCCCCTCAATTCAAGACATGCAGCATGCAGATAAATTGGTGATGATATATTGTCTGTGTCTGAGCCCTGTGATGGACTGGCCTGGGTGATTCCCCTGTCTGTGGCTCGAGATGATGGGATATGCTCCAGCAACCTCTCGACCAGAGAGGATGAGCGGTGAAGAATGGATGGAAGAATAAAAGCAATGTTCCTAGGGGAATGTTTTGAGGATTTGTGCATTTAACCAAGAAAAAAAACGTTCTTTCTGAACGTCCAGAAAACGTTCAGAAATAATGTTTACATAACATTTTTAAAATGATAGAATGGAATGTTCCTCTAACATTCACATAAACCAAGAAAAAAACGTTCCTATTAAAATAAAAACTATGTTTTAGCACAATATAAGCATCCTTTAGAAATGTAGTAATTCAGCAGTAGACCAAATACTGATTTCTCTGCATGCCTTTCATGGTTTACACAATCCTCTGCTGAACACAACCTCTAAATGTATAACCCAGTCTCAGTGGGTACTTACAAAAACTCAATTCCCCAAATACAAACAAACAGTGAAGAAGAGGCCTTTTGTCCCATGCAGCATAACATGACACTTGGTAGATTATATACACCAGGTGACACTGACAAAACTGCAGTAACTCTATTCTCTCAAAAACTCAATAAACTGTTTCTCTAAGGATATTTGTGGTGAAATTGTGTTTTTTTTGTGGGTATTTGGGTCATCTACAACTGGATAACTGTTTTCTCTTTTACATACTTTTATTTAGCAAGAACACATCAAATTGATCAAAAGTGACAGTAAATTACAATGTTACACAATATTTATATTTCGAATAAATTATGCCTTTAAAACTTTCAATTCATCAAAGAATCCTGAAAAAAAAGTAATGGTGTCCACCAAAATAATAAGCAGCACAACCATTTTTACCATTGATATGAAAAATTAATAAGAATAATGTTTCTTGATCAGCAAATCAACATAGAAGTATTTCTGAAAGATCATGCGGCACTGAAGACTGGAGTAATGGCTTCTGAAAAAGCAGCTTTGCCATCACAGGAATAAATAATATTTTTAATGTTCAAATAGAAAACAGTTTATTTTAAATTGTAATAATATTTCACAATATTAATGTTTTTACTGTATATGTGATCAAATAATATAGCCTTTGTGAGCATAATAGACTTCTATCAAATACATAAAAAAATCTTAAACCCTAAACTTTTTAAACTAAAATTCCCACTTAGACGACTGAAATACTCTTCAATGAACAGCATGTTTTTATGTGTGTATTAAAATGAATTGTGCATCATAGACAAGACAAAACATGTCAGGGCGATGCAACTGTCCTACTGTCAAACTGAAGAAAAAAAGCCATATTAAAAGAATCAAATTCTTGAAAAGAAAAACATATTAATAAATAACTTTATAATTAAATAATTCAACTTTTTACCTTGAAAAATATATATTTTTAAATAAAGTAGGCTACTTGACCAGAAAAGCATGCATCTCATACTCACCCTGATTAAAGGCTTGTCAAAAGCAGCAGAAACATGTCCTTTTTATTTTAAACTGATGTATATGTCTTACTTATGCTTAAGGAATGCTGCAAACCACTGTGGGCCTTGTCTTAACACGTATCTCGGCACTTGAAAGAAGTTAAGGCATGTCAACATGCAAGAGGTCCCCAGGGACTGATTCGATGGTGCCTTTGTGTGGACATAACTGTCACGATGAAAGATTCTCTCCCTCCAGCCTTAAACATCACAGAAACCTATGAGGGTAGACTCAAATGTAAGAAAACGATTGCTTTTCCGCAGTGATCGGGTCAGATGCCACCTTACCCATCACCTTCCCAGAATGACTGGTCATATTTGTTCATCTACAGGGCTGACTGACCTCATACAAACCAGAAATTACATCTACTGAAGTATCAAAGTCCTGCATTGCTTAATGACCTTTACTTGAACCATAGACAAATAAAGCCAGACTCTCTGTGCTTCAGGTGCTGCCGAGGCCTGTATTTGATGTCCGCTCAAGTTATGTATGGGAATAGGCCAGGGTGAACTGTCTGTGGTAAGACTGGCTGTCTACTTTCCGAAACACATGAGGCAAAGGTAGCAGGATAGCCTAGAATCACATAGTAACCAGATTTCTATTTCAAGTGCTCTGACATCACCTAGTGGTGAGATCTGTAATATTCCTCATTCTGCCATTTGTTCTGTGATGACATTGAATTATGAAAAGTATGAAACCTGATACAACAGTGAGATGTGGAAAAGGCTATGTGGATCCATTAACCTCAACGCAACCCCCCTAAATAAACACCACTCAACCTGTGATGGAGTGAGAGGAGGGAGTCTCAGCACATTAAAGCGTTTTTCTGCTCTGGTTAACATAAGTGAGTTCAGCTGATAGAGTTAACACTGCTGACCAGAGCACCTTCCTCTCTTTAATAGTCTTTCTTGCTGAAGTTAATTACCTTGTGACCACTAAGCAAAATGTCAAACTTCCCCAAGAAGTGCAATAATCACAAACAGACAGAAGAAAGAAAGAAAGAAAGAAAGAAAGAAAGAAAGAATATTGGTACGAGCTTATGTGTTATGTGTATTTATTATATTGAAATTTGAATATAGTGAGAGTAAAAGACAATATAGTTTTTGAATAAATGCTGTTCTTCAGAACTTTACACACACACACACACGCACGCACCCACACACACACACACACACACACACACACACACACACACACACACACACACACACACACACACACACACACACACACACACACACACACACACACACACACACACACACACACACACACACACACACACACACACACACACACACACACACTTCAAATTACCACTGAAACTTAAGGACCATATCTTTCTCAGATTCAATGTCATCTTTGTTCCCATAGTACATTTAAAGTGTGTGGGAAGTCTCTAAAAATGCATGAAACATCATAACTGTATTAATAATTCATACACCACATGGTGTCCACAGCTGTGCCATTCTCACAATCTGTCATAAATACTAAAAAGGTTTGCTTTAACTATTCATTCAGTTCTAAATGTCATGCAAAATTTACATTTTTGTGTAACTGATACATGTTAACATAATACATAACAGAATGCCTTCATAGCTGGTTCACAGAAACTAAAGTCAATGGCACTTCAAACTAAGCAACAAAATGTGATGGATTGTGCTGATGTGCAAAAAGCCATAACCACAAATCCGATGATGGATGTAGGCCTATGGACCTATCTCAACTGTCTTTTGATGTTCAGAAACAGACTAAAAGGCACTAGTGTGTAGTTCACCACATAAATCTAGGCCTATATTGCATATATGTGTAATAACATAACACGGTGTACATTTAGTCTTCATGTTAAGTGCTATGTAGGCCAAATAGATTTTAGCATAACAATACCTTTTCATTTCCTATACAAGCGAAGGAAAAGTTGGAGGAAACCAATTATTTGCTGCCATCTAGTGGACACTTTTAGAAACTGCACTGGGCAGGCTATTTCCTTAAAGGGATAGTTCACCCAAAAATGAAAATTCTGTCAGTATTTACTCACCCTCATGTTGTTCCAACCCCGTAAGACCTTCGTTCATCTTCGGAACACGAATTAAGATATTTTTGATGAAATCTGAGAGCTGGATCACTCCTCCATAGTCCATAGGCTTCTTCAAGGATTGAAACTTGCCGGCCTCGAAAAGTTATTAAAAACATCGTTAAAATAGTCCAAGTGACTACAGTGGCTCAATCTTAAGTTATCAAGCGACGAGAATACTTTTTGTGCGCAAAAACAAACAAAAATAACGACTTTATTTCAACTATTCATTTCCTTCTCGTGGGCCTCTAGTCAGTTAAACTAGTATGTTTGCGTAGAGCTATGTCACACGTAGGCTTACTATTGGCTGACGCTGGTCATGTGTGTGATGCGTGTGACGTACAACAACAGAAGCTTACGCTGTTACACTAGTTTAACTGACTCAGAAGGAAATGAATAGTTGAAATAAAGTCGTTATTTTTGTTTGTTTTTGCGCACAAAAAGTATTCTCGTCGCTTGATAAACTTAAGATTGAGCCACTGTAGTCACTTGGACTATTTTAACGATGTTTTTAATAACTTTTCGAGGCCGGCAAGTTTCAATCCTTGAAGAAGCCTATGGACTATGGAGGAGTGATCCAGCTCTCAGATTTCATCAAAAATATCTTAATTCGTGTTCCGAAGATGAACGAAGGTCTTACGGGGTTGGAACAACATGAGGGTGAGTAAATACTGACAGAATTTTCATTTATGGGTGTACTATCCCTTTAAGACTTGAAATTAAAAATATTTCTCAAATCAATTTGAAGTGCTCTATATGGCAATTGTGTGATCATAAATATAAGCAAAAAAAGCAAACAAACTGTCCAACTGACCAAAATGGTCTTTTATATTACAAATAGTCACAAAACATTGAGGCACAATTCAAATGTTATAGGCTATGAAAATATCACTGGTAAATTCCCTGGAAATCCTTTCATTGTTTTTATTATTTAGGCATTATCAAATTGTTTAGTGCTCAAATAGGCTTTATAGTATTTATTTTATTTATCCAGTTATAAGCTGATTAAATACAAAGTGCTGATGTTTAAAATACTTAAACTACTGCAGCATAACTACCATACAGTAACCAGCATGCTCTGGTCAATGGCATGTCTACAAAATGTTACTCATAAACAAATTGTCCAGATATTTTTCTTAGTAGAACTGAATGCCAAAAATGTGCAAGGGCCTTCATGACCTCTAGAGGGACTAAAAGCTATAAAGCCTACTTCAGCTTCATAATGTAAAAAAAAAAAAAAAAAAGTAAAATAACAATTATATATATATAAAGGTCCTTCTCAAAACATAAGCATATTGTGATGAAGTTCATTATTTTCCATAATGTAATGATACAAATTAAACTTTCATATGTTTTAGATTCATTGCACACCGACTGAAATATTTCAGGTCTTTTATTGTTTTAATACTGATGATTTTGGCAAACAGCTCATGAAAACCCCAAATTCCTATCTCAAAAAATTAGCATATGATGAAAAGGTTCTCTAAACGAGCTATTAACCTAATCATCTGAATCAACTAATTAACTCTAAACACCTGCAAAAGATTCCTGAGGCTTTTAAAAGCTCCCAGGCTGTTTCATTACTCAAAACCGCAATCATGGGTAAGACTGCCGACCTGACTGCTGTCCAGAAGGCCATCATTGACACCCTAATGCAAGAGGGTAAGACACAGAAAGAAATTTCTGAACAGATAGACTGTTCCCAGAGTGCTGTATCAAGGCACCTCAGTGGGAAGTCTGTGGGAAGGAAAAAGTGTGGCAAAAAACGCTGCACAACGAGAAGAGGTGACCGGACCCTGAGGAAGATTGTGGAGAAGGACCGATTCCAGACCTTGGGGGAGCTGCGGAAGCAGTGGACTGAGTCTGGAGTAGAAACATCCAGAGCCACCGTGCACAGGCGTGTGCAGGAAATGGGCTACAGGTGCCGCATTCCCCAGGTCAAGCCACTTTTGAACCAAAAACTGCAGCAGAAGCGCCTGACCTGGGCTACAGAGAAGCAGCACTGGACTGTTGCTCAGTGGTTGCATGTCATTCGGAAATCAAGGTGCCAGAGTCTGGAGGAAGACTGGGGAGAAGGAAATGCCAAAATGCCTGAAGTCCAGTGTCAAGTACCCACAGTCAGTGATGGTCTGGGGTGCCATGTCAGCTGCTGGTGTTGGTCCACTGTGTTTATCAAGGGCAGGGTCAATGCAGCTAGCTATCAGGAGATTTTGGAGCACTTCATGCTTCCACCTGCTGAAAAGCTTTATGGAGATGAAGATTTCATTTTTCAGCACGACCTGGCACCTGCTCACAGTGCCAAAACCACTGGTAAATGGTTTACTGACCATGGTATTACTGTGCTCAATTGGCCTGGACACTCTCCTGACCTGAACCCCATAGAGAATCTGTGGGATATTTTGAAGAGAAAGTTGAGAGACGCAAGACCCAACACTCTGGATGAGCTTAAGGCTGCTATCGAAGCATCCTGGGCCTCCATAACACCTCAGCAGTGCCACAGAAGGATTGCCTCCATGCCACGCCACATTGGAGCAGTCATTTCTGCAAAAGGATTCCCGACAAAGTATTGAGTGCATAACTGAACACAATTATTTGAAGGTTGACTTTTTTTGTATTAAAAACACTTCTTTTATTGGTCGGATGAAATATGCAAATTTTTTGAGATAGGAATTTTGGGTTTTCATGAGCTGTATGCCAAAATCATCAGTATTAAAACAATAAAAGACCTGAAATATTTCAGTTGGTGTGCAATGAATCTAAAATATAAGAAAGTTTAATTTTTATCATTACATTATGGAAAATAATGAACTTTATCACAATATGCTAATTTTTTGAGAAGGACCTGTATATATATATATATATATATATATATATATATATATATATATATATATATATATATAAAAATTATTATTTATTATGATTATTTAATAATTATTAATATAATTATTTATTATTATTTTTATATATATATATATATATATATATATATATATATATATATATATATATATATATATATAGAGAGAGAGAGAGAGAGAGAGAGAGAGAGAGAGAGCGCGAGAGAGAGAGAGAGAGAGAGAGAGAGAGAGAGAGAGAGAGAGAGAGAGAGAGAGAGAGAGAGAGAGAGAGAGAGAGAGAGAGGATTTGGATTCTGGAATGTGAATTAAGATACTCTTGGCGATTAAGCTGATTAATGTATGTAAAATGTGGAATTGTTTAGAATAAATATATTTTTTAAGTTAATATGTTGTATCAGATTTGTGCCAACAGGGGGAAATAAACCCATTCTATAAATAGTCATGGAATGTAGCACACAAGAAGTGATGCCAAGAAGATCCCATATGCAGCAACAACGAGCCACTTTAATCTCTTATAAGCAGTATCACCAATATTGTTACTACCGTTATATAACTTGGAACCTTCAAACAGTGCAAAGAACGTTCAGAATCTTTTTGCCATTTTGTTAATTCCTTTGTTTGATGATAGTGGTGGTGGTTAACAGGTTATTGTGAGAATAAATAGTATGTGGCAATTTGGCAGACAAAAAAGAAAACAAATAAATAAACGAAAAAAAAACACCCAATACCAAACAAATAAAACATATATTATATTATTTTATCATTAAGGATAATGATGTATTAATACGATTAAAGAGCTAGTATAACATCATATAAAGAGATATACAATTATTAAAGAGAAAACAAACGAACAAAAAACCGCAAAGCAACATAGCCTGGCACAACGTCGAGATAGTATTACACTATTATTTACTATACAGCGTAGACTCATTATTGCAGAACTCTGTTCCTCCATGACACGGTAAGCGAAAATCTCGATTATGTGAAATGGCGGCAAGAGGAGGAGGCGAGGACGGAAACATGATACAGTATGTATCTGCACTGCACTGAACCAACGAGTGAAACTGAAAACCCGGAGCGGAGTTTATTCATTGATGGGAATCAGCTACGCTGCAAGAGCAACAACTACTAGGACACTCCATTAGGCTATAATCAACGCAGCAGTCTACTTTGCAAATCAAACATGCACGTAAGCCCGTGTGCCAGTCTTTACAGCAGCAATGTTGAAGTCGTTGTATTTGATAGGCTACACACTCTCAGGATTTTTTTTTTTTGGTAGCCTAATTGAAAGGCAAGGTGATATAACGCACATTATATTGTTATAAATACATTCAGGTGTTAATAACTCTGTGGAAAAGCGTCATCAGTCTGTGAAATGGGTCAACAACATGTAGCCTAGGCAATATGCAGGAGCTCATTAGAATCTGCTAAAACTGTTCCGTTTAAACCAATATGGTTAAGGAATGCGTCACGTTTCCTTGCAAGTACTTTTGAAGAAATATAGGCTATGTGTGTGTGAGTAGCTGTCAGCCTGTCCAAATTCACTATAGGCCTAGGCTACTTTACATGTAGGCCTACTGAATATGATTAAGAACTAGCCTATATTTCAGTTAAATTGTGTTATTTAGGTGTGCAAAAATGCACTATAAATATATTCCCAGACTCACTACATAGCCTACACGATATGTAGCCATATTTCTTTGACTTGTCTTCTCTAGTTTTTGCTACCTCTATAGCACTTGCATTTACATTTAAAAAGGGGTTACAGATATGTTTTTTTTTTTTTTTTTTTTTTTTTTTTTGAATCTCAGTGGATGTACGACATCTGAATATTGCCTATACTCTATACTAAGGTTTTGGACAACCTTATAAAGTTGATACAGAAATACAGTCGGGCTGACTCATTTGTTCATAGTGGTAGTCTATAAGTCTTGAATATTACTCTGGCCTCTCACTGATTTTCATTATTTTACAGCTCAGATTATGCTGGTCCTTAAAATAAATACTTCCTCTCAAGTTAATTTTACCACTGGGGCCTTGACTGTTCCCAGCTGTCCCTCCTCCCATCCACTCTCGAATTGGTCCCTGACCATACATGGTCTTATTTGAAGAAAGCGTCAGGCTAAGAGAGCTGAAGAAGCTGATCTGCCACTCAAACAGGCCAGTGTGTGAAAGGGTGGACCCTGTAACACGGAACACTGGCCATGTAACTCCTTCACCACAAACATTTACACTGTAATAGTGTAGAGCTGAAAATTGCTCCTGAGGAACTAACTGAGAAACATAAACTTCAGCTGGACTGTGTGTTTCACTCAGCTTGTAAAGACTTGAACTGACTTTCACTGTAAAAGCAACAAATGTGTTTCTGGGTGTGGATGTTAAAATATGTTACTGTTACAGGTGTCAGTGATTCATTTTATTTGACATATATAAACAAAACTTAATTCTCTTTCTAAGCGTGTGAATGAGGTGGCAGCCGAGGCTATACAACATTTCAGTTAGCAATTTGTTCCTTCCTCATAATTACACTTACACTGAAAACGTATTCCACAAAAATCGACAGATGTCAAGGGATTTTAAATCTGAATGCAAGTATCCATAACAGCCAAAAGAACTGTGTCTGATTTATAAAGTAGGTGTTTTTGATGGCATTTGAGTTTGTAGTGGGGATATGATGACATAATTCCCACTATGTTATCATAATGATGTGAGAGACAAGCCTTCCTTCCTACACAGGCACATTGTATGACACTGAAATGTATCACTCCTGGCTCTTATAGACCCCGAATCACTTTATGAGCACAGCGGTGCTGTGTTCAGTTCTTATTGAAACAGGAAGTTAAGGCAGTTTTTTATAGCCAGTTCACTTCTTTTTATCTCTCACTATCAAAGACGAGTAGCCTATGGTCATTTTAGAGGTATAGTGTGTCACAGAAGTGGAACGTATTTCTGCTTTCACATTAATACAGACCTCAATGTGCAAAATAGGAATTTACAGGTTTGCCTAAGTTTCAGTTTTGCCCTTTAATAGTGAAATTAAATTCCACCAACTACACACAACAGATTCTTAGTAAATAAATATAAATAACTTTAAATTATTTAAAAAAAGAATTAACAATTAATAAAAAAAAAACCTCATAAACAAACAAAACAAACTTTAATGGGATCTATTATGCTAAATTCACTTGTACATAGTCTGCCCACGACTGCCGACGACGCTACCCTATTAGCATAGACCCCGCCCTGAGTGAGCTGTAAACAGTGTATTGTTATTAAAGCTTCTAAAGTTATTCAATCAAGTGAGTGATTTTCTGTTTTTCTTTTGTTGTTTAATTCATATTAACAGCATATAGCATTATGAGTACACTGCTTTCACTTTAATATATCAATCTACATGCGATTTATTTCCCTGCTGTTTACGTTCACGGTCATAACTGACTTTGCTTATGTGAACTTTGTGTGTTTTTGACATAACCTTGTGTATTTTACAGTTTAAGCGCAAAAAGACATGAAAGAGAACTTAGTTTAATACCCACGGTACGTGCCGTCTGACAGCCAGCTTTCTGAGAGTGTGCTTTGGATATGTGCGCTCAGAAAACCATATATCAGAAGTTTAGACTGATATGGGTTTAAAACGCATGCAGATAATAAACTTCCATGATGATGAAGAACTGCAATGTCACGTGAGTGTGGCCGTGATCGAGATGATAGTCAAAACCAAACAGATGTCAGTTTTTGGCAGAGTATTTAAGGCAGAGCTGTAAAGGTTTCTCTTCTGGAAAACAAGGTGGGGAGTAGATTGAAGCTCATTTGCATTTAAAGATACATAAACAAAAATAGCATCTTTTCCCTTCTACTCAAAAATGAACAACATGGTATAATAACTAAATGAAAACCATGGTATAATAAATAATATGTGGGGTATTTTAAGCTGAAACTTCACAGACACATTCTGGGGACACCTGAGACTTTTATTACATCTTGTAAAAAGGGGCATAATTGGTCTCCTTTAAGAAATGAACAGAGATCATGATGTTGGCCCTGACTGTGTAAATGTGTGTTATGCCTCATTGCCTTATAAATAATGTAAACTGGATGAATGGATAAATGTAAGATCCACCCATGAACAACCACAAATGTCATGAACAATAACACTAATACTGATAAAATGATTCTTATCAACCCACTTCCTGCTTTTCTGTCTCTCGCAGCACTTTCTCTGTCTGTCTGGCTATTCCTTGTGGATTCTCTCAGTCCCATATGTCTGATATAATAGGGCTCATATCTCAAATCTCCATCATCCCAACATACCCCTCATTCTCTGTTTCAGTCATATTAAAGGGATAGTTCAGTTCACCCAAAAACTAAAATTCTGAGATAATTTGTACTCCCTTACCCATTTTAAAACAGTATAATTTTATTTATGTTCAACATAAAAGGAAAGATTTTGTATGTGGACGATGACACTCTGATATGACTTTTAACATCAACAATGCTATTGAGCTGAATTTAATTACCAATGAACTGAATTAAGCTGAATAATGACATTATTGTCTTCTGTAGAGCTGGTTTTATGGCTGAATTGAACTTATTTCATAATTGATGAGGTTTAATTAGTAATTATTGAACTAAATTGAGTCAACATTGAACTGACTTCAGCTGAATAATCACACTATTGTCGTTGTAACAATAGGGGGGGGGGGGGTGTTGTCCCCACCAAAGCTGCGACCAAACCTACGCCCATTTGTCTCATATTTGAAGAGGTTTGCATTATTAATCATTATTTACCTGTTTATTACTGTGACGCTGCTCTGAAACCATGTATTGTATAAGGTGCTATAAATAAAGGTGACTTGACTTGACTTATCAAACTCCAAAAAATGACAATAAATGCTGTATTTTGACATTTCTATAACTTGACAGCCCCTGGTCACCATTTACTTTCACAAAGTGAACCAACGACCTAATGGTTTCTGTTCCTTTAATAAGCAAAATACTGACAAAGTGAACTGAAAATATTTCAGTAGTAAAACACCCTGTCAGGAAGCCTACTCATTCTTGACATTACTCATGCACTGAAAAACATTTAACACATTCTCTGGGAGACCAGAAAGATAAGCACCAGATCAACAAGAGGAGAAGGGTACAGTGGAAAAAAAGCTGTCACCGTAACACTGCATGCTACTTCAGTCATAGATCACAAAAGCTCTGATTGACCGACAACTGCAGATGAAATACTTTTTCCTTTTGCCATCAATAAGACATTCTTATGCAAAGACATCTCTTAATTTTTCTGTATAACATTCATATAACTCACCATCACCACTTACTTGATGTTTGTGTAAAAATAAAAGAAAAAATACATGCAGTGTTTTAAATACCTGTAAAGATGGTCATAATAAACCAAAATCTGTACTTGTGTTGGTTAGTTAATGGCCAAAGAAAATAATTCAACGAGGTGCTTATGGGCTTGCACAGACTGGATATGTAATTATAAAGGGATCTTTCCAGAAGGAGGTAATAATTCAACAATAAGTCATCTAATGTTTAAGGGATGAAACCACCCTAACTTGTTGTCTGACCAGTCAAACGCATTTAATTTTTAAGATTTACTTAAGCTTAGTTATATGGTTTTATGTTTTATGCAGGGCATTGACAACATTTTGAAAATTTAAACTTTGTTGACTTAATTTTTTACTTTTTGAATGAGCAAATGCCTTTCTTTTTTCTTTCTTTAAAAATGTTCAATCAGTCTCTCAATAAGCTACCTACTTTAGAAAACATCAGAGGGATATTGCACCAAATAAGTGTCCCATATGATTAGGATTTGTCATTTTTAGAGCTTGCGGCCGCCCGTGGTCATTCACTTTCACTGGACAAAAGGAATGGCAAGGTCTTTTACATTTTTGAATGAGAAGATGACTTCAGGTGTAAAGTTGGATCATGAATTGTAGCACCATCAGCATTGTTAATCTGATTGTGGGACCTATATGAGAAGCCAATATATGGGACAAAATTGATCCAAACCATTATGGATGAACTCAAAGGGTAATGATAGCAAGCCAATGAGGAATGAGTAGCAATAATCTAGTCAAGAGATCATTTAAAACCTGAATGATACAGGTACATACAGCTGGTGAAAAAAATATCACACAATAATGCTGTAGGGCAGATAGAGAGCTACTTATCATGCTTTTACAGGGGCACTTGCAGAAATATGATTTACATCATTTATAACCAAAAATCCAATTTTCATTATAAGTACATCTACAGGATCTGGGAAATAACATTCATCATTAAATAAATGTATATTTTAAGGTGTCAAGATGCTACAAAATCGCATTAAAAAAATCCAGCAATTCATCAGAAGCCATATTAGCTGGAAATTCTTTATTTTAGACATACGGTTTGCCTGAAGGCACCAGTACTGTACGGATAGACTATAGTCAGCCAAAAATTATCAGGTTTCCTTTTCACACAGTGGCTAGTGATAAGGTCCTTATATAAGTCTTGTACTTTTCCGTCACTAAAGAATCTATTCCAATATACAACACAGACCCATCCGACCTCGCATTCCCCTATTAAAATGATTTTGTTCTGACTAAGACTTTGTTATGGCTACAGATGTCTGCCTGCGCTACCACGCTTTTTCAGGCAACAGAGGTGAATCATGGAGCGTGTGGAAATTCCCCTGCAGAAATCCACTTACAGGTATGTCAAACTTAAAACTGAGAGAATGCCCCCTTTAAAGACAAAACTGTGCCAATACCTAATCATGTTAAGCTTAACGTGGACTTTAGAGCTTGCATGTGGATAATGACAAACAAGCCTCACATTTGACCACACACATTCATCAGTCTTTCTCATCCAGACACAAATGAGCTTAAGAATATTGACAGAGGGCCTGATATCATGCTTGTTCTACAATACATATTGGTACAGATATAAACCCTGGAGAGAGAAGGCGAGATAACAATGGAGAGGAAGATGAAGGAGAAATGACAGAAAATGGGAAGAGGGATTGATAGAAAAATAATTGATAGAGAGGGAGGAGGCTGAGAGGGCAAATGCAAACAATGAATAAATATTCATGTTCACCGACAGAAAGGTTGCAGTGTGCAAAATTTCCAGTCTTTTGCAATGTGAGTGGGAGATACCAATGCAGAACAGAGAGGGGGAGGATTGAGAACATTTACAAGCCTGAAGAATGATCCCACTGATCAGGAGGTCCACAGAAAAATGTACTTGCAAATTGAAACAGCCTATTATTGTTTGTTCAATGTGTCACAAAGGAGCGACTCTTGAATAATGAGTTTCTTTCCAGTCTGTTTGATACAAAGAGTTTTTAGTGCACTCACATATGTATATAGGGCTTTTTGAAGATACATAAGGCTGCAGATTGTAGGGTGCAAAGTCAGTAGAACCAGAGGGTGAAAATCTGAACCACATCTGCTGCTGTTTTGCATGAGTTGCTTGGCAGAAGACCCTGAGTTTTTTGTCCTCACTGAATGAGAGATATTAGAAGATATAAACCATGCCTAGGGCTTTTAGAAATTACTTAATGTCCTTATGGCATTTTCTGTACAAATTATGTTGAATGATTTCGTAACAAGACCGGCTCCATCACCACTTTTGCCAGACAGTTTATTTACTTCATCAATTAAAACACAATTCCTTTTTAACAGGAATGACAGAGCGCCTGTGAAGGATAGACATGCATCTCTTCAGTTTGATGTGTTATTTCATGTCTTTTTGGATTGTTCTGCTGATGAAACACTACAAAAAAATATCTTTCCAAGACAACTTGAGATGTGAAAAATTATAAGTGATAGGAACTAAGGTCTATACCACACATACAACACTATAGGAGTGCAGTGATAGTGCAGTGTTATTTTAGTACAATTTATGTACTAGTATTTATGAATATTTTGATAGCTTTTACTTTTGTATTTTCAGTTTTCAAGTCAAGTCACCTTTATTTATATAGCGCTTTATACAAAACAAATAGTTTTAAAGGAAAATTTACAGTAATAACAGAAAAATGATTCAATGATGCCTAGCTCATTTAAGCAGAAAAGCAGCTCTAAAAGAAAATAGTGTCATTGTTCAGCTGAAGTTAGTTCCCTCAATTAACTCCTAATTACTGATTATTGATAGTAAGGTAGTTGTTATAGTGGTTATGTGTAGGTATGGGTCATGCAGAATACAGCATTAATATGTGCTTTACAAGTACTAACATACAGCCAATATGCTAGTAATAGGCATGCTAACAAACAACTTTAAAAATTAATGTATGTGTACCTAATCTAAAGTGTTCATGTAATTTTAATATTTCAACTGAAACTTATTCATTTCATTTAAGTGTTTCATCTTATATTTATATTTTTCCAGCTTTATTTCAATGACGTAAACAATGTTTAGTTTAGTTTTAGTTAACAATAACACTGGATACAGCTGACAGCATAGGTTACATGACAAAGCAACATTGAGGATGTATTGATTCTGTAGCACTTTATTTTACAGTCCTGTTCCCCATGTACATACTATGTACAATAACTGGGTAAAGACTACGTGAACCTACCCCTAAACCTAACCCATTTTGTTACCTCATATTACCCTACTTTCTTAGGTAAGTACATTGTAAGTACACTGTAAAATTTCTTTCCTTCTTATTACATATTACTACTAGTTGAGTTCTTCATCAAATGCAGTACAGACTGTCGACAAATTTCATTACGAATAACAAAGAAAACAGTCATACAAAACTATAGGTAAAGCCCTGTTCACACTGACAGCTAAAGCAACTTTTACAGGTACTATTCAGTGCCTGATTAGAAATACTAAAACCACTTCTACTATTTTAAATACATTACATATAAAAGGCACACCTCATCCATAAGGATCAAAAGTGTAATTGAGAAATGCCAGTGGTGAGGAGAGTGGAAAGGCTGAATGAGTGAGTGAGTTCTGCTGATAATGGTGGGCACGTTGCACCTCCTCCAGACAGCATGATTAATGACAGCACTTACGTGAACCTCTGAATATGACAAAGCCATCTAAACTAAACCAATCCTCATGGTAGAAATGCACATGGACCAGCACAACAGACATGACCTGAACAGACATTCCACTCAAACTTCTGTAAAAAATGCCTGCTTAATAGGAATATACAATTACTAAGCTATTAACTATAATATGCTGACATGATATTAAAGGTTTTGGATTCAAATATTTATTGCTTTAATCCTAAATGTGCAAACATAGAAATGTAAAACGTGTAATTACTTTAGATGACCTATCTTAAGGGAGGGCTGACATTATAGGAGTCATTAGCAAATTTTAACTTCTTGGTTATTAGCTATTTTCTTAAAGTGGTGTTGCAAACATACAAAATTCTCCCCTGTGAACAGTGAAGAGGCCATTAAGTTGATAGGCAGAAATGGGTTGGAAACAAGTTGACAGGGTAAACATTGGCTTTGCAGCCGGTCACCTGAGGTATACTTCCTTCCTTGCCCTCACCACAGGAAGACAGACCACATAAAAACAGCAAACTCCCCTGAACTAATACATCAAAGACCTACTGTGCATAGGTGAAGGGTCCTCAAAATAGCAGTGCCAAACTCAAGGCAGATGGAGGACTTATGCATGGTTATGAGCGATAATGTGCAAGTCATATTTATGATATCATATAATGAAAATAAAGTTTTGCATTTAAAATGCGAGATGCAGGGCAGTTGAGTGCAAAAAAAACACAAAGTCTAGGAATGCATTTTAAAAATGATGAACTTCTTTTAACTTATGCGGCAAAGGGGGAAAAAAATGCTGTTAAACACATACCGCTGTCACGATTCCCTGTGTCTCTGTTTCATGGACTCTTATTTTGATATTCTGTTGTTTTGCTGTGCCTGTGCTCACTTCCTGTGGATTAGTTCCTGTTTCACTTGTTTCCATTCCTGTCTTGTCAGTTTCCATAGATACCTACACCTGTCCTTTAGAAAACTGATGGAAAAGCAGTCGAATAAATGGCCCCTTGTTTTGGGAAAAAATTCTCAATAGGATTATGTGCGATCTGGAATTGAGCGTAAAAATTTAACATGCAAATTCACGGCACTGACCAATATGAAGGTGCTTATTTTAGAAATTACCTGTTAGTAAGCTGTGCTTCATGCATTACATTATTGATAATGGACCTTCTTTTCCTACAAAATGTGACCGTGCCTTAATTTTCACTAATGTTACCGAACCCTAAGTGTGACTATGCCTTTAGTATAAGCACTGCACTGTTGTGAAAGTGGCATAGATGAGCTGCGCTAAACTTCAACTTAACACTTTGCCTTAAAATGGCGTGCATTCTGCCGCAGTGGAAAGCCAAAACACGTTCTGTGTGAACGACACCTTAGTGTGTAGCCTTATGAATACACAAAACATTCTGCATTAATCTGCTAGTGCGAGAAAGGAAAATTTTACTGCAAAACAGAAAACGGGTGTTTACAGCTTAGTTGTCTTTCCTACAAAAGTGTCAAAAAGAGCACTGTAACTAGCAACATGATCGGAAACATGACATAAGTGGAAACAAATACTAACATTCAAGTAACCAGGGGACATTCACAGAAATTTGGCATGCATTCTGGAATGGTTCTCTCAAAGTTATGAACAAATGTCCTTCCAGTAACATGTTATCTGGTTATCTAAACGTTACCACAAAAATGCTATTCATAAATCATTCATGGAACGTTTTTCTGAAACATTTTAGTTGGACGTTCGCCTAATGTTTTAAACGTTACCAGTTATTACAGATCCTTGTTACAGATGGTATAAAGAACATTCAAAAGTAACATTCCCAGTAAATTACGATTTCACTTAATGGGAAATTTTCTAAATGTTCTTAAAACATATTTTGTTAGCTGGGACAGCAGAATCAGAAGGCTTATTTGGTTTTTCTTTCTTTTTTAGTTGCGATTTCCTTCTGCACTAGGTTGGGCCCAGCGGTGTTCATTATCAGGTTCATTATCAAACTGAAGGGCATCAGATGATGTGTGCAGACTGTCTTACACATGATGCATGTCAAACTAGGACACAATTCCCCAATGTCACTGTGCACTTTAAAGACTACAAAGAAAGAGAGGGGGAAGGTTAGTTGATTTGCTGCGGATAAAATATTGCACTCCTGACATACTCTTCATGCACTCACATACACACTCATGTGGCTTCAGTCCATGCATGGCTTACTTTACAGATGTGCTTTCTGTTGATTCTCTGAACAAGTCAGGATGAAAAATGACTGGAATGTGACAGACACAGGATCTCTAAATACTAATTCTCAACTGTATCAGAGAACGAGGCTTATTGGTGAGTACACACAATAAGGAAGGCGGGAGGAACAAAGTGAGAGTGAAGGGGGGAAGGGTGGAAAGAGAAAAAAGAGAAGGGAGGGAAGAAGGAAGCAGGGCGGAGCTGTATTGGGGGCCTTTGCTCACATTTATCACCCATTATGAAGATGGGTGAGGAGCAGTACCCAACCCCTCAGCAACGAGGGACCCTACACACACCTCTAATGAGTCACAAGACACCAAACAAGCATGGGCAGCACCCATAATCTGTCGCAGAGAAACAGGAAACACACATACACACTACAAACCAGGGAATGCCATTAAATTTCCAGTTCAGGTTTATAATATCCTCATAATTCAATTTGTGGTGTGATGCAAGTGCAATTGATGATGCCATTCAGATGCTCTGCAGGAGATGGCGATTAGTTGACCCAGAGCACCATCTATAGATTAAATATGTGGCTTATAATTCTTCATTTGCCCTTGAATGCCAGGATGTACTCAAACACATCTATCTCACAAAATAAACTTCCTCATCAGAAGGATTTTGATAGTTTGAGTAAACCTTGCTCTGTGCAAATAGGGATAGTGAAGAAAATCATTCAAAAGCCATTTTACAAAAAAAAAAAATAGATAACAGCCGCTCGACATCGCAGAGCCAAAGATGGAATCCTATGAAATTGCCTAAGCAGCAAATAAAACAGCAGCAGTACAAAGGAATAAGCATCACGAATGAAAATGGGACATTGTAACTCCGTTGCCTGTTGGCTCCAGACATCACACAGAAATAGCTGCTGAGCCAGTAGGTGTGGTGCCATGGCAACTGGGGCTCAGGTTTGATGTCACAACGACTCACTATAGCAACCAGCCCAGATTGCCGGTCACAGCATGAGGTCAGTGTTACCATGGAGACACACCAACTGAGCAATGGGCTTGCCGTAATTTTGGAATGTGTGTAAGGAAAAGGGAGGGTGCAAACAAGCCATGTTAAAAAAAATTCACCGCCGCAGCCAGCACATTCACCCAATTAACATTAAGCTTATTCAGGCAGGTGTTTCACTGTTCATGCCCAATGGAGTGGATCACAGTCTTTAAAGGTTTTTTCATCCTAAAATAAAAATTCTGTCATTAATTACTTACCCCCATTTCGTTCCAAACCTGTAAGACCTTCGTTCACCTTCGGAACACAAATAAAGATCTTTTTAATGAAATCTGAGAGCTCTCTGTCCCTCCATTGACAGCCTACACAACTACCACTTTTAAGCGTAGTCCTTACACTACATAAGTATGTGCAGTGAACAGCACACACTGAAACCGTGGCCCTAAAACCATGATAAAAACCGAACATCAGTAATTAGGACCGTTACACCCCTACTACGCAACTACCAGTTTCAAACCCCAGAAAGGTAGTAAAGACATCATTAAAGTAGTCCATGTGACTCCAGTTGTTTAACCTCAATTTAATGAAGTGACGTATGATGTCTATACCTTTCTGGAGTTTGAAACTGGTAGTTGCGTAGTAGGGGTGTAACAGTCCTAATTCTCATGTTCGGTTTTTATCATGGTTTAAGGGCCACGGTTTCAGTATATGCTGTTCAGGGAAAAAAGGACTACTGTCAAACAAAAACAAATAATCTAACTACAAGCAACAGCACAAAGAAATACAAGCAAGGATACAAATCAAATAAACAGTGCTTTTATATCTAACAGTAGGCCTAGTTTTCAGGTACAGAAATTGAATTAGGTAATCAGATGTAAAACAACATTGCATATAATCTTCACTGTAATTAAATAAAGATTAATCATTATTAAAGTTATAAAAGCTATTCAGTCAAGAGCAGAGATTGATTTAGTTGTCTTTTGTTGTTTGGTTATCTTAAAAAAAACAGACAGCAATCCAGTACACTGATACTGTACATGCGTTTTTTCCATACTATGTTTGCTAGGAGACTCGCCAAGATTGGCATGTTGACAATTTTTGTGTGAATTTGTCCGTTCAAGCGCAAGACATAAAAGAAAACTCAATATTTGTACGCTGTCTGAGACACAGCTTTCCGTGTGCACGCTTCGGATGAGCGCACACATTGTAAGCAGTGAGCACACGCGAGTTCTCTTTAGCAACTTCTTGCACTTAAATGAGTTTATTTTAAACAGATAGAAACATGTGCAGTTCATGTCTCACCTGCACTCTTGCACTATTAACACCCAGGTAATGACGGCGTAAACGACTGATCATATAGAGCGTACGGCATTCGTTTTGAACAAAGTTTAGGGGAAGCCAGAATGCATATCCATCGTCAGAAACATACATTGATTAGCCTAACTCTGTCTGTCTGTTGTACTGTTATTTTCAGTAAACCATAGATGTGTGGAGTGGAGAACAGTATTGTTTGATTTTTTACCAAGAGCAGTAGGCCTACGATAGCGTAGGCTGTCAGTGGAGGAACAGAAAGCTCTCAGATTTCATTACAAAAATCGTCATTTGTGTTCCGAAGATGAACGAAAGTCTTACAGGTTTAGAACGACATGAGGGTGAGTAATTAATGACAGAATTTTTATTTTTGGGTAAACTATCCCTTTAAACCCACAAAGGTTAGTATGTATAAATTCATCCATCCAAGCTTGAACCACTTAAACTGCATTTCAACGTTCCAAATTGTATAAATAAATAATTTTCTCTCAGAAACATGGCTGTTGTTGGTCATCCACACCTGGAGCTTTGGGGAGGGCCATTTATGTTTTTTTCAGCAGTGTTTGCTCACAGACGCCTGACCTACAGCCCACCATGAATAAGAATGTGGCATAAACCCCCTCTCATTCAACAGAGCTTTTCACTTTAAAGAGGGACCTTGTATAGGGGTCCATAAAGGTTGAATTCAAGTTTTAAAGCCTGAGGCCACACACGTGCGGCGTCACGCTTAACCCAGCTGTACGTTATGAAAACTACAGGAACACACTTGACTTGAGCCCAAGCTCAAACGTTTGTAGTTTTATCTAGCAGACAATCTCAGCAGCTGAATGTAATATGATAGCATGTAGGACAGTATTAGGTGTTGAGTGCCACCTAGTGGGCCTTTATCAAGTCTGACACCAATAAGCAACAGTTCCATACACAAAGGGCTTAATATCATCGAATTATACTGAGACAACACAGAGTCATAGTCACAGAGCTTTAACACAACTCCTGATTATCCACTGAAACATGCAGGCAGTCAGCGACTTCTCAGTTCTCATCTGCTTATGGTTGCTTGCAAAAATCTTACTCTGAGCTCTGGTTAAATTGTGTTAAGAAATTAAACAGATATACTAAATAACTTGTTTCTTAAACAGAGCAGTGTTTGGCTTATTATGGCCTTTTCAATTGCCAATATTGACATTTCTTACAACTGGCAGATTGCTGATATAATGCCAATATATGATAAATAATTGATTCATATGTGAATACATTACACACATGGTTACATTTAACCACTTCTTCAGAATGCATACTCCATCCTGAAAAAAAAAAATAATGTAATGGAGGTTTTTTTTTATGTATAAAAGAACAAGCTACAGTGGTTTATAAAGCTCCTGGTTTAGCCTAGACTACGCTTTTCTTGGAATTGTTAATTAAATCTTTGTGTCATCAATAAATATATAATATTTACTAATAAAGCTACAATAAAGATACACTGTAAAAAAAATGAATAACAGAAAATGTACTGGTAGCTTTCTGCCATGACATTATCCAGTAATTTTACAGAATACAGTGATTTTCCATTAACCCTAAAACAGCACAAAGCGTTATTCAAAATACAGTTAAAACACCCATAAAAAAGGTTTATACAGTACACTGTGCCCTATTTTATAGCTTAAATCTCAGGCTGCATCCACTGACTCAAATCTGTCCCATTGTCCCCAACATGATTACACGGACAGCCTTGACCTACTGCGTGAAAAAAAGGTCTTCAATATTCAACAAAAAAAATTTGTTCAACAGAACTGGAAAAATAAATCCACCCATGTGCCACTGCAGTTCCATACATTCTTCTGGAAATTTTTTTTTGCACTATAATATAAAACACATATTCATACACATCATATTCCATATCGACAAGTCCCATCTGGCCACTGCATGACTTTCTATATGTTGGTTTTTCTTCATTCCTTTCTGATATTACCTATTAAAAACTATGTTAAGAAAACATTCTGGAAAAAAAAATGTTTTTGAGCCAAATTGAATGTAATTATAGGTTTCTAATTCTTATAATCAAATGTGTGTAATGTATACCATTTTAGCTTAGGTTTGAATTTGAAGTTGTTTTGAATTCAGTGATATAGATGAGCTACTTTAAAAGACTATGCCACCTGAAAATAATCTTTTGTATAGACAACAACAAAAAAACAAACATCTTTGTTCATGCATGACTTTCACAGACATTACTGAAATCGTGTCCAAAAAAATTAATCCCCCCCCACACACACTTTGTACACTGTGTCAAAGCAGAGTGTACACAAGACAAGAAAATTGCATTAAAATGCTGCACATACTGCACTACAAAATTATGCTGAAATTGATTTTACACTTTTGAAAGTATTCAAATAAAAAATATGTGCCTTTTCATATTATCTGGCCAATATACTTAGAACAAGACAACTACTCATCTACTTGCAGAAAAAAACTTGCAAGCAAGAATTATGTAACTTTTTTTTTTCATCATCAAAAATGGTAGCATGTATTTAGCTATGCAGTATGCAGCCTGACAAAAGGCCCAGCATCTGTTCATTGGTGCCTTTTTAAAGAATGAAAATAGACAAGAGCCAATAGAAGAGCCAAACAAGCCCCTACCTTCTGAGTTTTGGGGGAGGAAAGAGGCAGTTCAAAGTGTAAGTCGAGAGACAGATTGAGAAGGATTGCTACCAGGACTACTACAGTTACCAGAAGGAAGTGGTGGAGTGATGCTTTTATAGTGCAGTCTGGTTTAATACCAAAAGTTTCATAGTAAAATACCAAGCAATATTTAAAAACAAAAAACAGAAAGAAAATAAATTGTTTAGGATTAAAATATTCTGGGGTTAATCCAAAGACTTAAGCAATTGTCAAAAAAGCATGAAACTTATTTAACCAGTTTTTATTAGCTGTCATTTTGTGTCACATAAATAAACTGTATGTATTATCTTTCAGCAAAGACATAAATCATTCCTAAAAGAATGGATGGATTTTTTTCAACCAACCTTGATCCTCTATTGTATCATTTAAAGATGCATATTTCCTGTTGCAACAATCAATGTTGAAAAGAATTAAATGTTCTGGTCCAGTTGTACATTTTTGCCTTCATTCATTAACACAAATCTCTAGTGTTTTGATCATCAGCAAATTGTGGAGTCAAATTTAACTGACGAACCAGGTCTACACCATTAGATATTTAATGAGTCTTCCCCGGAATGACATATCCATTTGTGACCCAATCAGAAAAAGCCATCTCAAAGGACACACATACGGCTTCTTGTAATAGAACCTCTGACAATTAGAATGAGTGCTATTTGAACGGGTTACTTCTTTCCGAGTGACAATCTGCAATGCAAAAAAAGATTTTGCCAACATCAATTATACTTTTACAAAATGCAATTAATGAATTATGCACAGAGCAAAGACAAATGTATTTTGAGGGGTCATGGAGACTATACTGGTATTAGCATACATACAGGAAGACTACATGTATAAGGCATATAGCTATAGTTCTTACTTGTCAAAATAGTCATCCTGTAGATTGAGAACCAGACTATCTGAGTTCAGGTACACCTTGTTCTGTGAAACTGCCACCTGGAAAACAACCTTCATCTGGTCAGGGCTTTCAAAAAGGACATAAAACATTCAGCTTTTTCCAAAAAGACTGGTATGTAACCAGCCGAACCTTGGCAGAACTGCTAGTGAACATCAAATATTTACATTGGTGAAAACACACCTTTTTCCAAAGAGTACCGTTTACATCAGGAAAACACTCAAAAAATTATGAATAGGCAAAATGCCACATAGCTGTGGAAAGAAGTGAATCATAACATTGTACCGTTTTGGCAATGTTCTGCGCTGCCCTGATTCTTCTGAGTTTAAGGTATCCGGGATTCTTTGTGACGGCCTCTCCTAACTGTGAATTAGAAACCAAAATACATTTCTCATATAACATTTTTCACAAAAGACACATTAATAATATTTATATCATAAAATACAATGTAATGCTTCATTTTACAGTGTCCTTTTTACACGTTACATGTAACTACTAAATTAATAACTATAAATTATGCATTATATGCCTCGCGCTCTTGCCGCAAAGCACTGGCAAAAGTAGCCTAATGATTATGAAAGTGTTGGGAAACAATAGCAATGACATTTTAATTGTTAATTAATAAAGTAGTGTTTTCTGAGTCTGTGTTGGCTGCAAAGATGAAGATGACGTTGCCGACTCGTCATCTCTGCAGCATAGTGAACGCGCGCACCTTTTATTTGGATTACATAATCAAACTATTTGTTTTGAATTGGTTCGTTTAAAAGAAGACATTTCAAGCTTATATAAGCATATATCTCATGTATGTGAGGCAAGTATCCTATACGCTGAGTTCATTTGTGACGCGCTCCAGTTCTTCTTGCAGTCGAAGACAGAACAATTTTCTGCTCTCAAGTTCTCAATGTCATGCTACTGGTGTTGTGACGAATTCTGACCCCCGCCAAATTATTACCCCCCCCTAGCATTGGTAGGTTTAGGATTAGTTGTGGGGGAGGGGTTAGGATTAGGGGTGGGGTTAGGATTAGTTGTGGGGGGGGGGGGGGGGTTCGGATTAGGGGCGGGGTTAGGATTAGGCAATCAGGTACTGACTTCAACGAGGGGGTAATAATTTGGCAGGGAGTCGAAATTCAATACAACACCGGTCTTGGCAGCAATCATCTTGTCGCAAATATTGCATCGCGGGCTGCTGGCATCGAGTCTGGTGAAACGTAGCTACACTTTTTATCTTTTCCACATATTTTCCATCTATGTGGGTTAGGACGCTTACACTACAGCCTCACGTGCGAGCCATGTCTCTTTGGGCAACCGCGTAAACTAGTGTTTTTCCGCCACAGCCAATCATGCTGCATGCATATTGGCTCACTGACATCGATGAGATTAACCTAGGTATCAAAATTTGGTACCGAACGACAAGACACGTTTCGATACTCGATAGTATCGAGGCAATTCGGTCGGTACCTAAAAAGTATTGAACTCGATACCCAGCCCTATGTTTGAACTGTTTTAACTGAAAGCAACTTGCACTGCCATATCTTAGAATATGTCAGTGCCATTGTTTCGTCTCAAGATGCACATCAGTGTTTTTTTTTATAAGACATGCTATTTTATAAAAGCTGCTTAAATGTTCTAATTGAACTAAGGCCTAATCCTGGCTTAATCTAAGCCCTTTCTGTGAAACCAGGCCGTTACTCAGTACTTAAATATATAATTACACTGTAACAAGGACACCTTAAAATAAATTGTAACCTTAATACTAATCTAAATATTAATAACAATAAAAACAATAAATATAATATAATTATAAATAATAATCTGTTTCTCTAATCTGATTGGCTGAGAGCCTTTTCCAGCCGTGCGATATTCCCCCATTATCAGCACTTGAACCGTTTCACCGTTTGTATCAATCCGCTTGCGGCGACTGTCATGGCGGTCGATCAAATAGAACCATATATAAAAAAAATAAAAAAAATCACTGTTGTTGTGTTTTTAGAGTTTTTAAGGAGAGAATGTAATTATTTAAACCTAGAAAATGTAACTCGTATATAAACAACTGTTTACTATTTATTTTAACACTTTTGCAAATGTACCCACACAGAACAGCTTCATCTCGGCCAGTCCTTTGGGAATTTGCCGCTGGCTCTTACGTAGATAGTGGTTAAACGATATATCATTAATTTGGGGTATATCAAACGGGCAATATTTGGTCTTTTTAATCTAGTACTTGTTACAGAGCAAATTGATTTTGGTTAAGGGGAAAATTAAGTTTCATAACTTTATTTCTATTTATCTATATTTAACTTAAATCCTGTACATCCTGGCTATATTTAACTTAAATCCTGTACAAATACTAGAGCTCTGCTTTTGTACGTTTGACTGAATTTTTTGCATGTGTTTATTTCCTATTGTGTTTTATAATTGCTATTGTTGTTAATTTAAGCATTGTTGTTCAATAGTAATATCTTATATAAATAATATGCTGTATTTGGTATTGAGAAAGGATCGTGATATGGACTTCAGTGAAAGTTACATTTTTTACCCTATAATATTAGATGGCGACAAAGTCAGAACAAGTTAGTTGTTTTAGCGCTGTCATGGGAAATCTCCTTAATTTTTAAAAGGACAAAGACGAAGACATTGCTTTCCACAGCGGACATTCAAACTGATTTTTTAAAAGGGATATATTATGGACATCGACCTGAAGAATGAATGCTATATCAAGATGCATGTAATACACTCGTTTAGTCGATCTCCCTCTCATAATACCATAATACTCTACTCTAGATAATACAATAGGCTTCAATGAAGCGACTAAACGTTCATTCGTTGCTAGTTCTAAAGTAATGTTTTAGAATTAGTAATGGAGGCTTAGGCTCAACTGTTAAATTGAGATTTGAATACCGGGCGGAAAGAAGTAGTTCTGCACAAAAGAGTGTTTTTAAAGACACGCCGTTGTTGTTTCTAAATGTATAATATAATATATTATAATATGATATGCTATGATATAATATCATATTTAAAATACCCATGAGATTAGGCAAAAGTAAATCTTTTTTAGATACGAAGCTTCTACCATTTTGGCTGCCTGGGCTTCTCCTTCAGCTTGGATAATCTTCTGCCTCTGATCTTGTTTTGCTTTCTCCACATAGAACTGAGCTCTTTGGGCCTCCTGCTGGGCTGAAAGATTATATTTTTTATTACAGTAACTATGTACATATTTTGTGCTACAGCACTCCAGAACCGAATTTTACCTACCAACTTGTTTGGCCTCCACAGCTGCTGTGTACTCCCTGCTGAAGCTCAGCTCTGTGATGGCCACATCATCGAGAATAATGTTGAAGTCTTTAGCACGTTCAAAGAGCTCCCGTCGGATGAGCATAGAGACCTGCATGCAATCAATGGTGAAGAAAGATTAAAAAGACAATCATTTAGTATAGTGATCTGGATATTCCCTTCCTTTAAATATACATCCTGGATATCACGGTAGGTTCTAGAACTCATTTGTGGAAGCCAGATTGTGAGAGAATACCAACCTGGGCTCTTTGTGTAATTAGTTGGGAGGCATTGAATTTGGCTACCACACTCTTCAGAACTTCATTTACAATGGAGGGCAGCACACGCTCATCATAGTCCTTTCCCAGCTGCTGGTACAAGACGGGGAGGTTGGAAGCCACCGGACGGGACAGCACACGCAACGCAATGTTCACCATCTGCAGGTCTGACCACATTACAGACAACATTACTCCTCCAAGTAAAATAAAGAACAACTTCAGATTGGGCAGCCATTTTTAAATAAACTATAATCAATACGCTGAAAATATTACGATCATGTTCAAAATGGAAGTAAACAAAGTAAGGCCATCAAAATTAAATGAAATAAAAATAAATTACCTTTGCTTCCAGTTAAAGATGATATTTTTCTTGGTTTGGCTCTAATGTCATATATGATTGGATACTGAATCCATGGTATCCTATAAGAAGAATGTCACTAAAAATCATTTTTTTAGAACTACAACTTTCCTTTTTTGTTATGGAAAGATCAAACATGGGGTTTGCTTTCATACAGAAAACTGTTCAACAAGTCATTAAAAAGCTCACCTGAAGTGGAGACCCTCAGCAAGGACTGAGTCCATCTGCATCCCTCCAATTCTATTAAAGATAATTGCTCGCTGACCACCCTCCACTAAAGACAAGACCATTAGTGTGAGATATGACATTACCAATCATCTACTTTTAATATTAACTTGAAAAGTACATATTTTCACAAATACACAACCATTCAAAAGTTTGGGGTAAGTGAGATTTTGTAATGTTTTTGAAAGAAGTCTCTTATGCTCATCCAGGCTGCATTTCTTAGATCAAAAATACAGTAAACTGTAATTTTGTGAGATATTATTACAATTTAAAATAATGTTTTTGTATCTTGACATAGTTTAAATTGTAATTTATTCCTGTGATGCCAAAGCTAAATTTTCAGCAGCCATTACTCTTTAGTGTCACATGATCTTTCAGAAATCATTCATTTGGAATTATTTTCATCAAAATGTGGAAAACAGTTGTGCTGCTTAATATTTTTGTATAAACCATGACATCTTAATTTAGGATTCTTTGATGAATAGGAAGTTCAAAAGAACAGCATTTATTTAAAATAAAATAAAAATGTAACACAATTTTAACATTTTGTGAATGTCTTTACTGTCACAATTGATCGATTTAAAGCGTCCTTGCTAAATAAAGGTATTCATTTTATTATTATTATTACAATCTTTTGAATGATAGTGCATAAATCCACTGCACTAGATATTAGTTGTTTCTAAGACGTTTTCTAATGCAATACTGGATGTACCTGTATATGTTGCCTCTTTGACTCCATAAGCAAGTGCACCTGCTCCAATTAATATCTTTAGTCCGATCCCAGCACCCCTTGAGCCAGAGGACATGCGTCCGGCGAGATCTCTCAGGTGCTGGAGGAACCTCTGTGAGAGTACAAAAAAAGCAACAACAACAACACCACAATAACAAAAACAACAAAACATTCATTTTCATTGGAAATTATATATGACAATATGAAAAATAGTAAAATGTTTAAAAAGGTTTGTTCACTCAAAAAATGAAAATTCTGTCATTTACTCACCCTTATGCCATTCCAAACCAGTAAGACTTTCGTTCATCTTCGAAACTTAAATTAAATCTGAGAGATTTCTATCCTTCCATTGACAGTCCACGCAAATACCACTTTGCACACATCAGATAAGGTCAACGGAAGCTCAAGCATGCTTGCTTGACGTGCGAGAAGAACCATTGAGGTTCATTCATTTCTGTGTGATACACAGCTGGTTTGAGCCAGAGCCATTGAAAAACCAATGAGGTTTAAATTTGTTCCTGGCATCAGGCAAGTGGTTGAGCTTCTGTTTATTTTCGCTGATCACGTTTAAATGTGCATAAAAGCCTAAATTCGATCTGTTCATCATATAAAGCAATCAGTCTCTGCAGAAAATTTGGAGTAACTTCTCGATTTATATGGATTAGATCTGTTTATGAACTTTTTGAAGTGGTAGTTGCGTGGATTGTCAATGGAGGGACAGAAATCTTGCAGATTTCATTAATATATATATTTTGTGTTTAAAATATGAACGAACGTGTTACGGGTTTGGAACGACACGAGGATGAGTAATATTTATGACATTTGTTTTTTCATTTTGGGGTAAACTAAGCTTTTAAGTTCTCTCGAACGGGTTAAATGAGACAACAACAACGACATCCTTTGACACTCACACTTATATTTGAAGTTGCAATATTCAAGTCTTAATAATAACCAATGTCTGAGAAATTACTTAATGAGCTGATCGACATTCTGATTATGGAAGCGCATATACTGTAATAAACAAATTAGACTTACAAGTAACGTTATAATCACAATCCGTTTTAATTCTTTCATAAACTACCGTTTGTATCATGTCAACTTCAGACCAAAAGAAATGTTACAGGTGATATTAAACGTCAAATTCCCAACAGTCTACTAACGTTAGACCAGCCGGCATCAGGAGCATAGACTGTAGATAAGGAGTCAGGATTTCAGCATCAGAGCATGCTATTGAGAATCAGTAAACATTCACATTTAAATTCCTACTTCAGGAACAAGTTATATGGTCTAATTAAGAAGCCAGACAGACAAAAGGTTTAATCTTAAAATGTGCTTTAGCTTATGAGAGCAGAACAGGCTTACTGGTTATTTAATGCACATATCTGGTCAAATTTCTGTTACCAAGTTTGAAGCTGAATATTATAATGAATAAAAATATAACTTTACAAAGTTTTTTTTTATTAATATTTTTAGAATTAAGACATTGTACTCACGTTAGGCTCTTTATTCGCCATGCTTGCAAGAGCTACAGTACCCAAGGTCGTCACGAACAACTTCCGCTCCTACCGATAGGAATTCTGGGTAATGTAGTACTCTTGGTTATTTCCATGCTTTGGGCATTTCTACATAGTATACAGGCACCCTTTAGAAAATAACTATAGGCTAAATCCAAGGTTTTATGTGTTAAATTAAAACAAACTTTATGACGACTATTAAGATATTTTAACTGGATATAAATAAATTCTCTTTTGTAAAAACAAATTTATTCTGTGGGATTCATTAATGGGATCCATGTAAAGAGCAAAATTTACTAATGTTTTAAAACTTTTGAAGTAATTCTGATTTGTTCTTATATTACACTTATTTTATGTTAAATTTGCCATATTCCTGTATATGCAATGTGAGGCATAAAAATATTAGAAATATTTTGTTGAGGGAGAAATGTAAGAGAGACAGAATCAATATCAATATTTTAATCCATAATTACATCTTCTTTTTTTTTTTTTTAAACACAGCCTATCTTACAGTTTAACTAAAAAACAAAACAAAACAAAACAATGAGACCATGAATGACCACACAGACTGGGAGTAACCCTTTTAAAAACAGCTGATAAGGAAGCAGTGTACATTGCAGGTTTGAAGAAGAAGAAAAATATACAAACAGGTAATTTACACAACCAGGTTGTCATGAGCATGATAGCTCTTATGTACAAGTCCTTATCTGCCATAAAACTGGTGTAATCGTTTGTCTTGAAACTGTTTTTTTTTGTTTTGTTCTAAAATGTTCCCTTTAATGTTGTTGTCACAGCGCCTCAGAAGAAATACTCAGTATGTAAAGTATCTCCTCTGTACATTGAAACTTGTTGTGATGGGTCCATCCTCTGGACTGACAGTAAAAAAAAATAAAAAAAATAAAATAAAATAAAGGTTCCATGTCTCAGACGTAGAAAAGTCGTACCCGGGACGTGCTGACATGAAGGTCGTCATCATAAAACTTGGTCTCTATAACAACATTACCCCTGTAAGAGAAGACATTTGAGCCATAATTAATCCATTTATGAATATAATATGTTGACTATCATAAAAAAAAAAATTATTACGGAAACTCTTACGTTAAGACATTTGCAGGCATCATTTGTGACTCTGGTGCAGCTTCTATCAAAGACTGCCATGTGTTTGTAGAATTAGGAATCACAAAGCCAAACTCGAAAAACCACTCTGAAAAGACACAAAAGGTACATGTGTAAGCATTTTGTGGTGTAAATACTTTTTACACACTTCAAATCTTGTAGGCCAAGAAGAGGAAAAACATTTTCACAAACAAGCTTTCAATATAATCTATTCATGTGTCCAAGTTATATAATTTAACATGTTTCAAAAGTGCTTGTGCATACAAATCCCTATTCCAAGATTGTAAATCTTTTGCATCTTGGCTCATAGGAATTTGTATGCACAAGCACTGTTATTACACAATTACACAAAGTAACCTGACAAGTAAAGTCTAGAATTAGACAATGGAAATTGATATTTAATATTAACATTGGCAAAACTTTACAATAAGGTCCTGTTTGTCAACATTAGTTAATGCATTAGCTAACATGAACTAACAACGAGCAATATGTTTTTAAAGCATTTATTAGTCTTTGTTAATGTTAGTTAGTTAGTAAAAAATATAGTTGTTCATTCTTTAAAGTTAGTTTTGTTTGAATGTTGAAATTAACATGCATAGATGAAACTTATAATGGCTGACAAGTTGCATCATGAATTAGCAGTGAATGCATAATAAAATCTTTGAAAATAATTTTGGGTACAAATAGGATAATTGAATGGAAAGAAACACTGCATTTAAATATACTGTTCAGGTTATTCAAGAATCTTAGGCCTAGTATATATACGTAAATGTTCAAATGTACCTGTGCCTGATTTGGATTACACTAAATCTAAATCCACCCAGACTATGACCTAAGATGGCTACTATTGACACTCATTTAAAGGTCACATGCCAACAGTAGCCCCTTTCACACATACAAACTCTACTGCTAAATTACTGGTAAACTGCACAAATTAAGAGATCATGTGTGAACAGGACCTTTAAAAAAAAACGTACGAGGTCAGAACGCACAGACGTAAGAAGTTTGCTCTATCGGGGCGGTTTATGGTAAGTTCCGTTGCCTTTTCTATGTAATCATGCGCTAGACGGACGTCTGACTATTGAACCGCGTCTCGTACTCGGGACCCTGCCTTTTTTTCTATTCATCAGCTTTGTGGCTCTCCAGTTACTATTGCATACTGCAGTGCGATAGTAACTATTGTGCGTCTCGTGTTTTAAAGAGCAAAACAGCATTCTGTGTAATCATCCCCTTAAGCCTGTCACTCTTATATTACACTATTATATTATACAGGAAAAAAAAGTAACTAAAATGAAACTAAACACTTTTCCTCATTCAGGTGAATGAAGAAAACGGTTCAGTGTTTTTCCGATGACATGCATCAAACAGTATACCGATGTTTTGGTACTGATGTGTGAATGGTATCTTACTGGTAAAAAGAATGCAGTTGTGTGTGTGAACAGCACATTTGTGTTTTTACTGAACAGTAATTCTGGTAATTTTACAATAATTTACAGAGACTGCTGTGTAAAAGGGGCTACTGAGTGGAATATTATGATCAAATAGTATTTTTAGTAACATTAATATTTTACATATTTTAACAGGAGCTACTTGCTTGAGAAGACTAGGTATCTAGATATTTCAGAAGCAGAGACATCTTGCTAAAGAGACCTCTAATTCTGCATTTACTATCATTGCTATTTGTTATCACAAAAGTGCAATGTGCAAGAAAGAATCAGAACAACCTTCTAGGCACTGGCCTTTAAAGAAAACTTTTTGCTCCAGTCGGAATTTTTCCAGTTTTTCTACTGAAGAGAAATTCAGCTCTCTGGAGACTGCTTTACATTTCAGGATCTTCTTAGGAACCCGGGCTGGAACACAAAATCAAATCTGTTAGTTACCAGACATGGCACATTTTTTTGGTACTGAAAACTGATCTCGAGCTCACTTTGACATCATTAAAAAGAGCAGTGAAGTAGTGGACATAAGAGAAGAATTGGCGTTTAATCTTTAATGCAAGGTAATGCTGAGAACCACAAACCTTCATGTTCTACCCCAGGAAGGGAGAGGTCTTCAGTTCCCTGCCAGAGAACCTTCCCTGTCTCTGCATCTCTAAGATTCATCCAGTTTCTGAAGAAAAGTTAAGGCATGCTGAACCAAAGTCCCTTTCAGGCAAGTCATTTCACTCGGCGGCCATCTTTGAAATGCCTCTCGGGCATCTATTCCAGTCTTGCAAGTGCAGCTCCTATCTCTCTAAATGGGGAAACATCAAAATCTCCAACGCTGTTCACCAGGTTCATGATTAAATTTCATATTTGAAATCAAATCACCAATGCAATCTGACAACAACAGTCTCATAAATATGGTTTCTTATATTAAACTAGTGTTAAAAAAGCGTATTTTTTTTCAGGCTAAGTGCGAGTCTCAGAAGATTGAAAACCGGAACTTCTAACGACAGCTGCAGTGATAGGATGACTTTACCAATCAGCAATTGGCTCTTTTATTTAGAAGGCAAGACTTATTCCGCCATATTGCACGTTCTCCCATTCATAGTAATATGAGTGTACTGTCTTTCTATATATAGTCTTTGTGCTGACCAGACTGACACTGAAAAAATGTCTTCTAATTTCAGGGCTACCATTTTTGTAAATGACATTTGAGAGGAAGATAAATCCACATAAAGACACTTGTCCAAATCAATAATCAGACTTAGGGTTTGGCTCATTGGGCTTAAAAGCGACAGTTCACCTAAGAAATGAAGATAGTGTCATCATTTACATCATTGTCATTTCAAACCGGTATTTCAACAAAAGAGATGTTTAGAAGAATGTTCAGTTACTGTCAAGATCCAAAAAGAACAAAACAGCACCATAAGACAGCAGTCCATAACTAGCACTATATTAAAACTCCTCTAAAGCCATGTGATACGTTTGTGTGAGGAACAAACTTTAAGTTTTAAGTTGAATTCACTGAATATCTTGTTCGACCACCAAATCATTGGATGGGAAAGAGCATCTTCACATATAAGCATTCAGCTACAATTATTTTTGTGTTCCACAGAGGAAAGTGGGTATTACAGGTTTGCGAAAGTTGTGATGGGTGAACTAATCCATTAAATGATGCCTACATTTAAGAGTAATCTGATCATTACATTGAGCAGCTTTTAGTTTTAAATCAAACACAAGTCCAGCAAATAAGATAAAAGCTAACTGAAGCTGCCCACATTGAGGTCTAAAAACATCCTGATCTGTCTGCTTCACAATGGTTTTTAACAATGTCTTGTACTCTGTGTCAATGACATCTGACCTCTTCATCTTCAGACCACCTGTAGGAGTCTTTAAGGCAGGTCGAGCACACTCACACGAGGCTGCATGTGTCATTACAGGTGCACAGAACAGATCCTAGTCACCAACCTCATGAGATGTCAGTCAGGGCTGCACAAGTGTGCTACATGTATCACTAATCCTAATCTATCTTTCAAGCATTAAATCCAAAATCCAAATCTGTTCCTGTTGGAATGAAAAGGGCTCATCATAAAAAATGTGTTGATGATTTGCATGAAAACTTCATTGGAAGGTGCCTTTGTAACAGTGTAACATTAAAGTACTGAGTAATATTAATTAACAATATCATGTATTTACTATATGGTCAGGAATAGGGTTAGTTGCATGTAATTATGCATAATCTACTCTTATTACTATAGCAAGTACATATAACATTTGTACTGTACACAAGGACACTGTTACTTTGCATAAAAATGTACAAAATTATTGACACCGCAGCCATAATAAAATGTTGTAATTATATAAATTGTATTTTGTATTATTATGTTAATTAATATAATATTTTATATTTATAATAATTATTTATAATTTGTATAATCATATTTTTATATTCTCATATATACAGTATATGTTTTTTATGGAGACTCAATTTTATATATAACTAACCTTGTCCTGATAAGTTTTCGTTTGAAAACACATATTTTTCTCTCCGGTTTGGCCTTATTAATGAAAACGAAGCTTTTTGAAAACGCTCTCCAAAGTGGAGAAATTTGAAAAAAGGCGTTTTTGCATTGTAGTGTGGACTGTCAAAACGGAAGTATTTAAAAACGATGACGTAAGTTTAGTCATGTGACGCATATTGTACCAATAGATATTCATGTTTATACCGGTTTTGTGTCTGTTATGTGTTATTTACTTTCACACTGTTGCTAAAATGTGTTACTTTGCACAGACCAAATATAATGGAGAGTGAGTGCGACCTGGACGCATCAGTGAATGGTGAGATATTTTGCTAAATTAAATTATCCTGTAAGAAGAACTGCGCGATAACTTTATTATTTATTTTTCCGTATTTATCATCTCAGTGAGCTTTTGTGAGGTTTTACACATGCGCAGTAAGATGAATTTAGCGTTTTCCAAATGTTTCTCATCCACACTGAAACGTCGGAAAACGCCTGAAAACGCTAGTGTGGACGGAGAGTGTTTTTAAACAAAAACAACCGTTTTCAAATGTATCCTGGAATAATGTAGACGTAGCCTAAGGCATTAATATACTTTAAATGAATCCCGAGACACAAATAACCAGAAACATGACCCAGGATTCATTTTCAGTCCAGCCCTGAGAGATGATATATTTCCCCTTTGCCAAAGAAATAACAGAACAAATTAAATGATGCAGTGGTAATTTGACTGAATACATCCCATATCTTCATACACTATGTTTACACTACAAAAATTACAAAAGTTGGTGATATTTCCTGTGCTTATTGCTAAAACATCATTTAGACCAGTGGTTCTCAACCAGGGAGTCTCAACAAACTTCCAAGGGGGCCTCAAGTACCCCTTTCCCACGACACTGTTCCTGATGGGTTCCCGGCTTTTGTCCGTTCTCGAACCGTTCTACGCATTTCACTGCAGAAAATGGGGTCCTCAAGTCTGTTGAAACACGCGGTCGGTTCACGACAGGCACCAGTTCGCCTGGCCAAAACAAGTTCTAGCTCCAGAACGCAAACCATGGAAAAGTTAAAAATCAAGATATACATCTTTCCAAGCTCTTTTATGTGCTGTGATATCCTGTGATATATTTACCATCAATTTAGATGCCAACAGCTGAAGTCACTAAAAATGAGTAACTATTCACTAAAGTGCTCGTCTCTGTTTCTGATGAACCAGGTGACTACATTTGAGATTATTGGAGACAGATATCTGTGGGATCTCACCTGCTGAGCGCACTGAGAGAGTCACAAGGGAGAGACCCTTTTACTCACAAACAGTCACTGTCGAGGTAATTAGTCCCCTCGGCGACAAAGCTTTCATGGAAGCCACATTAATTTTTAAAAAGTCATCCATTGTTGCCATTTCCAGTCTGTTGTTATTGGTGCAAAAGACTGTATTTAAGTTTAAAAAAAAAAAACACCAGCACATGCTTCACATTTTTACCTTATTAAAAATAATGGCGGTTGAGGCTGTGTTAGTACTACTAACGCTTTACCAAATAAACTAAGACACAGGAATATAAAACCAGCCTTGAAAGACATGGTGAGCACACAAAGTACAAACAAAATTCTAGATACACTTAGATGCTCATTCCTTGTGCTACTGCAGCACTGCTTTCATTGTTACATTGCTCTAACACTTCTAACAAACATAATTTGGCACACGATACAATCTATCTTTTTCATTATTTAAGTCAGTGTTTTTTTGTAGCTACTCAAGGGATGGAGCTTTGTACACGGTAGTCACCTCTGGGGCACACTGGTTAGAAAAAAAAAAAAAAAAAAACACACACACACACAAGGCAGATATGATGAAGCCTGGAGGTAAAACTGCATGAAACTTTGAAACAACCTGTGCTGCAAAACTACATTGTACCAGATTCACACTGCTAAAAAGAGCTGTGCTATACAAAGATGACACATATTCTGTAAAAACAGCAGAGCTCAAAACTTAAATGCAGGACCAATACAAGATATTATGCAAAAACACTATTCTAAATTAAAGGTCAAATTCAAATCACAGGTGGTGAAATCTATGGCATACCAGCCCATGGTCCAGCTTACTATGAACAACTAAGTTTCATTATTTTACATAAAACAATATCTGAATGTCTTATCCATACATACAGTACAATTCAAAAGTGTGGTGTCTGTAATATTTTTTATGTTTCAGAAAGAAGTTTCTTATGCTAATCAAGGCTGCTATTATTTGTTCAAAACTATAGTAAAAACAGTAATATTTTGAAATGTTATTACAATCTAAAAGAACTGTTTTTTTATTTTAACATATAATATCATTTATTCCTGCTATGGCAAAGCTGAATTTTCAGCAGCCATTATTCCAATCTTCAGTTTCACATAATGCTTCAAAAATCATTCTATTATGCTGATTTGGTGCTCAATAAGAAACAATTGTTCTGCAGAAAGATTCTTTGATAAATAGAAAGTCCAAAAAATAGCATTTATTTGAAATAGATGTAACATTATAAAATGTCTTTACTGTCACTTTTACTGTTAATTTAATGTGTGTTTAGTGAATAAAAGTATTTGTTTATTTATTTAAAAATCTTTCTGACCCCAAAACTTCTGAACAGTAGGGTAAGTTCATAATATTTCCTTACCGACTTTCGCTCTTCGAAAGTTGCTCTTTCGCAACTTTCGCTCATTTCACAAACCTTTCATTAAAAGATGCATGTTCACATGTTTTGGTCAACGATCATTTTCCACAGCTTTGCCTCATGCAGCACACAGTTGGATGTGAGGAGCATAAGGCAGCAAATCCCTGTCCTTTCAAATCAAGGATTTAAGAATTACCAGCCTGTAAGACACACCCTTGCTTTCCCAAAGAAGGTCACAGGGTAGACCCAAGTCTACTTGAAGATTAGAAAAATGGTGTCAAACGGGGCAGCCATTTCTTAGACCACTTTCACGCCATCAGAATGTTCTGGTGCTGGTGTGATTATTCTTGTCAGATTTACAGAGCCTATTATAGAAACACTAGACAATGTTATGTAATCGTGATGGCAGGCACAAACTGTGTGAGGAGATTTCACCTGGCTAATGCACCTGATCCCAAGAATCAGGTGCCTGTCAGTCTCATAGTATCCTCATTAACAAAACTTCCAGCTAAAGCAAATAACAGCATCCCAGTTAGTTGCTAATATGCTCAAATAAAAGTAGCCTACAACTGCTTTGAAAGGACGATATGATCCTTGCATAATAACTGCACTAGAGAGTTGCAATTCATATCCCAGTAACTCAATAATCTAGGTATGCACTTGACCAAAATACAAACATAATCATACAATTTATAGAATAACGCAGACATAAATCTCTGGATTAGACAAATTACACCGATTTATCTATTCACACAGTACATAGCAAATATAATACTGTCATACCGTAAATAATGCCTAAAGACTTCATAGGATACATTTCATAAACAGTTTAAACACTTGATTGAGTGTTTAAAAGTGTTAGTGCATCCACAATGAACTGTCATTTTACAGTCTGACTCCAAGGACGCAATATAGCCTGTAGTGTGTTTGATCAGGCACGTATTGAACATTATGACTAAAAAGCATGACATAATATGTAACTAGTTCACCTTACAGTTTGCTAACTGTAATCAACATATCATATAAGTTACAGCATCATCAATATTAGAGTCCTGGTTTCAAAACCGTTAGATTATTTACTGGATACAGATTTACGCCCGAAGTCAGATAGGTAGTTATCATGTTAAGTTCTGTAAGTTTGAGGTTTGCAGCTAGCAGGCTAATCTGCCCCATTATCATTTAAGGATACAGTTTAAACCCCTTCAGAATCTCCTTCGCTCTGTCTTCGTCCGAAGACATCTTTTTCCTGGATCTTCCGCTTCAGCAGATGAAAAAAGACGAATTAAAACGTTCCACCGAGGAATAACTAATAAATACTAGGCACAATATCTGTTAATTACACAAAATCCAGCTCGAAAAAGCTTTTAGTTACAGTGAGGTGCAGCTTTAATCTGAAAGGATACACTTGATCCGCTCACAACCTACTGTAAATAGATTTATATGGGAGATTGACAACTGACTCGACCAATAATCTAGCGAGTTTCTGAAGGCCTGGATTAAATGCACCAATCAAAGAGGAGATGGAAGAACTAGGGCGGGGTCTGGTTGCGTAGGGACGCGTCACCGATGGCAACCCCTCAAACGTCCCTCGAACGAAGCTGAACGGAAGCGCGTGTGAGACAAAAAGTTGTCTGTACATTATTTCAGGTGCTTCATGGAACTTACAGGGGATAACATATAAATACTGCGCAGATGAATACTGATTTTTATATGTATAGTGGACTATAAACGAGGCTGGTGTGTGGACGTAAAAAATGTTTTCATTATGTAAATTGTGTTGGATTATGTGTCGCTTGCAAACATGTGGCTCAGTAGTTCATATAAAAAGATGTTAGAACATTGGTTTAACCATCTTTGTATGCACTCCACTTTTAGATTTTAAAATAATAATGAATATTTTTCTATAAGTTATATTTTTCCAGATAATTAGGCTGTATTACATTAAAAACGCTCATCTTAATAGAAATCTTGTGCTTGTAAAGTAGCAGAGGCAAGTAGCCTAGAGCAGGCTACTACTTTACATATAAAATAGCATATAGCATTTGCAAATAAGTTTCATCACGCAGTTATTTAGTCTGTAACAGCAGACGAAAGCTCCGTGTCTGCAAATTATATGTCTAAAAGAAGCCCTGTGGCTAAGCGAAAACCAGCACAGGAAATAATGATAGCTATATCTGTGCAATTTATGAACACGTCTCAAAATGTTCTCCTTTAAAGTGTCCAGAAAAAAATGGTCATGTAAAAACCACAGAGCTCTGTGTTACATAAAATAGGTCTTTGCTCCACTCTGCACTTCTCTGCAAGCATTCCGTTTATATTAAAATAAGCGTTTTATTTTATTTTATTTTCACGCAGAGAAGACCTGCAATGGCAGAGTACAACCAGGGGGCGGTGTGATATTACAACGCAAAGAAAATAACCTTACCTTTTCAGGGCCTTTATTAATTTCACCAACTCATTCCACTCATTACGTATTTGAAAGAAATAGGCCTACACATAGTAATATTTTGAATTGTTTTTTTTTATTTTGAAAATAATAATAATAAACTAATAACAAAAAATGAGAAAAAGTGCATGGACACCTGAGCATTCATGTCATTAGGCCTACCTCAAAAAATTCAAGCACCAACAGTGTGGTATGATTCGACAGCCTAAGGAAATATATGATACTTCATCAAACATCGCTCTGCTATTTCTGAGATGTCACAGCTGAGAGTAAAATGATGGGGAAAGGTGAGGAGAAAGCCCTTATAACAGTAAATCTTATGTTTCTGCAGTAGTCTGCAAAATCCCATGCAATCTATTCCATAAATTGCTGCTCCTTCTTGCAACTTGAAATATACTTCTGCATGGATTTCATTTTTTTCCTTTACAAATAAAAAATGACATTGCAACCTTCAGTTCGACTGTACGAATAAAAAGCAATGTACATTACATTTAAAAGAGAAGATCTATGTTATTTGAATTTCAACTGGCATAATTACACCAGCACTATGTGTAAAATGATGGATGGATACGTTTTAAAAAAGTCTTTTTTAGTGGTAAAAAAAACACGCCAAATGAAATAGGAAAACTCCTTCAATTAGATATGGCCGGAAATACTTGCTTTTTTTTTTGTTATATATTTTTGTTTAGAATAGGCTGAGATTTACATCAAAATACATGTACTGTTACTCATGTTCTGTCAAGGTTCAAATGCATTTTTGATTAGTGTCAGTGATGGAGAATGATGTCATGTGAAAGACAGGAGCAGAGATCCTCCAAACCACAAACTCATCACTTCGAATTACTCTTCCAGGGAAGAGACAAACTTGGACTCGAGCTGTTCAATTAATAATTACACCTTTCACCTAATCTTTAATGCATGATTAGGTCTCATATCAAAGGTGGTATCAGGGGCGTCACTAAGATTTTCATTTTAGGGGGGCTAAGCCCCCAATGATGGTATGATTTTTTTTTTTTTTTAAATAATAAAAAAAGTTAGCACTTTAGTTTAGGTTCTAATGCTCACTATTAATTTCATTACCATGCAAAGGCAGGGTTTATAATCACTGTGGTCCCAAATGTGAGGCAGGGCATATAGGGGGGTTCGGGGTTTCCCCGAGAACATTTTGATTTCTCTGATCTATGTGCATTTATGTTTTGAAGGCCAAAAAAATTGGATAACAGCTTTAAAACCATGTCAGTGGGCAGCTGATTATTTTTCTCTTTGTTTTTATCTTGCCCTGTCTCTTCCCCTCCTAAAGCTGAGCTTTGACTGATATAGGCTTTTCATTTTTGTCTGTCAGTGAAGAAAGTAAACATAGGGTCAACTGATAGGTTGCATTCACAATATGTATAGGCTACGCATTCATTATTGATCTTATGCCTAATACAGGGCCATAGACAGGGCTTTATAATCAAAGAGGTCCTAAATTTGAGGTTGGTAGGGGGTTCAATTTTTTATTTCTCTGATATGTGCATTTCAAGACGTTTTTAAGACCAAAAATAAAAAAAAGATAAGAAATAGCTTTAAAACCATGTCAGTGGGCAGTAGATTATTAGTCAATACCTGCTCTCTCCTCATCTCCATCACTCTTTCTTTTTTTCTCAGTCCCTTCATCCCTTTCTCTTCCCCTCCTAAAGCTGAGCTTTTTTAATTTACTAAAGGCTACAGTTTGTTTTATATTCTCAATATTTACACATTCATTATTAATCTTGTGCCTAACATGATGAAAACGGCTTTAATGTTTCTTGTCCCCTCACAATGACAGTAAACTAATTATTAGCCTACACTACAGAGTTGCTTGTGTGGTTGTAATTGTGGCAGCTCTGGGCAGTGAGGTCATTACATAAAAGACAGGGCTGAATCCAGCCTCACACATGTAATGCTATTTTATGATGTCAGAGCTGCAGCTGTTCAAATTATTTCTTAGAAAAACAACATACAAGTAGACAACAGACAAAAATCGCATTACCAGTTCCTGGGAAACTGCAATATTTTGCACCCTGTCGTTCAATGTGGTAAAACATCACACAAGATTCATTCATGCATTAATTCATTCATTCATTCATTCTCATTCATTCTCATTCATTCATTCATTCATTTATTCATCCATCCATTCATTCATTCATTCATTCATTCATTCAATCAATCAATCAATCAATCAAAATCATCTATCTATCTATCTATCTATCTATCTATCTATCTATCTATCTATCTATCTATCTATCTATCTATCTATATATCTATTTATAAAGTTACCTAGCAAACACCATGGATACCCATGCAACTGCATAACAACACCCTAGCAATCGCCCAGCAACCACAGAGAAGTAACTGCCTAGTAACTGCCTTTTAACACCCTAGCAACCACCCAGAACACCCTAATAATCCCATAGCAAAACCCTAGCACTCTCCCAGAACATCATAGAAACACCCTAGCAACCATCTATCAACCATTTAAAATACGCTAGCAACCACTAAGCTACCACCCAAAACACCCCAACAACTGTATAGCAACACCAAAGCAACCATTCAGAACACCTAGTAACTTCTTAGTGACTGCATAGCAAAACCCTATCAACTGCCTAGCAAGCACACAGAACATCCAAGAAACAACCTGCAAGGGTGTAATTTGTTGTTGTGAAGGCATTGCTAGGCAGTTGCAAGGTTGTCCTGAGTGGTCATCACCAGCCAGAATGAGGGAAGGGTTTTACAGCCCTAACTTTATTATACACAAGAGGGGTGGGGGGCTCAGACTGATTCTGGATCTTCAAGTTCTGAATCAGGCCCTTTATATGCTCCCATTGAAAATACTCACTCTGAAACACATCCTAACATGTGTGACATCCAGGGATTGGTTTGCGGCAATAAACCTGAAGGATGCATACTTTTATGTATATATCCTTCCTCTGTGCAGGCCGTTCATGTGGTTCCATTTGAAGGGCGGGTGTACCAGTACAAGATCCGTCCCTTTGAGCAGTCCTTGTCTCTTCGCGTCTTTAGTAAAGTTCCAGAGGCCGCCCTTGCCCCATTGAGGTCCCAAAAACTTCCAGAGGCTCATGGGGTATATGGTATCCTCAGCCACTGTAACGCTGCTCGTTTTGACTCATGCTTTAGCACTGGCTTCATGCCCAAGTCCAGAGATGGGCATGGGGCCATGGCACACTGGGGTTTTGCCACATGTTCAGCCCTTGGGTGGACCTTGGGTTTCTGTGGGCAGGAGTTCCCTTAGAGCAATCCAGATGCATTGTTGTCACAACAGACGTGTCCAAAACAGCCTGGGGTGCCATGCAACGGGTGTGCAGCTTCAAGGTTCTGGATGGGTCCCAGCTGTACTGGCACATCAACAGCCTTGAGTTGTTTGCCGTACCTCTAGCCCTGAGGAGATTTCGACCCTTGATTCAGGGCAAGCATGTGTTGATCCGGATAGACACCACAGAAACAGTTGCATTTATTAGTCACCTGGGTTGTATCCGCTGTCATCACATGTCACAACTAACCTGCCACCACCTCCTCTGGAGTCAGCATAAACTGAAGTCTCACCAGGGCACTCACATTCCGGGCATCCTCAATCGTGCAGCAGACTCGTTCTTGTGACAGGTTACACTCCAGGGAGAATGGAGATCCCCACACGGTCCAGCTGACTTTGTCGATTCGACCAGGCACAGGTAGACCTGTTTGCCTCCCAAGAATCCTCCCATTGTCCTCTGTGTTATTCCTTGACTGAGGCCCCTTTCGGCAGGGACGCACTGGCATACAGCTGGGCCACGGGCCTGTGCAAGTACGCATTTCTCCCAGTGAGCATCATTGCCCACATGCTGTGCTAAATCAGGGAGGACACAGAACAGGTCCTGATGGTCATACCTTATTAGCCCCACTAGACCTGTTTCGCAGAGCTTACGTTGATGCGTTGGCCCCTCCCTGGCAAATCCCCTTGAGGAAGGACCTTTGAGATGCAAGGGTACCATCTGTCACCTGCGCCCAGACCTCTGGAACCTCGATGTGTGGTTCCTTGACAGGATGAGGAATTCTGAGAGCCATCACCAACGGTGATAGACACAATCACCTCAATGAGGCGGCTATGTGATTTGAAGTAGGGCTTATTCGTTGCTTGGTGTTTTTTTTCCGAGGAGAAGACCCACGGAGATGTGGTATTGAGTAATTGCTTTCCTTCCTATAAGAAGGCACGGAGAGGCACTTATCTGCCTCCACCCTGAAGAGTACATGGTTGCAATAGAAGTAAATCACGACACCGTGGATGGCAGATCGGTAGGAAAGCATGACCTGACTAATAGGTTCCTGAGAGGTGTGCAGAGATTAAATCCTCCGAGATCACCCCTCATACCCTCTTGAGATCTCTCGGTGGTCTTACAGGCCAGAGAGATCCATTTGAGCCTTTACAGCCAGTCGAGCTTAGTGCCCTCTCTATGAAGACGGCCCTCCTGACTGCGCTAACTTCTGTCAAGAGGGTGGGGGACATTCAAGCCCTCTCCGTTAACAAAACGTTGTCCTGAGACCTGGCTACGTGCCCAAGGTTCCCACTACCCCTTTCAGGAATCAGGTAGTAACCTTGCAAGTGATCCCTCCTGACGATAGAGACCCAGCCCTAACTGTGTTGTACAGTGTGGGCGCTTTGCGCATTTACTTGAATCGCATACAGAGTTTTAGAGGATTAAATCAGCTCTTTTTCTCCAAGGAAAGAATGACCCACTGGATTGTGGATGCCATTCTCATGGCTTACCAGGTTCACGGTTAACCGTGCCTCCTGGGAGTGAAGGCTCACTCCATTAGGGGTGTCAGAGCCTCTTCAGCTCTAGCAAACGGGTGTCTCATTAGCGGACATCAGCAGGGCTGTGAGCTGGGCTACACACAACACCTTTGCTAGATTCTATAATCTTCGCTTGGAACCTGTTTCGTCCCGAGTTTTGGGTATTCAGACGACTGAAAGGGAGTAGTGCTTGCATACCAGTGCTTTTCCCCTTTCTCAAGATGATAATGTGCGCTTTTTCAGTCCAAGTAAAGTTTCCAATGGTTGTTGAACCTTGGACCAACTTTTTTTTATCAATTAGCGCATAGTCGGTAGATGAGTTTGGCGGAGGAACTCATCACTAGATCCATTACCTGTGGTATGCCCCTTTTCAGGTGAACTCTTGTATTCGGGTTAATTGTCCATATATAGTGACTAATAACGGCAGTCCCATGTGTATTCTCCCTCTGTTCAGTTTCCCTATGAACCCTGAGTTTTCCCCTGGACGGGGATACGCTCTGTCGTAAGTCACTGTGGTTGGTTGTTTCTCCCCCATTAGATGGAGCATTTCACAGAGACTTATGCACTACTATTGGTTAGTCCATATGACGTATTTTCCACATGCAAAACTCCCTCAATAGAGAGGGAGAACAAACAGGGGTACTCAGTTGTAAAATGGTTTATTCAAAGTTAATTAGAAGAAAAGGCTATATCTGCAGGTTAAGAGACATTTTCCATTATATGGTAAGTCTCCTAGATGAAGGAAGACTAGCGGTCATATCTCTTGGACATTGGAGTACAATTTATATTAGCACTCTAAGCTTGCCAGCATTGCGACGCAGTTCAGGTGTTGAGGCGTTTAGCATAGGGACCCCTAGAGTTGGTATTTCGAAAGTGACAAACAGAAAGGAAACATCTCAGTTACTATTGTAACCCTCGTTCCCTCATGAAGGGAACGGAGATGTTGTATCCCTCCTGCCACAACTCTGAACTGCCGCTGAAGGGGTTGAGACGATGTCTTGGCTCCTCAGCACAAACCTAAATTAGTGATGCATGGCGGCCACCTTTTATACCTGGCATGCAAATTTCACTTGCATTTTATGAATACATCAGAGGGGATTGGGGCTCCCAAAGGTGACCCCTAGTGTTGGTATTTTGACACAATGTCTGCATTCCCTCCATTAGGGAATGAGGGTTACAATAGTACCCGAGATGTTTCCACCTGGTATACATGCATTTTTAATGTGTCTCCTTTGACAACTTTTGTTCGGATTTCATCACACTATATCACCTTTGCAGGAACAGATGCTAACATTGTCTTCAATGATGTTCAACACGCATACCTCTGTTAATATGTCTGAAAATATTTTCAGGACCTTTTAAGAAGCTATTCTTTTGATGTACTACTACGTGATGATGCTAAACTCACAGATTAAATTATATTATATTATATAGTAATATTTAGGTTCATTATTTTATTTATTTAGTTCACGAGTTTGCCAGGCCATTGAGCCTTAAACGAACTTGGCCTGCTGTCCTTGGAGGAGGCTCGAACCTGAGGCTCGTCTCGAGCTCCGAGTTAAACCCCCCAAAATTCAGGAGATTCACCCGACTCGTGAAAAATTCATATGGAAAATTATCATGGGGCCATTATGAAACCTGCGGACAATCCTATATATAGGGGCAATTTGTTCAGCTCATTTCATACCCACATGGGCCCCACAAACAAAACATATACTCATTCTTTTGATGTACTACTACATGATGATGCTAAACTCATAGATTATATCATTATATTATATTATATAGTAATATTGGGGTTCATTATCTTATTCATTTATTTCATGAGTTTGCCTGGCCATTGAGCCTTAAACCAGGTGTCACATCCAAGGCAACTCAACAATTCTCAACAAAGTTTCCTTTATCTTTAGAACACAACTTATTATATCAATTTGGGTTAGTTATTGCCGTAAAAATGACCAAATTATCCATTATCATTTAAGCTTCTCTCTTCCAGGGAGAAATGACGCTAGAATTAGCTCTAATGTTGTCTGGAAATGGAGCTGAACAGGAAATAGAGTGTGTGAAAGGGCTTGCAGTGGCTAAATGGGAGAGCGCATAAAAAAGCAGGAAATTAGGTAAAGCTCATTAAAAGAGGGTGTTGCAGCTGGAAGATAAGCAAATGTGACTTCTCTATTAGACAGCTCGTTACCTGCAGTTATCGAGCAGCAAAGACCAACCATATTGCATGCAGCTATAGCCTAAAAGAGAAGATAAATTAGTGTCCACAAAGACTTAGAAACAGAGAAATTGTTAAAGCTACTGAACATCTTCCTGTGGAGGGTGAAAATGAGACATTCAGCATATCATATTATTTTACCACTACTTCAAGATTTTTTGCCACTATGAAACATTACATTTGGCCTGTGAAACTTTGAAATGCTATTTGCTGATTTATATTTGAATCTAACCACTGTGATGACAGTAATATTGATAAATACACCATTTGCCGGGCAGCTAACCATTACTAATCAGAATAGAAAGCTTTTTCATCAAAACAGGCACATTGATCTTTCATCAGAACTATTTCGTCCTCCTCCCCCCATGCAAATCCCATCCAGCATTACAGTTATAATTATTGTCTTGTTTCCAATTGCTCATCAGACTACATTAGCTGGTATATTATTCCTGATTCTGCCAGTGGAAAGATATTCTTAGTTCAGTGTTCACTGAACATTACAGTGACATTGGGTTCTCAAGCAAACTGTTCTTAAATCCTGTCAAACGGTTTCCCTTAAATACAAAAAATAAGTCATATTTTAGTTTCTATCCATTAGAAACCACATGTATACGTTAAAGTAAACATGTATAATGTAATGGTATATTTTCGGTTCTATATTTTTACAAGCAAATCTATTTATGCAATATGTGTATGTAATATCAATTTTTTTCAAACTGTACATTACACAATTTTCCTGCCTAACTTGAATTGTAGCTTTTTTTCTTTTAATAAAAAATATTAAATAATTTATTTTCAGACAAAATATTATAGAATATTAAGTTTGGCTCAATTCTTGAATTATATTTTTTCGCAAAACAACAAGTTTAGATCTGTGAACAATTAGTTTAGTTCACATAAGACGTTTTTTTTATTATTAATTTAAGCAAATTGCATGTGTTTAATTTGGCACATGTGTGCAAAAGAAGGGCAATTGTGTTTAATTTGCTCGATAACAAAATGCACGCTTGCTGATCAAACCCGGTGAGTATAATTCTCAGTGAAATTGTCATTCAGTTGTCATCTCACTTGTCTCTTCACAGCTAACATGTAGATTCCATAAATATCTTTGACAAAGAACGTTTTCTGTTTATATGTAAGACATTCCAACGAGAATTATTATATTTTGTATACAAATGTGCATATTATTTTCTGTGTATTACAGTATTGACTTTTCCAAGAAAATAGATTTGACCATTACAGCTCAATATAATGACTGTCGAGAGCAGGACGAGGCCGATGGCCGTAAGACGGCGCGAGGCCGGTGGCGTGGTTGATAATGAGCGACAGCTGTGCGATGCACCGGTCTCGTGTCTCTCACGGAGAAGCGGAAGCATAAAAGGAGGAGCGAAGACAGCGAAGATCGAGAGATGCGATCTTTTATTTTGTGTTTTATTTTGTTATTAAACTCTTTAAATGTTCGCCGGTTACCGCATCCTTCTTCCCAACATCTAATGAATTTAAATTCATTCAAAAATAATTTTGGTGACTGGCCAATTTACTGACACAATAACTTGACACAATAACTAGGTTTTAAATTAAATGTTTTGGGTGAGTTACATATATTTTGTATGCATGTTTTGCACACATGCAATAGAGTTGTTTACAGTTTAGAGAATGTTTACTTACAGTGTAAAGAATACTTTTTCAAAAAGGTAGCCAACGCAAAAAAACCTATAACATTCATGTATTTGTCACAATATAAAAAATAAAAATCAGCTTCTAGTTATCAGATAGATAGATAGATAGATAGATAGATAGATAGATAGATAGATAGATAGATAGATAGATAGATAGATAGATAGATAGATAGATAGATAGATAGATAGATAGATAGATAGATAGATAGACTGTCATTGTCATCATCATTGTCAAGAACCCACTACGAGATGGCTAATTCGTACGAATTCATACGACCTCACTCGTACGAATTAGTACGATTTGGGCTAACACGTACATATTTGACGTTTTGGCCAATTCGTATGAATTCGTACGAATGACCTATCCCTGACCCCGCCCCTAAACCTACCCATCACGTGGGTTTAGACAAATCGTACGAATTAGCCACTTTTTAATCACTCGTACGAATTCGTACGAATTGGTCGTGAGATAGCGTTGTGAAATAGTGTTTGCTTCTAATGTTAGATCTTGCAGTAGAGAAGTCTAAATAGGCATCCAGGAAGTTATCAAAATGAAAACACATTTCTGCATGAGAGAATATGACTAGAATATAAAAAAAATAATGTGAATAAATGTCATTGTTGTTCAGTTCAAATGTGGCAACCATTCATTGTTTTATCATTACTCAAGATTTTTCCGTAAAGAAACCACTATTGGAAATACAGTGTTCTTAATGACAGTTCACAGTTTCTGTGGAACGGTTGGATAAGAAAAAGCATCTGAAAATCTGCTTGATCAGCAAAATCCACCTAATGTTTGCTTTATGTTCAAATTCCAGCCAGCTGCCGATTGTCTCTCCGCTCCATGGTGGGAAATAACAGAAACAGATGCTTGGTGCCAGTGTGAATTACAGAGCTGGATCACAACATCAGCATTCAGACGTTTTTGTTTGTGTGTGTTTCGCATCCTCTAAGCCTTGCAATTTAATGACCCAGATTGCTTTTGATGCCTTTATACTTCAAACGCAGCCATGGTAATTTATCAGCTGTGAATGAGAGATATGGCTCTGAACATTACTTTGACATCCTAGGAACACAGAGCACTGTCTGTCAGACAACCTCACATCTGGGTTAATTTGAGGTTATTTTAAGGACCTAATCATACATACGAACAAGGACAGTATTTCCTAGTCAAAGCTATTGTCAAATATGGGCGAACAGGCCATTTAGAAATGAGTGCTGGAGGGAGATTTCACATTCTTATTAAAAGGTCAGCAGAGTCAGGGCTGAGCTGTGAAAACTGCTGTATTTAACATATGTCTTCAGACTCTCAGCATAGCTTTGATAAAGGTCAATGAAAAGCCTCTGTGAAAATGAATAAGTTCCTCATTTATAATGGGCGAAGGATGAAGAGGAAGTCAGTGGGTTTTAAAGATACACAAAAATATTTTTGCTTCTGCACAGTTTACTTCATTACAATCAGCTAATGCAAACAAACATTTGGAATTTGATTGTGTGCAAACCACTGTCAAGTAGAAGTTTTATGAAATCTTTATATTCGGACAACATTAATAAATGTCATTGACATGAACTGCTCTTGTGAAAAAAAAAGAGTACTTATGCCAATAATATCCTTTAAAAGAATATACTGTGAACTGAATGCAAGGATTTACGACACTTAACTGCATGTTATTTACAATGAAATGAAAATGTATTATTGTAAGCATTTATATTAAATGCAGTTAGTTGAACATAAACTATCGGTAACACTTTATAATACTGTTCCGTCATTAATGAATAACCAACTGACACAATATTAACACTCTAGTAACTATTAAAGAACCTCTGGTTAACAAATTAGCTCAGTTGAATGAGGTAGTTCACTATTAGCTACTTTTTTTTTGCATACCTGATGACCGAACTACTAGGTTCATGATGTATAATGTATAATTTATTCTAAAGTGAAGCTCGTGGTACCCAGTAATGACTCGAGTATTACCAAATCCTTCAGAACAATTACTAATTATTTGGATCTGTATTCTAAAGTAAAAAAAAAGCGTGATAACTCCCTATTATTGACTGAAGTCATTGTAAGCTTCTGAGGTTTTTCGTTTTGGATAGTGATGACTCACTTTAGTATTACTAAAGGAATTACTGATTAGTTGGATCAATGATTATTTTGGAAAGTGAAGACGTTGGTAAAACTCTAGTAATGACTCAGTTGTGTTAGCATATCCATCAGAAGCAATTACTATCCGAAAACCTAAAAAAAAAAAAAATCTTACAATAACTTCCGTCATTACTCGAGTTATGTTTTGTTTTTGTATTTTTACTTTAGAATACTGATACAAATAATGATTAATTCCTTCTTAGGATTTGGTAATACTTGATTAATTACTAGTGGGTTTTGACTTCACTTTAGAATTAATTATTCATTATGCATTATTCATGTTAATCATGAAACTGTAGTAGTTCTTAGTACTCTGGGAGGAATGAAAAAAAGAGTAGTGATTGATTAGCTAATAGTAAACAACCACATTCAACTGAGCATTATTACTTGCTATTACTTAATATTACTTATTAAATTAATTAAACAGAGTTTCTTATTAGATAATATAGTACTAGGGTGCTAAAATTGCGTTACTCATACCTGATAATAACGGAACAGTATACTAAAGTGTTACCAAATTATCTTTATATGTAATTTCATAATTGATTCTATTGTCTATGCAATATGGTTAAAGTGTACTGTTTAATGTACAAGCATTTATTGTAAACTAAAATATAGGCCTATTTTAATGTGCTTTCTATTGAAACTGAATTCATTTTCGGTTTCATTTTTACGTTTTAGGTTAGATATTTGAGATTAGGAGTTTTAATATAATATTATGAAAATTCCTACATGAACATACCAACTGAATTAAGTTCAGCCAAAGACTTTTTTTTCAAACAAACAACATGCATACTTGATGAGCTTCTTTTTTTTTTTGTTACTATGTTTGGCCCTTCATCTTTTGGAAGTGCCATACTTGGATGCTTTATAAAACAGTCAGCAATCTTTGTAATTCTTGCACTAGCAATAGCATGAAATCATGCATGCAACAGTATAGGCCACAGAGCTTCTTCTCAGAACATGTCTGAATGGGATAGCGACAATCCATTTCTGGATGTTTTACATGCATTATTTACCATATATATGGAGATCAATTCTCACAGCTACATTTAAAATGGAAAGATACATAGAAATCATTTGATTGTGCAGTGCACATTTCAGCGAAAAAAGAAAAACATCAATGCGGAGTGAAAAGTGGCATTTCTTTCTGCAGGCTTTCACCACTTTCTCCAAATTATGGTGTGAATTTATTGAAGAGTTGTGCCACTTTTTGCACAGAATATTTCAGTATATTTCTGCATCTTATTCACCAACTACCCACAATCCAGCTTTAAGGTGCTAAATGCCCTGAAATAGCGATTTGCATAATTATTTAGCAATTCAGGAAAATATCTAGAATGTGCGAATATACAGCACAGTGGATGCTATTCATTTGTGATTTATACTCTGTGTGTTAAACATTAATTTAAATGGAACTGTCATTGCCTCACTATTACTGGCCTGTTTTTATATTAAAATCAAAAACCTGGTGGTAATCTTAAGAGAGCCTTTATATATCTCTCATTGTCAATGCAATAGCTCACTTTAAAAGTCATTTACTAAGTTATGTTACATTCTCATTCATCTTTGCCCCAGCAAGCCATGCTTAGTTTGATAAAGGTGCAGTCCACTTGAATAATTCCCTGTAATGGAACAATACTAATGGAAGAAGTGCTTATTCACTTCAAAGAGTCGGTTATCATTACCTCTAATGTTACTGATATCATGAACACATTATGGGAGGTTTATTTAGGTTGACTCTCCTTTGCATGCTATTTGTCGCAGAGAACTTATCTTTCGTAATTTTACTACAACATACAACTATTTAAACACAGGAACTCTAAACACATTTATAAATAGATAAGATGTATTTTCTCTGACACTAATTCCATTACTATAATTGGTGCTTTTCAATTTAACTGTGACGTAGAGGCGGAGACGGTCGAATCCATTTGCAGATATTTATTAAAGGTGCTAACAAACTGAGAACAAGCCAACAGAAACTCCAAAATAGACAAGGGAAATCCAGAATCGAAGTCAAACTCGCAAAGGTCAGGTGCAGGGAGCAAAGGTTCACGAAACGAATTCAGAGTCCAAGTTCAAACACAAAAGATCAAGTCCAAGCACAGAGAAACATACGATACAAACTGAGACAGGGTTTGGGTAAAACAATACTTCACAAATGGGCACAGAACAGAACAGTCCAGATAAAGGGTGGCTGAGGGTGCACAGGTGAGACTGATGAAAGCATGATGAGTTGATTAGGGAAATGAAGTCCTAGTATGCAGGAGAGAGGGATCTAGTGAAACCAGGAGGAGGCGTTGTCGTGCGTTCCGTGACAGAAACATTAAATAAATTAAATCTTTAAACTAAAAAAAAGTATTTCATAAAATATTGAAATACACAAAGGAATCTCATTATTATTTCATTGCAAAAACATGCAAATTATTTTCCAAATAATTTTTCGTTCATTTTTATTTCATTTTATTGTTTATTTTTACAGGGACAATGCACAATTAAAAGTAAATGCACCAGAATTAGCTAATAGCTAGTTTACATCTGCTGTCCCTGGGCAGGTAAACAAATAAAATAACATACATTATATATGCACCACATAAAACATCACAATACATACATGTGCATAATATAAAATTTAAAACCAGAATATAAAACAGATAATGAACTAAACAGTCATTAGTGGTTGCAGATCTGTTGTGATAGTAGCCAGTACTTAAGCTTAATTTTAAAAATTGAGAAGCTATTGAGGCTTCGAATATTTGTAGGTAGAATTCCACAACCCCACTACTCTAACTGAAAAAGCTTTTTGTCCAAAGGCTGTTTTTCTGTACTGCGGTACCAAATCTCCCCTGGCAGATGCTCTAGTCCTACCTGCACTGCCATTACGGGGCACACATCCCTGAAGAGGGGGTGGAGCAAGATTATGAATAATTTTGTACATCAGGCACACATCAGTATAAAATACAAAATTATTCATATTTAAAAAATGTTACCTTTTCAAAATAGTACAATGATGGTAGTCCCTTGGTTTTTTATCTAACACTTTCATGATTTGTTAATGAAGGGAGTACACAGGCTTAAGTGTAGTTGCATCTGCTTGTGACCAAGTTGTTAGACAATACGACAGGTGAGGTAGAATCAGAGTATGTACTAAAAGAATCGCAGCTGATTCAGAGAGCTGGTGCTTTTAAAATTATTCAAATTGAATTTAACATTATTTACAACCATTTTTGCTTGCTTTTTAAAAGACAGGTGTTGGTCTATTATTATTCCTAAATATTTAACATGCGTCACAAATTTGATTGCTTCGCCATTAAATATGATATCTGGATTCACAGAATTTTGTTTTCGTGCAGTGAAATACGTGCATACAGTTTACTTACTTTTAGAGACAAACAAGACTCATTCAACCAATTTGAGACTTTCACCATTGCAGATGACAGTTTTTTTGCAACTAATTCTTTAGTTCTTGCATGAGTAAAAAGCACAGTATCATCTGCATACATTATAACATCTATATCTGGACATGCTTGAGGCAGATCATTAATATACATACTAAATAAAATGGGTCCTAAAATTGACCCCTGAGGAACCCCTGTAGGACAGCTAGCAAAAGAAGAGCATTTATCAGCCACTCTTGTGCATTGACTTCTATTACTGAGGTATGATTTCATCCACATCAAAGCAGCATCTGATAAATTAAAATTCGGAAGTTTTGACATTAAACAGTTATGATTCACGTCATATGTGTCATATGCCTTTGCTAAGTCTAAAAACACAGCTCCAACAACACCACCTTTGTCAAGTTGACTTCAAATTTTTTCGACAAAATAACAATTAGCAGTTTCAGTAGAGTAATTTTTTCGAAACCCAAATTGCATTTGGAGTAGATTTACTTCACTTTCATTTAAATAAGAAACTAATAATACTGAACGTATTGAAGTAAATTAGAGTGAGCTTTTAGAAACTGTCGCTGAAGTGCAGTTTATTTTGTTGTGTCATTTGTTCGAGTGGTGATCCATTCCTGTAATGACAGAAAGAAGAATTATTACAGTTACATTGAGTTACTTTGCAACTATTTGAATAATAGCTTGAGCCTCAAGCACATCCACCTGTCTTTGAATGGCAAGAACACGAGCTGTGATCAAGATTAAGTAAATGAAAACCGAAGATAACAAATCAGCCCATTCCTGATCCAATACTGTGTAATAATCACCATCCAAAAATGTGACCGCATCAAAAATGCTAATTTAATTTGAGAAAACAATCATTTTGATTCTCCTCCGGTCATGTGCCGAAACGGGTATCAGTATTAGTCTGTAATAACCTCCCAATGGTTCTGTAGAGTTGTTGATGTCTTGAGAGACATGGGAACAGGAGCATGAAACAATGACTCACGTTTGCTGAGGTAAAAACTGAGGGAATCGCATGCTAATAAAGGGCCCAATGATGCGGACTGAGGTCCCAATGAATGAATCAGATAGTATTAAATCTAAACTAGGTTATATGAACCACCCTACGAAAAAGAAGTTTATTCACGTGTGCTATTATACTTTCAGTCTAATTTTTAATGTACTTCTCAGAATGTACATCTCAGAAATATATTAAAATTGTAGGCCTATTAACAGAAAGGCCTATAATTGTACTCAATCTTTTGATTGATATTTAAAAACATAATTAATATTCTAAGTGGCTTGTTGTTGTATTTACTCTTTTGATTGAGTAGCCTATTAAATACTTTTTTCACAAATTTTACATACTGTCTTAACGAACATTGTTTGAAAATATTTATATTGATGTTCCTAATTCCGATTATCTCTAATCTTTGTGTAGGCTAGTCCACTGGTAGTGTACATAGGATTTTACTTCAAATATACTTTACTCTTTCCACCACAGACTCTTTTCCGTGATTTAACGTGATAAGCATCGGAAATCCTGCAAAGTTTTGTACATTTAATTATTTTTTTTAATATATACCTATATATATATATATATATATATATATATATATATATATATATATATATATATATATATATATATAACACTATACTTTTTTATTATATTATCTTTGCATCAAATTACAAAAAAACTTGTTAACGCTGCTGTGAGGGTGTTTAATACAGCGGCTGTGGGAGTGTAACGTTAAAATTTACATCTTTCTCTCTTCTGACTGCCGTTATCAATCCCTCTATATTTTTCCCTCTTTTTGAAAGTTGTGAAAACACTATTGTGGAGTTTTTCTTTTGCTATTTTGAGCAAATGGGAAAAAATATATACACTACCGCATGGGATCTGGATCTTTTTCAGAATAATCTGATTTGCTCACTGTGATCTGTTAATCCATATAAGCAGATTTGCTAAGTTTCATGGTTATGTTTTCTTGCATTTCAGTTGTATTTCCTCAGCGCTGTGTTTCCATTGTACTGCAGAGGTAAATGATTAGGTGCAGATATAAATCATTTTTAGCATTAGTGTTTTTCAGTCATCACACAATCAGTGCCTGTTTAGGGTCCATTAAATATATCCATGGAGACAAATGCTTTGTTTGTGGGAGGTGAGAGATCTTCCTGAAAACCTTCTTCTGGTTTGTCTTATCTTGAAATGGTCCTTTTAATAGCAAGTCCTTGCAAAAGGCTTCTAATACTAAGTGGGCTGAAACAGTGGTTGATGAAAGAAGAACTCCATCACTGGAGTGAGGGTGATTTAAAACATTTTAATTTACATTTGAGAAGGGCAGAGCGCAAAGCACAAAGACTCAAGTGAAATATAATAATTGCTGCACTTTGCTCTCATCTTTGTATTTTCTTGTTGTGTTTTTTTCACACTCACTATAAGTTATAAGTTTAACTTAAAAACTTTAGATCAGTGTCACAAACGGCTGTTTGTATGAACTCAAAGAAAACAGGCTTTACTGGGAGTTTCCACAATATTAGACACTGTAGCAAGCAGGGAGTAAACACAACCTAACGGCGACACAGAACACTGATTAAACAGAACTGAGGGTACTATAGGAACTCAGGCAGGTAAAACAGGAACAGAACACAGAGAAACCAAAACCAAAACTGAACATACACATTACAATCAGTTGCTGCATTAAAATTTTTAAGTATAATCAAATTGGCTGTACGATTTCAACTTGCCTAGATTAATTTTGTATAACTAAAAAAATAAGTTGATATTGATTACATTATTTTTATGAGTTAAAGTTTTTTAAGAGTTTTAATGAGTTTTTCTTCTTCTTTTTCCACAGCAGCTGCTGGCATGGCTCTTGCATGAAAGGTCTACATTTTGTTTCATATAATTCATTAAGACATGCCAACATTCCACAAAGATTTTTCAATGGCATAGAACAGAGCAAATACATTGCAAATTGGATGTTGAAATTGTAATTTTATAAGAGGGTTGAGAATTTCTCTTCCAGAGCAACACTGAATTGTAGCAAGTTACACGGTGTGAAATAATGTGTTTAACAGAGTTTTACATCAAATTGTTTAGCAAATGACAACCAATCATAAACTAAACAGTTAAAAAAATAGTTATTACAGTCACAGAAACCTACAAATGTTCAAAAGTGGTGGCAAGGAAGAGACTGTGTTATTTGTTTTTACCTTTGTTTCAGATGACTTTCAGTAGAGTGGAATTATAGTGTCATTTTCAGATAAGCAATTGCCTGTTACAATGTGTATTCGCCTAATCAGTGTTTTTTGAGCTCATACAAATGGAAATAAGAATGTTAACCCAGCGTTTACAAATGTACAGTGTGGAATCTAAAAAAAGTTTATTGTCCAAGTTTAGGCCTTACTAACCAAGGGTAAAGTATGACCAGTGACATAATATGTCCAGGATTAAGTTTCAGGTGTCTAAATGGGTAGGTTAACAAATTCAAGTCTGAAAAGCCTATTACAAAGGATTTTCGCCAAAGTCTGGATAATGGACATTTAAGAGAGTTGGAAATGAGATGTGCAGAAGCACAAAGGCAGTCATAAACATGTAGAAGAAGAATAGCTCTTTGCCCTTAAAAGGGGATCACAAGAAGACATGCATGGTTCAACCTCTCGAGGTATTACACAACAGATTATGCAATGCAGCTTGCAATGCCTCGTCATTGACAGAATTGTCAGCAGACAGAACTCATGCAAGATTAAAAAGAGACTGTTTGGCTAAAATCTCATCCAAAATGAATTTTGTCCTTCGGGGTCAACATCTGGTCAAAGCTAATGCTGCTCAGGGCTTTGCTAAGACTGCATTTTTGCTCATAAGGCTGCACAGAAAGACAGTTTGGCCTGTAGAATATTTTATGCTCATTTACAGGTGTATGCATTCTTTACTTTCTTTAAGTTTGGTTTTCCAGAGGTCCCAGAGCTGTATAAGTAAAACAATATTAGTTTTTAGTAATTATTTCAAATCTGAACAACTTTCCCCTGAAATGAAGTTCAAAACTTAGGTTCGGGAGGAGCCTAAACATTAAGTCCTATCATCATTACGAGTAGACACCACGTCATCTCATTGACAAATTCTTCCAGCAGCCCTCCTCCTCCCCTTCTCCTTCAGTAAATTATCTCAATTCTCTTCTGTGCAATTTCATCATGGGGGGTTTAACTCAGAGCTCAAGCCGAGCCTAGGGTTCGAGCCTCCTCCAATGACAGCAAGCCAAGGTTAGTTTATTAAACTTTAAGGCTGAATGGGCAGGTGAACTAATGAAATTCTTTTACGCATGTACATTTTTAAAAACATGTATGCTACCATAAAGCAGACATTTACTATTATTTAAAGGTGATTTATATCCAGTAAGTAACATTGCTCATATTTAAGGTCACTTTTAATGCTAAAGACATAGTAGAAATGAGCATTATCTGGTGAGTGTACTGCTGTAGTTCACCCATCTTGTCATTTTGACACATTACCAAATTCACGTTTTTGTTTACATTTAGTTCCCATAAGATTCTGAAAATTCAAACAAGGGCCAATAAGTTTCTCCAAAAGTCCAGATGATGAAGGATCGTTGTTTATATGATATAAATATACTTGTGCTCTCAGAGAACATTATGATATTAAAATCCCAGCAATATTTTATTTTATTTCTTCTACTTTGACTGGTTTGAGACATGATCAGACAAATGTTTCTTGACTTTTATATAAAGATGAATTTATATTATGAATGTGATGCTGTTGAAATATTCACTCACCTGCAATGGAAATATAGAGTTTAAAGATGATTGATTCACCTTTGCAAACTCCTCTGTTCTTTTCCACATGTCAGCATTGATGAAAGTCAACCATTAAACAAATATTCAGCATTTCTTCCCAGTATTAGTATTACTTAAATATTGAACAGTAATGGTTTTAAGTATTCCGTAATATTGTTAAGCCATAGTTATTTATCATGTTCATACTTTGTATTTCCTACTTTTCATTTATGTCAAATGGCACTTAAGATGAAGATGTGACTTTACAGACAGGCAATCTTTGCGCAAATCCACCTTGGCTAAAGGAAATGGGGAGTGTGACCCTGCCTGTCCCTTAGGAAATTCTTTAAAATCTCCATTAGTCTCTGAATATGCTGTTCTGCATGACCACACCAGCCCATTCTTTGCTAAGCTGAACTATTCATTGCTTTACCTCTGCCACGAAAAAACATACCAGAGCTTTGCTAGCAAAGTAATGGCAGGTGTTATCCTAAATGCATTATGAGAGGCCAAAATATTTTCACCATCAGGGCACTAACCACACATTTGGAATATCTGCTATGTCTAGTTTAACAGACAAAACTGAAATGAAGACAATATACCATGTACTCCTTTTATATAATTAATAAATAAGCCTTTTTGAGAAACTTTTATTAGATTATGATTTATTAGAAGTGGAAGAAAAACCTTGAGTGCTTTTTTTTGGGCCCATCTTCCAAGTCTCTGTTCTGCTGATGCCATTTCTTTACATACTAACACCATGTTTGAAAAACAATCTGCTGTTCCAAATCTGGCAAAAAATATGTAAGCCTGTTTCATTTAATTTTGATAAGCTAAAATACATTTAAAATAAGAAATAGTCACATTTTGAGATATAAAATTGGTGTGATATCACATTGTGAGACACAAAGTCACAATTGTAAAGTATAAAGTCACAATTGTTAAGAAATAAAGTCGTAGTTATGAGAAATAAAGTTGCAATTGAGTGATATGTAGTCACATTGTGAGATCGCAATGATTTGCAATTTCCCCTTTGCTTCAATGCTCAACTTTTCTTTTCTTATATATATGTATATATATACTTTCATCTAGTGTTTACATCCGTGTAGAATACTTTTGGAAAAATAATGAAAAAAAATGTTTTTGTACAAAGAAATAACGGCTGTGCTAAAACTTTTCTATCAAACTATAAAACGATTTCCCATAAAGGCAACATTTGTTTGTTTGTGTTCTCTGTGCTATTTAAAGCCCAGTGTTGTCAGATATAATAATCCATGCACATCCTTGCTGCACTTAGAGATGAAATATTTTGGTCTGAGTGATGGAGATCATTCTTTTTACACAACTAAAGCGACCAATCACTGACACCCGTGCAAATTAATTTTTCTCCTGCATGCTTTCCTTTCCCGCTGACATGCCAGGTTTTGCATGCACACGTTTTACATTGTTTGTGCTTTTTTTGCAGCTGATAGTGAGTTGTTAGGCACTGTGATGAAAAAGGAAAGGCACTTTCAAATGGAGATCAAGCCCCTTATTTACTTAACATTTCAATTTACTTTGTTAGTCCTACTTGAAAATGTTTCTAGTTCAGTTTTAAATGTACCTCGTCCTAAATGTTTGCCTTCAAATGATGTATTATATAAAATATTTCAATGGCATTTTAAACTCCGCACCAATTTAAACTGAACTCAATTGAACTCAATAGACCTTATTCACAGCAGCACCATCTTTGATTGGCATCTTTGATTCAGTGGGTTGTACTGTTATTTAATGTGTTTTTGGATTGTTCTGCTGACGGAACAGCGCAAAAATATCTTTCCAAGAAACTGAAGACTTAAAACTCCAGACAACATGAGCTGAGGAAAATTATAAGGGATCTGGGAGATAGCTTTTTACAGTGAATGCCATTGAAACCATGGTAAGTCTATCCCTCACACAGCCTCGCTTTCATACCTGTCATGGCGCTGCTCTGAAAAAGGTCCATTGGCAAGAAGGTCTCTTCTGGAAAAGGAAAGTATGCTAGCACTACAGTCACAATAGCAGACTATTCATGCAGCTCATGAAGCCTTAAAGGAGAACTCCGGTCAATTTTAACATTGAGCTCATTTTTTTGTACATTTGGAGTGCTGTCAGTACAGACAAAAACGACAAAAATCGATGTTGCCTATACACAGTGTTATCCTCTTTTTAAAATTCGCACCCTGTTGACTTCAATGGGGCAAGTTCTAAACCTGCTTTTAGCCTCTTAACATCCTTGATTTGTCATTACAAGTGCACAGCCATGTGAGTGGTGTTATTAAGAGTGACCACGGTCAATCTGACTGCAGTAGATGTGAAAGATATTAATAAAAATGATGTTAATTCAGCCAGCTCACATACCTGTATTTACTTCCTGTTTTCGGTCGAAGTCCACAGTAGTCGATTGGCGAGTTCGCGCGCGATCGACTGGTTCCGAAAACCAGTTCTGGTGTGACCACCATTTGCCTTACGCAGTGCAACACATCTCCTTCGCATAGAGTTGATCAGGTTGTTGATTGTGGCCTGTGGAATGTTGGCCCACTCCTCTTCAATGGCTGTGCAAAGTTGCTGGATATTGGCAGGACCTGGAACACGCTGTCGTATACGCCGATCCAGAGCATCCCAAACATGCTCAACGGGTGACGTGTCCGGTGAGTGTGCTGGCCATGCAAGAACTGGGATGTTTTCAGCTTCTAGGAATTGTTTATAGATCCTTGCAAAATGGGGCTGTGCATTATGATGCTGCAACATGAGGTGATGGTCGTGGATGAATGGCACAAAAATGGGGCTCAGGATCTCGTCACAGTATCTCTGTGCATTCAAAATGCCATCAATAAAATGCACCTGTGTTTGTTGTCCATAACATACGCCAGCCCATACCATAACCCCACCGCCAACATGGGCCACTCGATCCACAACGTTGACATCAGCAAACCACTCATCCACACGACGCCATGCTTGCTGTCTGCCATCTGCCCTGTACAGTGAAAACCGGGATTCATCCGTGAAGAGAACACCTTTCCAAAGTACCAGACACCATCGAATGTGAGCATTTGCCCACTCAAGTTGGTTAAGACGACGAACTGCAGTCAGGTCGAGACCCCGATGAGGATGGCGAGCATGATGAGCTTCCCTGAGATGGTTTCTGACAGTTTGTGCAGAAATTCTTTGGTTATGCAAACCGATTGTTGCAGCAGCTGTCCGGGTGGTTGGTCTCAGATGATCTTAGAGGTGAAGATGCTGGATGTGGAGGTCCTGGGCTGGTGTGGTTACACATGGTCTGCGGTTGTGAGGCCAGTTGTATGTACTTCCAAATTCTCTGAAACGTCTTTGGAGACGGCTTATGATAGAGAAATTAACATTCAATTCACGGGCAACAGCTCTGCTGTCTAATCTGCATCTTGATATGCCACACCTGTGAGGTGAATGGATTATCTCGGCAAAGGAGAAGTGCTCACTAAAACAGATTTAGACAGATTTGTGAACAATATTTGAGAGAAATAGGCCTTTTGTGTATATAGAAAAAATATTATATCTTTCAGTTCAGCTCATGAAAAATGGGGACAAAAAAGTGTTGCGTTTATAATTTTGTTCAGTGTAAATGTATACGTGATCCGATATGGTACGTGTAATATATTTACTCATGCAGCATAAACACACATATAAAGAGAAATATATAATGTAATATATATATTGTTATATATAACAATATAATGTAATATATAATGTAATATATATTGTATATGTATATAGATACTTAACTAGATGCAGATGTACTTGTGTGTTTGTTAATTTGCTTGAAAATATGAAACATTTATAATGTAAATAATTAAAACACGAGAAATATATAATGTAATATATTTCTTGTGTTTTAATTATTTTCATTATAAATGTTTCATATTTTCAAGCAAATTAACAAAAACCCAAGTACATCTGCATCTAGTTAAGTATTTAGCCAAGAGACTATCACTGTGCTGAGGAGTGCACATTCAATACTTTTAAAATATAGTAATTAAAGTTTTAATGGTTTTTGGCCAATCGTCAACATAACAACAGACTCTACTCTCACAATGGTAACCCAATAACATACCATAAACCCTTTTAAATTCCAAAATAATAGAACATTAGACACAAACAGATCTCCCCTATACTAATATTGAGCGAAACACATTAAATAACCCTTAATTTTAACATTTGCTCTCCTTTAACAGTCAGAGGCACAGCATGCTGAGAACTAGAAATCTGTTATAACTCATTCTGTGAATGAATGTATATATAGCCTATGTGAACATACATTTGGGAACATGTGTTTGCAATATATGTACAATAAAACTTTGTGAATATTACATGTAATGCTATTCTATGTGTATTAATATATAGCCATACATGGTCAATGCATATATTGCAGTATATTGAAAAATATAAGCACAGTTTCCCATATACGAAAATGTATTATGTAATCTACTGCATTATACGTATTTAGCAGTATATTCCCATATATTTTTGTTCCGTAAAGGTGTGGCCTCATCTAAATCGTAAAAGTTCAGTCTAGTGCATCTCCCCCTTATCTCACATCAACCAAACTCGTTTAAACTGTGTCCCATACAATTTTCAAATAATTCCACCACCTAAATCACACATAGTAAAAACTAAAATAAGTTTAGCAATATACAGTTGTTCAATCCATGCCAAGGAAACAGATCCAACTTTCATAGATCTGGAGCTTTGAGCCACAAGCGTTAACCGAGGTTTATGGATGAGGGCTGAGAAGCATATTAGCCAGTGAAGCAGTCACCACGACACATTATAAACTCAGGGTTGACCCCGCCGAGCAGTATTACTATAAGTGGCAATATAAATGTAAATGGGATACTTCAACTTAGAGATCGGTAAAGATGGAAAACAATTACTCAATCCCATTACATGTGGAATAAATAACACACAACATAGTTGCCAATATGATTAGTTCAGATGTATGGCTTCTATTATGACATTTTATGGCAATGAAATGCTGAACATATTTATGTGATTATTGTTTTGTATAGGCTACATAATTTGATCTCCCGATTGAATTGATATTTTTTATGCACAATAATCATGAGCCTGCTTCTCCCAATATAATTGTAAGTCTTTAGAGAAGGGTCTATTGACAGTGGGTTTATAACCAACTCTCTCGGTTTTCATATTTAGGCTTATTGCTTTTTGATGAATTACAACACTAAAAGTTCACATACAGTCAGAATCAACCGCAAAAACATTTGGATGCGACCTAAAATTATTTCATTATTTCTTTATTAAAAATCCATGAGGCATTTAGAGCACATTAAGCTATTAATATATACTTGTGCGAGTGTTCATCCAAGCATATTCATGTTGTGTGTACATATTTGTATCAAAACTAGAGGCAGAAATGAAAGAAACTGTGCTTGAGATGAGATTAGCTTACATTAGCTCCCTCAAGAAATAGTATTTCAAAACCTCTAAAATTTCATTTGAATACTCATAACAGACAGTTCTCACATGCATAAATGCTTCCTGGCACTTTAGACTCCTCCTGAGAGAGCTGAATGCATGCAATCATGACATGCACCTAAAACCCGATGCTCTCTAGCAGCAGAGATATAATACTTTTTGCCTTTTGAGAAATGTGAAGAAGTCTCAGGCACAACAGCCTGAAGATTATTTGTGAGTAAACTCAAAGCTGAAAATCTAGAGAGACAATGATTAAATTATTTAACTTACGTTCAGTTTATATGGACACTCTTTCAGAAAACACAACCTCAAATGGATTTTGTAGCTCTTCAGAGCTCTTCTTAAGGCTGTACAACACATTTCTCTGCATATTTAATCAAAGTTTCTTTTATTCTATAATAGTTGAGACAACAGTGGTCCCTAAGAGGTACTTCTCCCAGACAGGGACTCTTTTTTTGGTTAAAGTTAAAGGGACACCATGAAAAGAATTAGCCCTGCACAGTTATTTCAATTTTCTATTTTAGTGCTGGGTCAGTGGACATTTGTCTGTTCTAACTGCATCCAGCACTGCAGAGGTAAGCATTTTGTATCATTGTATGGTTGAACCTTTAGGCTTGATGGACTCAGTTCGATACGTGAGTTGACATTTCTTATATGAACCATCTCGCTGCTGTACCACCAAAGCTGAGTCTCAGTCTAACGAGGTCAGAGGGAAATAACAATCACTTTATGATGATTAATAATCTTCAACAGAGCTAATGAATATGTATACATATTATGTTGCAAATCTTTACTTTTTTTATCTTTTCCTTGATACTTTGCTAAAGCTTTTAAATCTGTTGCTCAAAACCATCAGAACTTACTCAATCTAATTGGGAAACCAAGTAAAGGAAATTAAAATGCAATCAGTTAAATCTGTGTTATTCTGCATCACCGAGTAAAACCTTCCGTTTGATCCAAGTGGTCCCATTGGAAGGTTGAGAGAGGTCACTTGGAATGGTGACTGATAACTTAGCACTAGAGTTGCCAGGGCATAACTAATTAGCATTAAGTGGATGCTCATTCACCCTGTGCAGCATTCTAATTTATGGATTGTGCCATAAAGGATCAGCTGGTTCCAATTACGCTTGTGATGCTGAGTCACTGAAGGACAAGAAAGAGAAACCATCCAAACACAGAGTACAGTAATGCAGTCAGTACATTAATGCACATTACAGGGGTAGGTGTGAAGGAAGACTTCAATAATTCACTGCTTATTCAATTTGTGGAGGTTAAGTAGGTTAACTTTTATAGTTGGCAGTGCGGAACCCTTCAGAAATGCACGAAACACTGCCGAATTATCTGATATTCTTTCCAAGTGGAAAAAAGGAAGAGCCCAACCACATACATTAAAGGGTTAGTTCACTGCAAATTAATTATTTGCTCATTACTCACTCATACATTATTTACCTTTTCATGTCATTCAAACTTTTTGTTTTGCAATTGCCTGAAAGCTTTTGCAGCTTTAATAGACTATTGTTGTTATTTTCTGAATTCATCATACCAACTAAATATTAAACCGCTCCTCATTAAAAAAAATAAAACTATGTGTTAGATATACTCTGTTTTGACATGGTAGATATAAATAATTTATTCAGTGCTTTAGCTTTTGGTTATTGTTTTCATTTCCATCCAAAATAATGTACTTTATATTAACCAAAAAGTGTACATTACATCTCATTGCTTATTATATAGCCAAAAAAAGTTACAGCAGATTAATTTCAAACAGAACATTGTAGATTCAACAAGCATTGTTCCTGTCACAGTCCTCGTCTGCACCTGTCTGTCCTTGTCTGCACTTCACTTCCCAGAATCCTCCTTGTCTGCACACCTGAATTCACTCCCTCAATCATCCACCTGTTCATCATTGTATTGGAGCTCTTAGCCTCAGCCTGCCTTCTTTACACACCATACCGTGACAGAAGAACCGACCATAAAAAGAAGATGGAGGGGTGGAAACAAGCCTTCGTAGGTACCCGTCTGGCTGTGTTTCGTGGGAGTCGTGGAGGCCGCAGTGGAGGAGGGGGTCGAGTGGAGACCCGGCATCACTCTGCACGCTGGCCTCATTTCGGCCCTGGGCTGGTCCCGTCCAGCACCAAGCCCTCTTCGCCGCTGGTCCCGTCCAGCACCAAGCCCTCTTCGCCGCTGGTCCCGTCCAGCACCAAGCCCTCTTCGCCGCTGGTCCCGTCCAGCACCAAGCCCTCTTCGCCGCTGGTCCCGTCCAGCACCAAGCCCTCTTCGCCGCTGGTCCCGTCCAGCACAGGGCCTTCACCGCTGGTCCCGTCCAGCACAGAGCTTCACGTCAGCCACCCCAAGTCGAGTGAACCGAATCCCGAGTCGAGTGAACCGAATCCCGAGTCGAGTGAACCGAATCCCGAGTCGAGTGAACCGAATCCCGAGTCGAGTGAACCGAATCCCGAGTCGAGTGACGACCCGAATCCCGAGTCGAGTGACGACCCGAATCCCGAGTCGAGTGACGACCCGAATCCCGAGTCGAGTGACGACCCGAATCCCGAGTCGAGACGACCCGAATCCCGAGTCGAGTGACGACCCGAATCCCGAGTCGAGTGACGACCCGAATCCCGAGTCGAGTGACGACCCGAATCCCGAGTCGAGACGACCCGAATCCCGAGTCGAGACGACCCGAATCCCGAGTCGAGTGACGACCCGAATCCCGAGTCGAGTGACGACCCGAATCCCGAGTCGAGTGACGACCCGAATCCCGAGTCGAGTGACGACCCGAATCCCGAGTCGAGTGACGACCCGAATCCCGAGTCGAGTGACGACCCGAATCCCGAGTCAAGAGACGACCCGAATCCCGAGTCAAGAGACGACCCGAATCCCAAGTCAAGGTCCGTATCTAACCAACTTCGGGAGGCCTTTCCTGAACCCGTGGATTTCCCCAAGTATTTTTTGGGGGGGGGGGGCATAGGCCTTCGCCTCGTCCGGCTCCGCCGTGGCCGCCCGAAGGGTCCTCACCGCCGTGGCCGCCCGAAGGGTCCTCACCGCCGTGGCCGCCCGAGGGTTCGTCTGCTCCGCCCTGGCAGCGCCCACGTCCTGCTCCGCCCTGGCCGCGCCCACGTCCTGCTCCGCCATGGCCGCGCCCACGTCCTGCTCCGCCATGGCCGCGCCCACGTCCTGCTCCGCCATGGCCGCGCCCACGTCCTGCTCCGCCATGGCCGTCTGTTCCATCCTGGAGTCCGTCCTCCTGCACCTGGTCCGCCTTCCCGTCACGGACTCCAGGATGCCCACCCTCCCACCCCTGTTCTACGGCGTGAGGTCACGCCTACCGGGAGGGGGGAGTAATGTCACAGTCCTCGTCTGCACCTGTCTGTCCTTGTCTGCACTTCACTTCCCAGAATCCTCCTTGTCTGCACACCTGAATTCACTCCCTCAATCATCCACCTGTTCATCGTCTTAATCATCTGTGTCACCTGTCCTCATCCCGTTAGTATCTGTATTTAGTTCTCTCTGTTCAGTCTGTCTGTGTCGGTTCTTAGTTCAGTTTGTATATACTTGTATATGCATAGGTGTTGTGGTGTATATCCTCCCTGTCTTCCTGCCTGTTCCTGGTTTTGTTTAAGATTAAATCGTTTGTATTGGAGCTCTTAGCCTCAGCCTGCCTTCTTTACACACCATACCGTGACAGTTCCTGTCTGAGTCATTTCTTCCTTGATGATATCCTCAGGGTTGGATAAATGGACCTCCATTATAACCAAAAATGCTTGCTTTAACAGGACAGGGACATACTTTTAGATACATACAGGTATGACATTATGGTCAAATGTATGTGAACATCCACTTCCAATTGACTACTGTCATGTAAAGAGCTAATACTATGGCATGGATTAATATTTAATGAATGGCAACAGTTTGAGGAAGACCCTTAACTGTTCCACCATGACATGCCTCAAAAAGCAAAGTCCAAATACAAAGTTTACTGAATCTGATATAGATATTTGTGGAAGAACTGGACAGGCCTCAAAAGTCTGACTTGAACCCCAATAAACACCACTCACCATTTCACACTTGTGGTTTCAAAATTAAAGAACACCTCAGTAAATGTACCCGATTCACAGATGTATTAAGTCCAATAATTAACCTACTTTACTGCTCTAAACATGAACCAGCGCCATTTATACAAACTCATATTTGTATGGAGGCTCAAACCTGCAGATATTTAAATAAATAAATGTGACAATACAAAAATAAACAAGGAAATCTATGACTTGATAAAATTATTTGTATTAGGGACTTTACTTTTATTTTTTTTATTTTTTATTTTTCTGCAGGTTTGGGCCTCCATACATTCCATCGCATCTGCTGCAAAGGAAATTTTCTTTATGCGAATGATACAGTGGCACATTTGATCATGACATGATTATTCAAATAAACACAAGGCAATGTTTACCCCCCCCCCCCCCATAAGATTATTGATGCCTATAAGTATGGTTTATAGTTTATTTCATGAAAGATGTTATTGTTGTGGCTCTAATGATAAAGACAACATTTGGGTCTTACAGCAAAGTGCCCCCAACCTTTGTCTTTATCCACCCTATTTTTCCCGTTAAAGCTGTAGTCTAAACAAATCTGTCAAATGTGAGGGGTAAAAATCTTTGGGCCACATTCAACTGCAATTTGAGCATAAAGCATTCATTGCTATGCTATCAGTGCACATTTTGGGGCGGTTTCCCGGACAGGGTTTAAATTAAACCTGGAGTAGGCCTTAATCTAGAATAGTTAATCATGTCTTGAAAAATGGCTTTCTGTAACACAGATTAAGTACAGATTAGTTAAACCTGGACTATGGAGTCTTGAACTAAAATAAATCAGATTAAATTAAAACCAACTTTGCTAATCTGAATTAGCATGACAGAGGTTGACTATAAAACATGGAATGAACCAAGAAAAGCTTAAAATTGCATGGAACTGAGAAGCAAATCCATGGAAAACGATGGCATCAGAAAAAGACTGCATTCAAAAAACAAAAAATACTAACAAGAGAAATTGTTTTAGCAAGCTAAATAATCTGCACACACCAGCTATGTAATAAAAGAAAAGAAATGCCAGGAAATCTGTTTGTAATGATTATATAAAATCAACAATGTACAACTAGGTTGTATTAATGGTGCTCATTAACAATGAATGGTTTTCATTTAAAATGAATTATTCAAATATCTCTATAATTAATGCTTCTTGTTTACTCCTGTGATTTACATAAACTATTTATAACATTTCTTAACACGTGGTGTTCAATGTTGCTAGTCTAGAAGCAATATACCATAGTGGTTGCTTTATTATTAATACAAACACAATTATCAGTAGCAGGTCCTCAGTCCAAGGACAGGCTCAACACTTCACCACAATGGTAACCCCCAAAAATACTAACATAACAGAAACTTTTAAATACCATCATAATAATAGAACATTAAACATTAACAAGCCTGTCCGTTTTCATGATGGGAAGTGAATGTCCTGTATGACTGGGTTACTATTGAAACATATTTCAAAATGAAAAAACATCAAGACAAAAAATGACCATTTCAAGTCAGTTTACACCAATCACATTTGAACTAGAAACCCAATACAATGGTGTTAAAACAAAATGAAATGTTTAAATGATTTATTAATGTGTGTGTGTGTGTGTGTGTGTGTGTGTGTGTGTGTGTGTGTGTGTGTGTGTGTGTGTGTGTGTGTGTGTGTGTGTGTGTGTGTGTGTGTGTGTGTAATCTGAAGTTAAACTTGCCTCCTGGTAGGTTTAATTTAAGCCTCAATTTAGTCCTGGAGTAACTCTAGTCTTCCTCCAGGAAATCAGCTTATTAAACTCTGGACTAAATTAAATCTAGGACTATTTAAAGCCATGACAGAGAAAGCAGATTTCTGTTAATCTGGTTTAAAGGGCCATTTTAGTCTAGGACTAGGCTTAATCTCTGTCCGGGAAACCACCCCTATATCGTCAGGCTTATTTTATCAGAATGATTTTTTATCTATTTATAACCGTTCAGTGAATAGCCACAGTGTACAATCTACTCCAAATAACTGCCAGTATATACTACTGCAGAAGGCAATAATGCAGTTCTAATTGGTCAGTTTTCAGGGCCTGAGACTGAGTCTCCTCGTCAAGGGTATTACACTGCATCAGAGTGAGAAAGATGCAATACTCTTGGGAACGTCAAAGCCATGAAAAAAGGGCCAGGCATTATCACAGAAACAGCGATTAAGAGGCAGTCAGAGCTTTGCACAGTTCAAGTACATTACAATATGTTGCTCACTTTTTTGTCAGTTGTAGGTATTCTAATTGAGCCACCTTCTGGCTCCCTCTACCACTTCACTAATGAGAACATTACCTTGTTATTTTCTGCCCCAAGTCTATGGTGTGATTGTGTAACATACGTCTGCATTCAAGCACTAAAACTAAAGCAGATGGAGTAACACTTCAACAAATCTTGTCTTAATTTACATGGACAGCACACAGCTGTTCAAGACAGCTTGGTGTGTGCTAATTTTACATGGCTTGGATCACCTGACGGGGAGTGATGTTGAATCATATTGTATGGTACAACAACGCCAGATAGGTGGCGGTGATTTTCCTTCTGGGAGGTAAATCAAACTTTCATCAGTCATGTTTGATTTAATGGGTTTAAATGCATGATAATCATGTGTATCTAAATATTGTGCAGGTTGTAGTGATGGTTTGTTCCTGGTTTGGAAAACAGTTATTGTAAGCTGTTGCCAGGTACGAAATGTATGTTTGTTTTAATTAATGTGTGTTTTTGATTTTTGAGGAATGTTGTTTTTTAAAATGTTTTGTTTGTGAATATTATTAGCACAAATAATAAGGGTGTTTTTCTGGCTCTGTTTTAGGAGCTGGTCTTTGTCACTGTTTTAAATAAGCTAAAGTCAAGTCAAATAATGAAGGTCTGCACTGATTTACTTAGGTGTATGAACCCTTTTAACTTATCAACTTCCTGCCATCTAAGCCTATTTATGTGATTGTTGTCAATAAAGTGAATTGAAACGACAACTGGATTGGACATTTTAATGTGCACCATAGATAGGCTTTACAGTTTGGCGTCCACGAACAGGATTTTTGGCAGTGAGTTGATAAAAGGTGCGGTTGGGATTCAAAACAGTGACATTGGCTAAGGAGTTGAGGTCTGTAGAGCAAAAGACAAGGAACTTCGGCAGAACTGCTCGGGACCTAAAAAGTGTTGTTGCTGCTGTATGACTGACATCCAAACGATGGAGCATGAACTTGCTGCGTTGCGGGAAAGGATAGTCAGGGAGAAAGCTGCAATGGATGAACTTAACCCCTTAAGCGTAACTTGCCCGTATACGGGCAAACTAAATTTACTTCACTATATTACTATTAAATCCTAATCTAGTCATGACAAACTATATATCGTTGGAAAGGTCCAAGACTCCTAAATAGATATTTTAGCGTTGTTTTTTTCTTACAAATTACGAATGAACAGTAATATATGAATTTATGACAAGAGTGCGCCTCAAAAAATCAACGTCATTACAGGAGTTTCTGACCTTTGTCACAAAAAGTCGACGCACACACTTTTAATAATTGAAACTTTGGTTTTTAGTGCTAAAAGTTCATAATAAAACATAATCTAGTATTTGTCAATAAAAAAAGATAAAATTATATTTTAAAAAGTAAAGTAAGAAGTCCTCTAAAAAGTATAATATATATTATATATAATATATATTTTTTTTATTATTATTATATCACATATTTTAGTAGTTATCATAAATTAGGTATCATTTGAAAGCTTACGAACTCAGAATTCATCCTGGGAAAACCGTTTTGAAATTGGACGTTGCGTTACCATAGAAATGGTATTTTTTTATTAGGCCCCTCCCCTTTTGGGCATCATCTTTCATAATTTATTATCAAAACCTTTTCTAATCTTGACAAAACACATATTGTCAGAAAGGTCTGGGTCTCAAGGTTCCATATTTAGTGACAGAAGTGATATTTGGATAGAAATGTATTAATTTGTTATGGCAGAATGCATACAATTAAATTCAATGGAATTCAATGGCACCCGGTGGCTATTTTTGGTATTACGCCTAAACAAAATCTCATGGGAACTTCAATTTTTGTGATATCAACTTTAAATTTGGAACACAACTTGGTTAGATATATAGCTTTCATTTTATAGTAATTTTATTGTAAAAAATATTTTGTAAAATATTTATTTTATATTAAAAAAATATATATTAATAAAGTATATTTGATTTACTGTAAATTATAACTTCCATAACTTTTTCATACTTTAATTTTTTGAAGTGCTAATAGAACTTAGGTCTATATTCCAAAGCATTCTTGAATTACAACAATTTAAGTTTGTATAGTGCATTTTAATGTCAATTATCAAAAGGGGGGGTGACAGGTAAAGGGTTAAACAACAGAATGAAGTACTGACTGCTCAGTTGCAACGAACTGTTACACCAGATCCTTTGGAAACGTCACATTCTCCTTCAGATGTGGGCCTGGCTGATACGGCTGCTTCTCCGACCTCCACCAGTAGAGTTAGAACATCTGTTGAAGTGATTTATGTGCCTAAAGATAAAAAGATGTTAATGTTTTCTGGTGACCCAGGTACTATCTCATATTACGATTGGGCTGAAGAAGTGCAGAACTCTATGAATTATCTGCAATACAGAGAAAGGTAACAAGCAGCTTTTCTCTATGATCATTTAGAGGGGGGAGCTAAACAAGAGATAAGGTATAATACATCTGAGGTATGCAGGAGCCCTGCATTGATTTTAGAAGTTTTGAAGGAGGCGTATGGCCATCCTTATTCTCTGACGGCTGCTCAAAAGCGTTTTTTCGACCAAAAACAGAAGGCAGGTGAGGGGTTGCGGGAATTTTCTCATTCACTGTTATCCCTGGCAGGAGACATCAATCGTTGTAATGGAGGAGTGGAGTTGTGTGGGGAAGAGACAATAAGAAGTCAGTTTGCAGAGAATGTAAGAGATCCTTCACTTCGTAGAGAATTAAAACGATTAATTAGAAAAGATTCAAATATAAAATTTTCAGCTTTGCGGAGAGAAGCAATGCTGTTTTGGGAGGAGGATAATGTGCCTGATAGAGCTTCTACAGCTTAGTAACAGAGGGTGCAGCAGTTGAATGTTCTGGTATTACTACAACAAATACCCCTGTTAATACTGATTATCTTCTTCTTGAACTTAAAGAGGCTATGAGGAAACAGGAGGACAAGTTAGAGGGCCTTGCAAAGCAGGTAGCAAGAATGCAAGTCTCCGAGGGCAGACGGGGACGTAGGCCAAGACAGGAGCCCAGGTATGATTCAACAGGAAGACCTATTTGTTTTAGATGTCAGGGAGTAGGACATATTGCAAGATTTTGTTCAGACATGAGTACGGTTAGTGATCATGGTCGTCAGACAACATCATCCGAGTCGGAAAGGGGGACAGCTGTTCTGTTAATATGCAACAGGGAAACGAATTCCCCCTGTAGTTCAGAGCCAGACTACGGGAGGGGAACAGTTTGGCTCAGACGGTTCTATCATTTCATGGGAAAAAGTATATAATGCACTTACAGGGCCAACTCCTGTGATGGATGTGTATATGGGAGGAGTATGTGTCCCATCTATGATAGATACAGGTTCTATGGTCACTATTATAACAGAGAGTTTTTTTAGGGAACATTTTGAGTGTAAAGGGGAGGGCGCTCTAAAAGAATGTGGGTGGCTGATCTTAAAGGCTGCGAATGGCCTTTCTATACCATACTTGGGTTATTTAGAACTCGATGTTAAAATTATGGATAACGTCTTTCCACAGCGTGGTGTTCTAGTAGTGAAGGATCCAACAGATCCTGTAACAAAATTAAAAATGAAAACTGTTCCAGGGTTGGTGGGCTTGAACATAATAAAAGATTGCAATGAAATCTTGCCTGGTTCTTTCAGTGTAATGCCACCAGGACGGTGTCTTCAAGTGTATCAGGGTTTTGCAAAAGTGATGGCCCCCTTGCCTGTATTGGTACCAGCAGGTTCAATGTGTTTGGTTCCTGCTACAGGGTTTCAGAACACTTATGATCCTGATTATATTGCTTTGATAGAGGGGTTAGAGGTGGACGAAGGGGTTCTACCTGGGGCCCTTATTATGTCTCTAGGTTTGGTAAGGGTTCAGAGTGGCCAGCTAGCTGTTCCTATTGTAAATGGGGGTGCTTTAGATATCAGTTTGGCCCCCCATACACGGCTAGCGCCTGCATGTAGCTGAGGTAGTAGCAGGAGGTTCAAAGTCCATTTCTTTTCAAAACATATACCCAGGGGAGGTTCAGATTTCATTATGTTCAGAAAAGGCTGTAGTTTTTAGTCATGAGGTTGCATCTACTTTTCCATATGATTTTAATTTTGAATGTCCCTTTTAGGGAAGGCAACAGATAGCTCAGGTTAAAGCATTGCTGAATGATTATGCTGATGTGTTTGCTTTCAGTGATAGTGATATAGGGTGCACTGCAATTATACAGCATGAGATACCAGTCACTGATGATGTTCCAGTCCGTCAGCGTTATCGCCATCTCCCTCCAAGCCAATAAGAAGAGTTCAAGGATCATTAGACAGCTTTTGGAGCAGGGTATTATTAGTGAGAGTTGTAGTCCCTATTCCTCACCTTTGGTTATTGTCAAGAAAAAAGATGGCAATATGCGTATGTGCGTTGACTATAGACAGTTAAATCTGAAGACAAGAAAAGATGCTTATCCTCTCCCTAGGATAGAGGAATCGCTTGATGCCCTTAGCGGTGCCCAGTGGTTTTCGACCTTGGACCTCGCTAGTGGTTATAATCAAGTGGCGGTTGCAGAGAAAGACAGACAGAAGACTGCTTTTTGCACTCAATTTGGTCTGTACCAGTTTAATCGTATGCCGTTTGGGCTTTGCAATGCTCCCGGAACTTTTCAGCGACTAATGGAAAGGATTTTAGGTGATCAACATTTTCAGTCTTTGCTTTTGTATCTAGATGATGTGGTTGTGTTCTCGTCGTCTTTTGAACAACATCTTAGTCGTCTTAGGTTAGTGCTCTCACGTTTTCGGGAGTGTGGCTTAAAGGTTAAATGGAGTAAATGTTCACTTTTTCAACGGCAAGTGTCTTATCTTGGACATGTAATATCTGCTAAGGGGGTTGCAACAGACCCTGAGAAGACCCGGGCGGTGGCCTATTGGCCTCGACCAAGTACAGTTATGGAACTTAGATCCTTTTTGGGTTTTGCAGGATACTATAGGCGGTTTGTGAGAAACTTTTCTCAACTGGCAGCACAAAGCAAAAACCACTAGAGTGCCACTTCCTGAACTGTGGGGGTCTGAGTGCGAGTCTGCTGTCCAGGTGTTAAAAGAGAAGTTAGTTTCTGCTCCGGTACTTGGGTATTCTATTTAGAGATTGATGCTTGTCATCAAGGTTTAGGATCAATTTTGTCCCAAGAGGGTGAGGGGGGAAGAAGACCGATTGCGTATGCAAGTCGTGGGTTGAGGCCATCTGAGCGAAACATGGAGAATTATAGTGCTATGAAGTTAGAGCTGTTAGCACTGAAATGGGCAGTCACCGATAAGTTTCGCGACTATTTGGTAGGTCAAAAATTTGTTGTATTTACAGATAATAACCCGTTAAGCCATCTGCAGACTGCCAAATTTGGAGCTATTGAGCAGAGATGGGTTTCTGAGCTGGCTAGATTTGACTTTGAAATTCATTATAGACCAGGGTGTCAAAATGCTGGTGCAGATGCGTTGTCACGGCTGACCAAGTTGGTCCCTGAACCTGTGTTGGGAGGAAGCATATTCAATCAGCTTCAAGAGAACGGTCATACATTGATTGTTAATGAGCAGACGACCACATGCAGCTTCCCTGTGTTTTCACATGAGCTGTGGGCAGCCAAACAGCAGGCCGATCCTTTTATTGCAAGTTTTCTGGTGTATTGGAGGCAGCAACTTAAACCTGGCAGATTGGCAAAGGCTAAAGAAGATGGTCAGACCTTGGAACTCCTGCGGCAATAGGAGAAGTTGGTAGAGGAGGAAGGAGTTTTGTATCGCCAATTTTTTTATACTAGGCAAGGTCGAGTTAAACAGGTGTTACTACCTCAGAGCATGAGGAAGTCCTTCGTGGGCTACATGACCAACACGGGCATCAGGGCGTTGAGCTCACTTTTAAGCTGGTCAGAGCTAGATGTTATTGGCCAGGGATGTTTCAAGACATCAAAACCTACTGTAGGCAGTGTGAGATATGTATTGTGGCAAAAGCTCCAGTGCCAAAGTTAGTAACAGAAATGGGCAGTTTGTTGGCTAGAAGACTATTTGAGGTAGTAGCCATGGATTTTACAGCCTTCCAGTGATGGTAGGGAGAATGTCTTGATTCTCACTGACGTGTTCTCAAAATTTGTGGTTGCAGTACCTACCCGGGACCAAAAAGCAGTGACTGTGACAAAATCAGTTGTTCGGGAGTGGATTCATAAGTATGGAGTTCCCCAACGAATTCATTCGGATCAGGGGAGATGTTTTGAGTCAGAGGTGGTTCGAAATTTATGTAAGATGTATGGTATGGGCGGAGTCGAACTACCCCCTATCACCCACAGGGCAATGGCCAGTGCGAGAAGTTCAATCGAACCCTGCATGATTTGTTAAGGACTCTCGCACCATCCAAGAAAAAGAGATGGGTAGAATATTTACCAGAAGTTGTTTTTGCTTATAATATAACTGAACATGCGAGCACTGGCTATTACCCATATTATTTGGTTTTTGGGCAATTGCCGAAGTTACCAGTTGACATTTTGTTTGGGATAGGTCCGACAGATGCTACAGAGACAGTTCATGAGTGGGTGGTAGGGCATCAGGAGCGATTAAAAGAGGCTTATCAAAAAGCAAGGGGGCAGATAGAGCATGCTGCCGAAGTTAGGAAGAGACAGATTGGTCCACCTTCATTACAAAGTTCTTTGCAGTTGGGCCAACTGGTTTATCGTAAAAATCATAATTTTGCAGGAAGACATAAGATTCAGGATTTGTGGATGCCCGCTCCTTTCAAAGTTCTTTCTCAGCCAGATGACTCTAAAGCAGTGTATACAATTGCTCCTTTGGATGGATCGTGCCCACCTAAAAATGTGCATCGAACAGAGTTGAGGCTATGTGGTCCAGGGAGGGTAGCGTCATTCAATCAGGATGTGCAGAGCCATAATTATTTAGTCTCTGATAGTGAATCAGAGGAAGTATGGTTTGTTAGGGAAGAAGCTTCAACTGAATCATTGCCAGGGGTGGGAAGCAGATCTGAAACTGTGTTATCCAGTGAATCAGATGAAGAAGTGGTGTTACAAAAGGATTCAGATGATTCTCAAATATTTGAAATGGTTCAACTACCCCCAGCCAAATTGCGGCGCTCTAATCGGAAAACAGCAGGGAGCTTCCAGAGATCATATATCCTCTTCTTAATATCATTAATTCATCTTTGTCTCTAGGATACGTACCAAAAACCTTTAAGCTGGCTATGATAAAACTGCTTGTTAAAAAAAACGCAACTTGATCCTTCAGAATTAGTCAATTACAGGCCGATCTCAAATCTGCCTTTTCTAAAGATATTAGAAAAAAGCAGTATCCTCACAACTGTGTTCCTTTCTTGAAAGAAATGATATCTGCAAAGGATTTTCAGTCAGGATTTAGACCGCACCATAGTACTGAGACAGCTCTCATTAGAGTTACAAATGATTTACTTTTGTCATCCGATCGTGGTTGCAGCTCTCTATTAGTGTTACTTGATCTTAGTGCTGCATTTGACACAATTGACCACAACATTCTTTTAAATAGACTTGAAAACTATGTTGGCATTAGTGGAATTGCAATAGCATGGTTTAAATCATACTTATCTGACCGTTATCAGTTTGTAGCAGTAAATGAAGAGATGTCTTATCGATCACAAGTTCAGTATGGCGTACCACAAGGCTCAGGACTAGGACCGCTGCTGTTCACTCTGTACATGCTACAATTGGGAGATATCATTAGGAAACATGGAATTAGCTTTCACTGTTATGCCGATGATACTCAGCTGTATATTTCTTCAAAACCTAACGAAACTTACCAATTCACAAAATTAACGGAATGCATAGCTGATATAAAACATTGGATGACTAGTAATTTCCTACTACTAAACTCTGAAAAACCGAGATTCTAGTTATTGGACAAAAAACTTCCACACGTAATAACCGAGAATACTGTCTAACACTTGATGGCTGCTCTATTAAGTCTTCGTCGTCGGTTAGGAACCTGGGTGTGCTCTTTGATAGCAATCTTTCATTTGAAAGTCACGTGTCTAGTATCTGTAAAACCGCATTTTTCCATCTTAAAAATATAACCCATTTAATTTACCCAGATCAGTTGTTGAATGAAGACAATGAGTTCATACAGTAGATAATTTCTCATAAAAGGACATTGGGTGATTATAATTGATTTATTTATTATTTTCTTTTTTTTTCGGTGGCGATTAAAATTAATTGAAAGATCATCGGGTCGATGATCAGTGGTAGGGGGGTTAGTGTGATGACGTGAAGGCTGTAACCACTATAGTATTTACAGTAGTCCTTTGTGGTAGGGTGAATACGGTAGGTTCCGGTACGATGTCCCCTTTATGAATGGAGTAGTTAGTTCAGTAGTAATGGCGGCGCGCACGATGAACAGACAACGCCAGATAGGCTGCTGAGATTTCTGTCTTTGAGACAGTGATTATGTGCCTAAATTGCAAAACAGTTGTTGTAAGCTGTAGCATGGTACAACAACGCCGGATAGGTGGTGGTGATTTTCCTTCTTGGAGGTAAATCAAACTTTCATCAGCTATGTTTGATTTAATGGGTTTAAATGCATGATAATCATGTGTATCTAAATATTGTGCAGGTTGTAGTGATGGTTTGTTCCTGGTTTGGAAAACAGTTATTGTAAGCTGTTGCCAGGTACGAAATGTATGTTTGTTTTAATTAATGTGTGTTTTTGATTTGAGGAATGTTGTTTTTTTTAAATGTTTTGTTTGTGAATATTAGCACAAATAATAAGGGTGTTTTTCTGGCTCTGTTTTAGGAGCTGGTCTTTGTCACTGTTTTGAATTAGCTAAAGTCAAGTCAAATAATGAAGGTCTGCACTGATTTACTTAGGTGTATGAACCCTTTTAACTTATCAACTTCCTGCCATCTATGTCACGGAACGGGTAAGGAAAAAAGTGTGAGGACTCAAGTGCAGGAGAAATTATATTTATTTACAAAAGAAAACCTAACACAAAACAAAACCCACGAGGGGGAAAACATAACTAATAAATATAAAGCAAAAACAGAACATGAAACTTACTGGAGGATCACAGGGAACAGGAAACATTAGACAAACGATCCGACAAAGACTGCAAACAAGAGGAGGCTTAAGAAGGGGACTAATCAAGAGGGGACAGGTGGAAGAACTCAAACAATAATCAGGTAACGAGGGGGAGGGATCAGACAACGACAAGAGCACATGGCCCAAAATAACAAAACACCCATGTGCAGCACAAGACAGGACCGGCATGTGACAATCCAAGCCTATTTATGTGATTGTTGTCAATAAAGTGAATTGAAACGACAACTGGGTTGGACATTTTAATGTGCAACATAGATAGGCTTTACAATAGGTAAGATATTATTGATTCGACTGCACTGACAATTGCAATGAATGGGAGATTTCAAGCTTTAAAATATTTTAAGTTTTCTGAAGTAAAATGATAGCTTTAATTGACTAACAGACCAGAATTCAAATCCTTGTTCATGTTAAGTCTCCCCGGTAAATCGATTCTAAATTTCAGTGATTGAATCATTTAGTCAATGTTGAATTTAAGAACCTAGTCGGAGCTGTGAATTAATCATTTAGACCAGTTTTGTGAATAGAACGGACTGATTTGTTTTGAAAAAAAATGATTGAAAAAATGTGTTTATGAATTGAATATTGCTGCAGCTTTCATGAACAAAACTTGACAGTTTTACAGCTTGAACAGTTTCTTTATCACAATTTCTATATCCATGCCCAGATCTGCATCTCTTGAATATACAGACACATGTACACTTCAGTATCTCACCTGAAGAAGTATGTCATTTGGGTACTTTTTTCCTACTCTTTTATGAGAACTGTGAATTCAGACATGCTTCTTCTGTCACATACTTTTTTTGTATACTATATACAGTATGTGATTAGCCCAGGTCTTCAAATAACTTCTTTGTGAATCTCGCTAGTACTTACTTTTCTGGTATTTGACCTGTGCTTTGTATTTTTGCCTGTGTTTTGGGCTTGTTATTCTTGCTCTGCTACTGTCTGGTTTTGACCTGTGCCTGCCTGACCTAATTAAACTTTGCCTATGGATTTTAATTCTGTCTCTAAGTCTACTTTGTCATATCCTTTAAGAGAGAATAATTCTAATTTGGTTTCATTTAAGACAGAAAAAAAGGAAAAGCATCACGCTTTTTCAGTTCTTTACTGAGTATTTGTCATGCAGCCATTGTTAGTCGAGAAACACATTTTATTACTACACTCAAAAAAATGATATGTTGGCTTTAAGCTATCCCGGATAGCTTAGAAGAACTTGATATTTCAACAGAAACTTTTAACTCTCTCTTTTCCAGCACTTTAGACGCAGTTGCTCCGTTGCGCTTAAAGAAGATTAAAGAAAATAGTCCAACGCCGTGGTACAACGAGCACACTCAGGCCCTTAAGAGAGCAGCCAGAAAAATGGAGCGCAACTGGAAGAAAACAAAACTAGAGGTATTTCGGATTTCATGGAAAGAGAGCTCGATTGCTTACAGAGAGGCTTTAAAAGCTGCTAGATCTGCTTATATTTCAACCGTATTAGAAGAAAATAAACATAATCCTAGATACTTATTTGAAACAGTGGCTAATCTAACGAAAAAGAAAGCTTCAAGCACAGAAGTTTCCGGGCAACACAGTAATGACTTTATGAACTTCTTCACCTATAAGATTGATAATATCAGGGACAAAATTATAACTATGCTACCCTCTACTACAGTATCGCATCAGGGAGTGCATTGTAGTCTCCCTGAGGAAAAAATGTATTCATTTGTTCCTATAGAGGAAGAACTCTGCAAACTCGTTAATTCATCTAAATCGACAACTTGTATGTTAGACCCTATACCGACTAAGCTATTGAAAGAGATGCTTCCAGAGATCATATATCCTCTTCTTAATATCATTAATTCATCTTTGTCTCTAGGATACGTACCAAAAACCTTTATGCTGGCTATGATAAAACTGCTTGTTAAAAAAAACACAACTTGATCCTTCAGAATTAGTCAATTACAGGCCGATCTCAAATCTGCCTTTTCTAAAGATATTAGAAAAAAGCAGTATCCTCACAACTGTGTTCCTTTCTTGAAAGAAATGATATCTGCAAAGGATTTTCAGTCAGGATTTAGACCGCACCATAGTACTGAGACAGCTCTCATTAGAGTTACAAATGATTTACTTTTGTCATCCGATCGTGGTTCCAGCTCTCTATTAGTGTTACTTGATCTTAGTGCTGCATTTGACACAATTGACCACAACATTCTTTTAAATAGACTTGAAAACTATGTTGGCATTAGTGGAATTGCAATAGCATGGTTTAAATCATACTTATCTGACCGTTATCAGTTTGTAGCAGTAAATGAAGAGATGTCTTATCGATCACAAGTTCAGTATGGCGTACCACAAGGCTCAGGACTAGGACCGCTGCTGTTCACTCTGTACATGCTACAATTGGGAGATATCATTAGGAAACATGGAATCAGCTTTCACTGTTATGCCGATGATACTCAGCTGTAATTTTCTTCAAAACCTAACGAAACTTACCAATTCACAAAATTAACGGAATGCATAGCTGATATAAAACATTGGATGACTAGTAATTTCCTACTACTAAACTCTGAAAAAACCGAGATTCTAGTTATTGGACAAAAAACTTCCACACGTAATAACCGAGAATACTGTCTAACACTTGATGGCTGCTCTATTAAGTCTTCGTCGTCGGTTAGGAACCTGGGTGTGCTCTTTGATAGCAATCTTTCATTTGAAAGTCACGTGTCTAGTATCTGTAAAACCGCATTTTTCCATCTTAAAAATATATCTAAATTACAACATATGCTCTCATTAACAAATGCGGAACAATTAGTTCATGCTTTCATGACATCAAAACTAGATTATTGTAATGCTCTACTGGGTGGTTGCCCTGCACGCTTAATAAATAAACTACAGCTGGTCCAAAACGCTGCAGCTCGAGTTCTTACTAGAACCAGGAAATATGACCATATTAGCCCGGTTCTGTCAACACTGCATTGGCTGCCTATTAAACATCGTATAAATTTAAAAATATTGTTGATTACTTACAAAGCACTAAATGGTTTAGCTCCGCAGTACTTGAGCGAGCTCTTAACGCATTATAGTCCTTCACGTCTATTGAGATCTCAAAATTCGGGGCAGTTGATAATACCTAGAATATCAAAATCGACTGCTGGAGGTAGATCCTTTTCCTATTTGGCACCAAAACTTTGGAACAGTCTTCCTACCATTGTCCGGGAAGCAGACACACTCTGTCAGTTCAAAGCTAGACTAAAAACACATCTCTTTGACCTAGCATACACATAATATATTATAGACTTCTATAATTCAATGTTAGGCTGCATTGATTAGGTCAGCCGGAACTGGGAACACTTCCCTTAAATCATGATGTACTCGTTACATCATAAGAAGAATGGCATCTACGCTAATTTTAGTGTCTTTGTTTATCCCGAGGTTTTCCCGCAGCCTATCGGATCCAGGCCGTATCCAAATCTGACTAGGAGCTTTGCCTGGACCCAATGACAAAGCACTGTCATTTTTTTTTCTCTCCATTAAGTCACCTGATGGAGTTTTAGGACACCAGTAGGTCACTTGATGGAGTTTTTCGGTTCCTTGCCACTGTTGCCTTTGGCTTGCTCAGTTGGGGATATTCAACTTAATTAACCAAGCATTAATACCATTGATCAGCCCTACCAAACGTGGATGTTTTTTCCACTAAGAAACAAACATTGTTATGTTATTTGATTGATACTGTGAAGCTGCTTTGATGCAATTTATATTGTGAAAAGCGCTATATAAATACACTTGACTTGACTTGACTTTAACTTTTTTATGTCAACAGGTTCCATAAATTAACTTTTTTATGTCAACAGGATGCACATAACTAACTGGGTTACGTTAAACAAATATAATTTGTTCATGTAACTTCAACACACTCAAATAAATGATATGTTGGCTTTAATTAACTTTTTTGTGTAATCAGGTTTTGATATGTTGGCTTAAATTAACTTTTTTATGTCAACAGGATGCACATAACTAGGTTACGTTAAACAAATGGAATTAAGTCATTTTAAGCGACCCAATTAAACTCTGAGCTGAGTGTACTACTGTATTGTACAGCGTTGATCCTTATTTAAGCACTGGAAAAATACACTCAAAAAAAATTTGCCCCCTCTTTGGAAAATGTAATCTTTATTTTGGATAAGCTGAATCTCACTGGCAGATGGTGGAGATAAAGATTTGGCTCAAGAAAGCAGATGATCATGTTTTGTAAATCAGGAGATCATGTCCTGTCGCTTCAGACTAAGTGTGGCCCCTGAGAATGGCTATTTTTTGTCATCATGTTCTGAAAGGTCCTTGTGGGCTCATTCCTATGCCTCTCCTAAAAACAGCTCTGCTTTATTTTGACATAACCCCTATCTTTACAAACAAAAACCTCATCAGAGGCAAAAACCACACAAAGGATTTCCAGGAAGCAACTTTTGACAAGACTTTGAAACAAACCGTTAAAAAATTTGCTGAACCATTGGCTAAGCGAAAAGCATTGTCCCTTGAGGCCTAGCCATTGCTTTGTAGTCACAACACTGCAAAGGTCTACTGCAAACTCAGAAATTAATCCCACAGTTGGTAACACACCAACACACTTCACTTCTAATTTTATAAACTAAGCTCACACTTCGTTTTGAATTATTCAGTGCTATTTATAATATATTTCATGTAATGCGGCTACTGTAAAGTCTTATTTTCAGATCCCCTTAACCTCAGCGGTGGGCTTTTGTAATAAGAATGTCGTCTCGGCCTGATAATTCATCATGTAGATTAGACTCCATATACAGGTCCTTCTCAAAAGATTAGCATATTGTGATAAAGTTCATTATTTTCCATAATGTAATGATAAAAATGTAACTTTCATATATTTTAGATTCATTGCACAGACCTCAAATTCCGATCTCAAAAAATTAGCATATTTCATCCGACCAATAAAATAAATATTTTTAATACAAAAAAAAAGTCGACCTTCAAATAATTATGTTCAGTTATCCACTCAATACTTGGTCGGGAATCCTTTTGCAGAAATGACTGCTTCAATGCGGCGTCGCATGGAGGCACTGCTGAGGTGTTATGGAGGCCCAGGATGCTTCAATAGCGGCCTTAAGCTCATCCAGAGTGTTGGGTCTTGCGTCTCTCAACTTTGTCTTCACAATATCCCACAGATTCTCTATGGGGTTCAGGTCAGGAGAGTTGGCAGGCCAATTGAGCACAGTAATACCATGGTCAGTAAACCATTTACCAGTGGTTTTGGCACTGTGAGCAGGTGCCAGGTCGTGCTGAAAAATGAAATCTTCATCTCCATTAAGCTTTTCGTCAGGTGGAAGCATGAAGTGCTCAAATCTCCTGATAGCTAGCTGCATTGACCCTGCCCTTGATAAACACAGTGGACCAACACCAGCAGCTGACATGGCACCCCAGAGCATCACTGACTGTGGGTACTTGACACTGGACTTCAGGCATTTTGGCATTTCCTTCTCCCCAGTCTTCCTCTAGACTCTGGTACTTTGATTTCCGAATGACATGCAACCACTGAGCAACAGTCCAGTGCTGCTTCTCTGTAGCCCAGGTCAGGCGCTTCTGCTGCTGTTTCTGGTTCAAAAGTGTCTTGACCTGGGGAATGCGTCACCTGTAGCCCATTTCCTGCACACGCCTGTGCACGATCTCTGGATGTTTCAACTCCAGGCTCAGTCCAATGCTTCCGTAGGTCCCCCAAGGTCTGGAATCAGTCCTTCTCCACAATCTTCCTCAGGGCCCTGTCACCTCTTCTCGTTGTGCAGCGTTTTTTGCCACACTTTTTCATTCCCACAGACTTCCCACTGAGGTGCCTTGATACAGCAGTCTGGGAACAGCCTATTTATACAGAAATTCTTTCCTTGTCTTACCCTCTTGCTTGAGGGTGTCAATGATGGCCTTCTGGACAGCAGTCAGGTTAGCAGTCTTACCCATGATTGCGGTTTTGAGTAATGAAACAGGCTGGGAGTTTTTAAAAGCCTCAGGAATCTTTTGCAGGTGTTTAGAGTTAATTAGTTGATTCAGATGATTAGGTTAATAGCTCGTTTAGAGAACCTTTTCGTGATATGCTAATTTTTGAGACAGGAATTTTGGGTTTTCATGAGCTGTATGCCAAAATCATCAGTATTAAAACAATAAAAGACCTTAAATATTTCAGTTGGTGTGCAATGAATCTAAAATATATGAAAGTTTAATTTTTATCATTACATTATGGAAAATAATGAACTTTATCACAATATGCTAGTTTTTTGAGAAGGACCTGTATAGAGTGTTCCTCTGCCCATGTTTAAAGTATCTCTTTTTCTCATCATAGAGTGTATTCATGCTCTCAATGCAGTGTCAAATACTGCTTTACTCTGGTCTTAAAAAGTTTTCTTAAATCTTGAAGCAGGTCTACAAATGTGTCACCCCATAATTGATTGCTGGTTGCTAAGGACTAATCATGACTAATTGTCTGTCCAATTTTGTCTCTCCATCACAGCAACATGTACAGGCTTGTGAGTCCTCATGGACAGCAAAGACGCCTTCGGTTATCAGAATGGAACAAAGATGGGACTTGTGTTTCTGCTTTGCTTCAATTGTTGAAATTTGTAGAAGAAGGGTCAATGACGTGATGGCTTTTTTTAGTCCTTTTTTTATTTATTTTTATTTTTGAATAAATCAATTGAATTGAATCAATCAAATACATTAAAAATGCAATGTAAACAGTTGTAATCGAAATTATTCAATCCCCATTGCAAATCAAGTTTATTGGCAAAAGTTACAGACTGTTTGCAATGAACAAATCATACACATGTAATCGAAATAGCTCAACACAACAAATGTTTTAAATGGTTTCCCCAAATTCAACTGAAAATTCTACTTTTAATGACTTCTTCAGTCTCAAAATGATTCAACTCCCTGAATAGAATCCCTCACAACAGCACAGTTGTTTTAACCACACCTGATGCAACTAATCAAGGGCTTCATTAGTTGCACCAGGTGTGTTGAGCTAGAACGCATGAAGTCAAAAGAATGGTCCAAAAAGTTATGAGAAGATATCATCGCCCCTTCACAAACTAGGAACTTGATACAAACAGATAGCGAAGGCACTAAATGTTCCTAGAGTTGGAAGCATAGTATGCAAGTTCAAAGTTATAGGAGCAGTGGTTACACTACCTGGACGGGGCAGAAAAAAGGAAGCTACTGTATCAACGACTGCAACCAGATTTCTGAGAAAGCAGATTCAGAAAAACACTTGAGTGACTGCAAAAGACCTGCAGCACGACTTGGTGGTAACAGGCACTAAGGTTTTAGCTTGCACAGTAAAGCGCGTACTAAACAGCAGTATGTCTGGAAGAAGAAGAATGAAGCATAACACATAGCATAATGAAGCATGCTGAAAAGAACACACTGCCTACGGTTAAGCATGGTGGCGGCTCTGTGATGCTCTGGGGCTGCTTTGCATCCTCTGGCACTGGGAACCTGCAGTGTGTGGAAGGCAAGATGGATTCATTGAAGTATCAGGAAATCGAGAAAACATCATGCCGTCAGTGAGGAAGCTGAAGCTTGCATCATTGGACTTTCCGACAGGATAATGATTCCAAGCATTCCTCCATCAAGCCTTGGTTGCAAAAGAAGTCCTGGAAGATTCTACAGTGGATTCACAGTCTCTCACACCTGACTTGAACCCCATAGAAAATCTCTGGTGGGATTTGAAGAAGGTGGTTGCAGCACGCAAACCCAAGAATATCACTTAACTGGAGGCCATATCTCATGAGGAATGGGCTAAGAATTCCTCAGAAACGCTGCCAGTCTGGTTATGTATCTCATTTGCCGAAGATCATAACAGCAAAAGGGTGTTCTACCCAGTTCTAAACATGCTTGCCATGGAATGATTGAATAAATTTGTGACTGCAGAAGTCATTAAATTTTATATTTCCAGTTGAATTTTGGGAAACCACTTGAAACATTTGTTGTGTTGAGCAATTTCAATTACTTCTGTTTCATTTTTTCATTGCAAACTGTTGAAAGTCAATCAATAAACCTGAACTGTACAATAATATCAATATAACATTTAATTCTCAATTAAAACGCATGTAATGTAATAAAAATGTATGTGCAATGATACAACTGTCCTATTATCATTTAAAATAAAGCCTTATTAAAATAATTTATTTTAATAATTTAATTGTTTCTTAGAAAACTACAGCTTCATTATATTGCTTATTGGAAAATATTTTGTTTGCCTAAGTCAAAAGGTGCATTTAAGTCATATGATCGAACCAACATGCAGAAATATGAAATATACATATAAAACAGAGAATAATATCACAGAGAGAACCTTTGCAAACCTTTTGCTAGCTGTAAAGGTTAACAAGTCCCTTATAATTTCAGATCACTAAAACATTTTTATGGAGACATTAGTTCAGGTTGTAAAATGTCTTGTGGTGGAAAAAACATTTAAAATATTTATGAATGAAGGATATTCAATTAAGCTATGATATTTGTAAGAAATATATAAAATATTTTTTATTTATTTTTGAAAATAATTATTATTACGTGTTATCAAGGTGTACATCTGTTAATACTTTTTTAATTGTTTGCTCCACCTGACATTTTTAAAGTCACTAAATTAAAACCGTATAAAACTTTTACTTTTGAAAAAATATATGAAACCAACATGACTTCAAAGTGTATATTTCTAATAACTATTTAAAGTTTAAAGCACAAACTAATTTAATCGTAAACACTTGTATGTCATTGACGTCGAATCGATGGTTGAACATGCAATTCAGATTCAATTCAATTACAGGAGTTTAAGGACATTTGTCAAAGAAATAATAAAATATGCCATAGTATATAAATATGTGACTTTGCCAAAATGTGAATCTATTGACTTGAAGGCAGTGCAACCACCCTTTGTCCCTCGTTTTTATTGAAGAGAGTTGCTTAATGAGGCTAAACATGGCAGAGGTGATGGACCAAAATGGGGACGGATGTTGCTCTGTCTGGAAGAGGGGAAGGCTGTTATTATAATTGATAGCCCTTGCCGCTCACTCCCATTTCAAAGTTCATTACCAGCAGCGCTGCACTCCTCACGTCAAGCTTTCGCAAGGTGCTTCATGGTTCTTCCCAAAGCAAGAGAGATTTATTGACCCAAGATGGATCATCTGGGCTTTAAAAATACACTAGGAAATGAGATCATGCGCTCTAAATCCCTCAAGATTCTCAGTCCAACATTCATTAAGTCTTACTGTCATTGCTTTCAAATGAAGCAAAACTGTCATTTACCCCCAGAGAAATACAAAAATTCTTCAAATGCATTAAATGGAGCAGAGAGATGATAAAAATGTAATTTAAAAACAGTAACATTGTTAACATTGTTTAATCAGATGTGAAGGCCTCTAACAAATGATGACGGGATATACGTTAACTCTCTTTATGTATACAAACCATTTGAATGTGCTGAGGCGCAGGGACGTGCACAGGGGGGGTTGCTCAGGTTGCCCGGGCAACTGCCCATATGCCCTTCCCGACTCACGTTGCCCTTCCAAGGGGGAATAAATAAATCGTACAATGATGCAGAATTTCACGTAGGCCTGGATAAAAAAAAAAATCGCAAAGCCTCATTCACTTCCATTCGAGCACCGAAAGTTAAAGTCAGAATGGGAAGCTAGCGCAAACTCTGTTTAAGTGGCTGCACTGCTGCACGCGACAGGTGTAGCTATAAATCATGCGTAGTAGGCCCAGTTACCATACGTACCATCAGAACTGAATGTACGGGAAGCCAAAAGGTTAAAAAAGAATTGTATTTTTTCCCGAAATCTAAGCGTTTTTTAATTTATTTTATTATTAGAATCGAGTTTTCCCCATCTGTCAATTCAATACAGATGATTTATTTTCCATTTTTTTTAAATAAATAAATAATAATAATTAGAAGAAAGAATAAACAATAATATGAGGAACTCTTTTTCTCATGTAGCCTATTTTGGTGACATTTAACATATACATTTTGTATTCTGTTTACAAAGTTGTATATCATAAACCTGTCACCTCTGACGTTTTGCAATCTTTATAAATAATAATAAGACCATAATATGAGGCATTGAGTTTGGACATAAACACGGTCAGATAAGGCAATTTGTACGGGCAAAATTCAACTGAATATATGGATTTTCATGACTCGTGTTTTTCTGTTATTAGTAGTAGTTAAGGTGATTAGTGATTTTAATAAAGACCCTGTTATTCTCAGTTCTTCATATATCCCGTGAGTTAGTTAGTTTAGGGGGCTTTTTCACATGCCGTGCCCTTTTTTTCACATCACATGCCCTTTTTTCAGGTCAGAGCAACTGCCCCTCAAAATTCCTGTGCACGTCCCTGCTGAGGCGTGAGGTATTATAGACAGTAGACAGCTAATTATGGCTGTCAGTGTGCTGGTGGTGGGGAGATGACATGCCTAATTCTGGTTGATAGTAGAAGAAACTCATTGTGTCTGAGATATATACGGACAGTCCCTGCTATATGGAGATTTTTATGCTGCGTCCCAATTCGCATACTATCCGTCCTAAATAGTATTCGAAAATATAATTAGTACGTCCCAAATCGTAGTATGTTGAAATGAGTGTTCCAAAGATACCCGGATGATCTACTATTTCCGGTCAGAATCCGAAGTGCAGATCGATGCGCACTCTAACGGCTGATATTGCCCAATCCATCGCGCGCTGGACGAGGATTCGATTAGAACTACAAACAAAACATTGAAAAGTGTTAGAAAACCACAGACATGGAGGGCGTGCGAGTCCAGCGGTTATGTAGAGAGGTTTTGATAAAGGGGTTTGAATGATTAATTACCAGTATCTAACCTGACGAAAATGTATTTATTCAATGTTGTCTACATTATGCATCTGCAGCAGCATTGCGAACTTTTGTAAAGATACGTTTAGCCATTAACTTTTAAATGCATCATTACATTCAAATTGCAAACACACGAGGAGAGTCTCCTCATGAAAGACCCGCGACTGGCAGATGAACGTGCTTCTACAGTTCTCTCCGAAACGGTAGGAAATTAAATTAGATTGAATGGAGGATTTTAACTGTGACAAGATGATTGACAGGACAGTTTACGGTAACAGGATGCACGCGACAGATCTGTCCGTTAATGATGATGAAGTAGTATGTCCCAAAGCTTGCCTACTCTTTTGCTACACACTCGAAAGTATGTACTTTTTCTTCACAAAAAGAGTACATACTTTTAGGGCGTAGTATAAGTAGGCGAATTGGGACACAGCCTTAGTCTCTATTTATAAAGTTCATCAAAAAATGTGCTACCTCTCATGTTGTTCCAAACCTGTAAACTTAATCCCATCTACGGAACAGAAAAAAAGAAGATATTTTGAAGAATGTTTTAAACATTTAACCTAAATAAAAGTTTTATGTGCAAGTACTGATAGTGTGCAGGAGTTCCTAATTGTCTATACACTGTAAAAATGGTCTTATATGGTCTAAAAAATGGTTTAAAAAACAAACAAACAAATAACTGTTCATAAAAAAAAATTGCAGATTTGAGTACTTCTACAGGGAAAAAAAATGCATGCAGGTTTGGAACTACATTAGCCAATAGAATTGTTATTTTTGGGGGGTGAACCATCTCTTTAACATCTGTAATCCAGCTGCTGTATCAATGTTTAAATACTTTTGAAAGCCAGCAGAGATCTCACAAGATCCGACACAAACCATAAAGTAGAAACAAGCTCTTAAAGACCTGCTGTTGCAGTTGTCATTACTATTCATTTAAAGCATCAATGGTGAATGAAATTAGCTTTCAAACTTTGGTCTGGTAGGCAGACAGTATTTATTATAGTGATAGATAGTCAGAGCATCTCTCATCCTATTTTCGCTTAGTTACATACGCAAATTTTGACAATTTGTATCGGTTGATCCTTTCTCTGTTTGTTTTTACGATCAATAATCTAGCAGGATCATCAGTCTTACATTACATAGACAGTATTACATGACTGGAAACAGGACAAAAGATGACTCAAATTTAACATGCACAAGCAATGAACAATCATTTATGATTCAGTATCACAATTATAGACAATAAATCATGCCCTCCTTTTTAATGAGTACAGGACGTCTAAGAAATCCCTGATGCCTACTGAGTTACAGCTGGACTGACAATTACTGCAGTATCCTAATCAGTTTATCCATTTCCTCAGAGCTATTGTTTTAAAATTACCTTCAGTGACATTTTGGTGACATTTACAAGAGAATTAAATGCTATTGAAATGTTGTTTCTGAAGCATCAGCATGCATTTTTGAGAAACATTATAGTGTGTTCTATAGCGTATATTTCTTCTGTCTACATTATATTACACTACTCAAGAAAACGGAGCAATTGCTCATCAAAGTAATCGTTTTACCTCAACCCTGAGTAAAATAGGCCTACTAGTGACAAAACCGTGATTTTAAAATTGATAGATGAAATATAGAAGATGAAGAATAGTTTTGCCTCTTTTCCTTGAAGACTGAGTAATATTAGTCAGTGAAAGGTACTTCCGATATTATTGCTTAACTTGATTAAGTTTAAAAATATATATATTTTGCATCCTTTGAGCAAAATGGAGGAAAAATGGTGGGGGAAAAATCTAATAAACAGAACAAAGTTAATGTTGCAGTGTCAGAACATAGGAAGTGTTTTTTTTCTTTGCATCAGCTGTTTCCTTAGAACATTGATCACTCTCAAAATCGCAAAAAGCCAAAAGCACCATATTGTACTCAGTTTCATGCAGATCTATAACATAATCAAAATTGATTACAGTTGTTACCAAAACATAAATTTAAAAATAAAAAATCATATCAGCTCAGATTGCCAATCAATAATACGATCCTAAACAATGTCACATCTGTGTATTCTGTTTTTGTTTTCCACAGCTCACCCAGACCAGACCTAATGATGTCACTGGAGTACAGTCACTTTTTCCATGTGTCCTGGTCTGTTTTCAAGCCTGGGGTGTCATTGAGTGACATCAGTATTCCCATCCAGGCCTGGAAACCCTTACTTGGAGCTAAACCCCTCTCAGCCATGCACAATAGATCTGTCAGTGACTTCACATATCCTTATAACCAAGCAGCAGGCCACACAAACACAGCAAACACGGCTAGGTCTCTGACTCTCATATGGGATAAATGATGATGCTGTTACTGTATGTTGACAGAAAACAATGAATACCTTTTAGACAGCTGTCAGACTGTATTCAAAGGCAGAATACTAACCCAACCCAAGAATACAGTGGCCGACAGAGCTCAACGTGGTGCAACCTAAGGAAGACGCAAGCAAACAACCCGGCTGGGACGTGATTTAGGCTGTGTCTGAAATCTCCACTCAAACCACTACTCCCTAACCCCCATGTAGGAGGTAGGGAGTAGAGCACTATATAGTGAGCTCACCAGCATAATAGAAAGACCACTTTCGGACACTACTCGATCGTCTCTCGGCGCCGTTGATTACGTCTTTACTGTCGCACTATTTAAACGCGCCATCATCTGTCAGCTGGTGCCGAGCCAGCTCTGGGCTAAATAGATTTTTTTTTATAAATACATTACATTATATTGAGCTTATTTCTCCAAAATTGTAAAATTAAAAGTCAATTCTGGCCGTTTCTGTTATAATGCGTTACTCCACACATGATTATAACTTATAAACATAAACAAAATTAATACACATATTTCAAATATTTTTATTACTGTACTGTAAAGTAGAGGGCTAATGTTAGCAAGCTGGGTCGTTAGGCATGATTTGTGCCGTAATGGGGCAATATGTGCTTACAAACAATTTATACATGTCTGACAAAATTGTAGAACTACTAAATATAAGTTAAACGAGAAAGAACATAACTTACATTTGTATGACAAATTCGTATTGTCGCACTGCTCTCCTTGACGTCCATCCACCATTTTTACGATCAGCGCAATGCATGATGGTATGTAGGGCTTGGGTTAGTGACCATCGGTTGTACACTACTTTTCAAAATGCATTCTGGGATACATTGAGTGGACTATATAGGGTATAATAATCATCACTATACATTCGGACAGCACTACAAAATGGCAAGCTCACTTTATAGTCCACCATATAGTGAGTAGGGGGAGATTTCGGACACAGCCTTACACTTTTATTGTCTATGGATTTACAGCAAAGAACGTATATTGACAAGAAGTGAAAGCCTATATTTTTTTATAAATAAACTATAATATTAAAATAATATTGTAATATATTGTATATATAAATAATATTTATAAAATTGTATATATAAAATAATATTATATTGTAATGTTATACTTTTTATAGTTCTTCTATACTCTTTGCTTACAGCTCAAAATTCTACTTTATTTTATTTCTTTTAACTTTTTTTTTTCGCAAAACATACAGAGATTAAATTTTTTGTGACATATAACTTGTATACAATATACAAAATGTATTAACAATATCTTCAATGTCATCAGAAATGAGAAAAGAACAATGAGCTGAAAACCAAAATAAATAAAAAAGATAGAGAAGAAGAACATGAAGGAAAGATATTAATCTGTACATCAGTTACACAATACAAATTGTTTCATGTTATATTTAAATTTTCGTAAAGAAAAGTTTCATAAGAGGGTGTAGGTAATGTAGGGTCCAATGTTTTAAAGTTGAGACACTGACAGACAGATATATAACGGATATATAAAACGCATATTTTAACTGTTTTTTGTAAAGTAAAAAATTTATTTGCAACCGTTATATGTTAACAGCATATTTCTGTCGTCAGCACAGTTATTCAGCTGATGGGTAACGTGCTGCGTTGTCATGGGAACCTCCCAGGTGAAAATAATTACGTTGGAAATTACGTTGTCTTTCGTTGCTCCCTTCATCAAGTGCGTTACAAACGGCTACATAAATAGCATACTAGTGCCATGCTCACTCCAAAGTCCCACTTGAAGAGCTCTGCCTCTGCCCTTCGAAGGGAGTAGCCGAGTAGGGCATAGGGATGCTCACGTGCAATAAGCACGTCTCAGCCGGGTTCGTCACTTACTTGGTTCCCCCTGAAACATTTCGGCTGTGGTCTGTGTTACTTGCAGCGCGTTTCTGTATTTGGTTGTGTTGTGAGCTTTTTTCAGCGCGTTACTGTATTTGTTGTGTTGTGAGTATTTGGAGTACACGTGTGTTGTGAAACTGATGAAGATGTTTTCTTAATTTCCGGGTGTTTCTTTTCTATTTGCATGCGTTTTTTTTCTTTTTGCATGCGTTTATTTCTACTTGCATGCGTTTTTTTTTCTATTTGCATGCGTCTTCTTTAGCTTGCAGCACGTTGAGCTCTCTCGGCCACCGTAGCCTACTAGAAGCCTCTCAAATGATTCAGTTACTTGTCAACAGTGTAATATGACGGTGTAAAGGTGATATCGTACATCATATGGAATGGAATGGACAAAAATAGAGCAGAGTCTTACATTTTTTAAACCATGGTCACATTTATCATACTCAGAGCATTGTAAAAATCTTATAGATGATTTGAATAAATGAGGACATCTATTCTTGCCCTCTTTTATAAATATTTAATTAATCTAATCACCATTCTTTATGAATAGAATAGAGGCCATATTTTCCATTGATAATAAAATATTACATTTTAAGAACTGTTCCATTCTCTTGAAGAGATTTTCATAGAAGAATTATAACAGACAAGACTGTTTTAACATGTTTGTACCATGCCTCAGAGACTATATTTTAGCATAATCAGAAAGAGATTAATTTGTCGTAACAGCAATACAGCATTTTTTCCACCAAACAATGTATTTTAACTGCATGCCATACAGTGTATCCGGAAAGTATTCACAGCGCTTCACTTTTTCCACATTTTGTTATGTTACAGCCTTTTTCCAAAATGGATTAAATTAATTATTTTCATGAAAATTCTACAAACAATACCCCAAAATGACAATGTGAAAGAAGTTTACTTGAAATCTTTGCAAATTTATTTTAAAAAAAGAAGAAAAAAGGCAGTTTTCCCCCGATCGCACAGTTTGTCCGGGAGGCCAAATTTGAGCATTTATGGATAATGGAGGCCACTGTGCTCATTGGGATCTTCAATGCTGCAAAAATATTTCTGTACCCTTCCCCAGATCTGTGCCTCGATACAATCCTGTCTCAGAGGTCTACAGACAATTCCTTGTACTTCATAGCTTGGTTTGTGCTCTGACATGCACTGTTAACTGTGGGACCTTACATGTGTGTGCCTTTCCAAATCATGTCCAATCAACTGAATTTGCCACAGGTGGATCTCAAGGATGATCGGTGGAAACAGGATGCACCTGAGCTAAATGTTTAGTGTCATGGCAAAGGCTGTGAATACTTATGTACATGTGATTTTTTTATTTTTATTATTTGCACAGATTTCAAACAAACTTCTTTCACGTTGTCATTAGGTTTATTGTTTGTAGAATTTTGAGGAAAATAATTCATTTAATCCATTTTGGAATAAGGCTGTAACAACAAAATGTGAAAAAAGTGAAGTGCTGTGAATACTTTCCGGATGCACTGTATATCAACACAAGTCATCCAGTTTTTATTAAAATCTAGCTTACTGCAATGTCAACAAGTGTCTCATACCAGCACCAAGCGGACGCACAGAGTAACATTATAACATAACTTTCAACACTCAAATGTATTTTTAGTATGATTGTTTTGACCAAGTAAAACAGCGCTGGGTTAACCCACAATATTGATTTGTCATATAAAGTGACCTGAATGAGAAGTAATTCAGGACGTGTGGCTGTTTCATTCAATCTATTTCAAATAAAATAATGTGAATTTAAATGACTTATGTGAATACAAACGAAACTGTAACAATGTTCAAGTTCAGGGAAGAAGGCGAACTTTAGACGTGGCTGACTGCGGCATATAAGCATAATAAAAACAACGAAAAATTGCCTACTCGGCCTGGCCTGCTTTATCACAGTAACATTAATACAACTTTAATACATTAGCTCATCCATGATATTGTTTTCTGCCTGAGTCCTATCGGATTGCTCTCCATCAGCTGTGGAGACGAAGGCGACAATTTCCATGATCCCACGCTCATTCACGGCATCATCAAGCTACTGCTTTGATTTGAATAAGCAACCAGAAGGGAAACTTACATACTGTGCCTTTACTGTGTGTGTGTGTGTGTGTGTGTGTACATAGATAGGCCGTCACAGATGTATATGTTCAAATATTTGTATATAGCCTATCACTGTAAAACCTAACAGTAATATGTACTAAATTAAATTGAGTTTACTGCACTCAAATAATACCGAAACTTGAAGTTGCTTGAATGACTGAAACAGAACTCAAACTGAATGAGTTATAGAACATTTCTAAGGCCACGTTTACACATAGCCGGGTATATCGAGAAACGAATATTTCCCCCCCTCCGTTTTCAATAATAACATCGTGTGCACACAACCCGCATACATACGCCATCGAGCGCCATCATAACTATGCCAAACCTATGGGTGGCAGTGTAGGGAGAAGGATAAAGCCATGCAAGCCAATCAGAATCCTCAGAATTGACAAGAGAGAACCTAAAACCCCATTTCTCCCAGTTGACACTGCAACACATAACCGGCGTTTTCAGAAATCTCAACTTTGGCCGGAGTTTTTAGAAATAATCGTTTTCTGTGATAAAAACGGGGGTTTTCGTGTAAATGAGAGGCCACAATAACAACTTCTGTAAACGCATGATACAACTCAAATTGGTTCGTAATAAGTGAAGCTGGTTATGCTGTTTGTGGAGTTGTTCAATCCTCCTCTGCTGAGATCTTGAGAGATTTAAACACATTTTATCTTCAGTTGATTTCATCTAATGTTGTGGAAGTCAGTTGTTGTTCTTGTGTTTCTCTTTCCTTCAGTGATTCTGCTTGTTAACAGCAGGTGTTAATCACTAATGCTCAACAATCACTTAATTAATCACTTAATTAATCACTTAATTTCTTGACTGCAATATCTACTTTTAGTGAACTCAACTGAAATAATTTCAGAGTACGCATAACTATTGTTTTTTATTAACTTAAATGAATTGAGGTAATCGGTGTCCGAAAATGTAATGAGTTAGCTTAACTCATTGGATTTGACTTTGTGTGTGATATTGTGAGCTATAAATGCAAGTGCTCTGAGTTTATTTAAAGTTTGTCATTTCACGGTTTTTACTCAATAAAGTGAAGTTTCAGCTATATAAAGTATTAAATGCAGTGTAAAGTTTAATTGTGTATTAAGAAATATTACTGTTTTAGTGGACTCGGTTAAAATAAGTTCAGAGTACTCATAACTATTGTTTTTTATAAACTTGTTGGGTTTTTGCAATTAATCAATAGAACAGTCATTTTTTTTATTTAGGCTAACTTAATATAATATAAACATTAGCTACATTAACTTAATAGTAATATCATAGTAATATCATTTGTTAAAGAGAAGCAATTAATACCAATGAAATATTAATTTGTATTGTTTAGCCTACCCTTTTCCCTTAAGTGATGCAAGACAACAAAACCTTTTATCTACTTAAAAAAATGCATAAGCAAATAAGCATGTATTTTGCATGTTGTGAATACGCATGTTTTCTGCTACATTTCTTCACCTTATCACACCTCTGGCAACTGACTATTATGTAACAAAAGCAAAACAAATGCAAGTGGCGCCTCCTTGCTCAGAAGATACGCGGAACATCACACGAAGAGGACCGAGATAGCTATTCACTTGATTTAGTTAGTTAGTCGCTACAGCTAAACATTAGAACGATGAGAACATCTGGACTGAGCATCTGCGCGTGCAGCGACGCTTCTGTGAATTGAACCGGCTCCGCCTAAATCAGTTGGGGGAGAGGAGGGGACGAACAGTCGACAAGGAGAGAGAGAGAGAGAGAGAGAGAGAGAAGGGGGGGGGGGGGGGGGGGGGTTGATAAAGGAGGGAGGAATTGCTGAAGAATCAGACCAACTCAAATAAAACGCTGAGAGCGACACCGGGTCTTTGATTATGACGTAGGCAGGATTCTCGAGCGATCAGCGCATCCATCGCGCGCCTCAGCAAGTTGGTGAAGAGACCCGCCGGCGCGCGTGAAGCTTGGAAGCCTCCTCACCTTAAAGTGGATCGGTGACGAAAGCTATCGCGTGCGCTTAAATTCAGCACTTGGTTCACGAGACAGCTCCAGTGCATCGGCTTCCCTAACTGGACTCAATTTAAAGAGCAGTTCCTTCAGTACTTTCAGAACACTCTCGCACGCATGAACATTAGAGGTGTCATCATATTTCTTGTGCTCGTCTAGCTGTGATCCATAGCCCGGGACCATTTTTATTCTCCACTAAATATGTACCAGGGGCATTTGCAGGTAAGACTCTATTCACATAAGACGTACAATAATTTTCTTTATATTATGATGTTATTTGTATTGTTATAGTTACGCTGAACTCACCGGATTGCACTGGAAGCATGTTAGGTGCAATTATCGTGATCAGTGCATTAAAATCATGTCAAAGTTTTATGAGTCAAGTTGGATTTTGTCTTGCTTGCTGTTTATGTCTATTGTGTTCATTATTTAAGATATATTATTTGGCAGAAATTGTAGTCTCAGACATGGTAAGTTATTTATACTTTTAAAAAGAAATTTTAGCCAATTTATGTATGATCGATTAAGAAAACCAATGCATGTTAAGCCAGTACTATTAGTGTACATGACGCAGGTGCCAGTTGGACAATTTAAAAAGTAAAATACTCTCTTTGCAGAAAAGAAAGGAAAGCAAGTTTCCAGTTACAAAACCCTGGCATAAACATTCATCTTCTGTCTTGCTGTGCACTTTAAAGATTCGACGCAGTTGAACACTTTGTTGTAGTATCACCAATAGTGAATTACCCAATATTTTGTTGTATCATAAATAGACACCGTTGAACTTGAAGGAGCAATCCATAAATCACATTGTGTGCAAAATGAGACCCACCAGGGTGTTTTGAACATGCTTACAGCAACAATAATTTGATTGTGCTACTTTTGATGAAGATCTGTTAATTATGTAACTGCTAAATTAAAGCAGGCAACGCTTTGTTTACCAAGTCTCACAACTTCCAAGTAATTTACCAGCTGAATATTTTATGACTTCTATTACAGCATCTTAGGAAACCAGAGTAGCTTTTTGATACCCTTTGTCTCTGGTCTGCTATGTCTTTGGTTACCTTCATATCACTAGTGATTGGCTTTATTTGTATTATATTTACAATAATTCTCTAGTTTGTCCAGCAGTTCGACACCAACTCATACTTACACATTTGAAAAGCTTCATATCTAATTTAAAACTATGTGCTATATGCAATATTGTATGAGAATAATTGTTCAGTTGTGTTATTAATGTTCCAGGAGACAAAATAGATTTGTTTTCAGGTAACGTAATCGGACACTTGATAAGAGTCTCATATGGTCCTATTCATAACTGTTCTCATCATGTTGGAGGCTTTTATTTCAGGCTTTGGGGAGTTAGGGAGAGTAAGATATCACATATTCTCTGTCAGGTAGGAGGTAATTTAAGAGGAAATGTTCTCTCTGTGCAAAGCAGATGTTTTATCTATCCTTCACTGTGTTCTTTGCAGCTCCTCCTTCCCTAAACAGACACACTTATCTTGACATTGATGGCTCATTCTCCTTTAAAGCCATCCCTGAGTATAAGAGCCAAACAGTTTGCATTTGCACATTATATGTGACTATACATAGCAGCACTGCCATGAAGAGTTCAAATGGTACATTTTCTAAGCAATAATTCGTTGATACTCAAGTTTGCAAGGATGTCACAGAGAGTTGTTCAAAGCTACCTTGTCAGTCATTACCAGATGATTATGCGTTGCTGGTTTTATTAATGTTAATTTAAAGTGAAACCTGGATTTCAAACCTTGTGGAGTGTTTGTGAACATAGTTTTTGCTGAATTAAACAGCAGCCTCTTACCACCACACTAGGGGGCATTGGAAATCAGTATATCCCACTGATCAGTTTCATAGACCAAATTTCTTTGAGTGTAAGTTCTGTCATTTCATCTTCAACAACACAACATGATAATACTACAAAAACATTTTTTTTAATACTTGCATAGCATGAAAGCTCAGAGGTATTGTTCATATATTTATCCTGTGACAATCAGTAAATTGATAGTACTGTACATGCAGATAAACATCAAGTAATTTTATTTTAAGAGGTATTTGACCTATTTAAACCAAATATCAGCTCACACCTTAAATGTAACAACACGTGTTATAATTACTATAAATAACTCCAGTTGCTTGGGTGATTCCTGCCCTTTACAGCCATACCACTATTTGAGATTAATTTGGTATTCACAGTGTTGCATTCACTATCAAACATGGGCATTACAAATAGTCCAAAAGTGCCGCTATCGTGTGCGTGATTTGTCTGCCTTGCTCTGGCAGTGGCTAGAATGCGCCACACTCCGCCCAAGATAAAGCACCTTATGGAATGCTAGCAAAAGCTCCTGTGCCTTTTTATCTTCTTATTACTTTAATTAGTTAAGGGATCTTTTGTATTATTCAGGAATTAATGGAGTGTCTCTATACCTCTTTGCTCAGTTTAGGGTCTACTTGTAATTTTTTAGAAGTAATTCTTGTTTTATAAAACTAAACAGATGCTTCCTTTTCATCTAGAAAATCTAGCCTGTCTATCCGATTCCTTACAGGATGAAACCTTTTATATAATCCAATAAAGAATCTTTGGTGTCACAGTTCAGTATTAACTTAGTGTATCAGTTCCTTTTTCTATAAATCTATTTATTTATGTCATAAATCATATACAACCGTACCAATATGAAATGACCAGGATATTAATTATTGATTATACAAACTATGGTTCTTTATGATTCCCATGCACCACTTTTTAAATCACTCTGCTTTCTGTGTTTGCGGCATTCCAGGCTAATAGTCTAGATCCAGCTTTGGCTGCATTATTTGGCTAGTGAGCCACAATAGACAATATAACTTGCCAAATTGTGTGTACAATGTAAGTTACTCTGTCTTAGCTTGTTTATATAACTGTTGAAATGGTATATGAATTGTATAATTGTATACACTGTATACAAGATTCATTTATACACACATTCGCACATATACGCACATTCATTTATGCTTTTGTTCTGAATATCAGCATTGTTTTTCTAAAGCTCAGTCACATGACATGTCTTAGGTGAGGTAGGGTAAAATACTTCCCTTAGAGTCAGTTGTTCTGCTGGCTAATAATTGGCCATTACCCTCAACAGAGCCTCGGTATAGCATTTACTGGGCTCTTCCTGTCTGTTTTTAAATGTATATTATCAAATAAATGTAATGTTTATACTCCCATTTTCTAAATGCCTGCCAAATGGGAACCTCATAGAGGTATTGTATTGTGGATAATGCCGTGGTGCGGCTTTGCCTTGTGAATGTAGTCTCCCTGATTTCCCAAAGGTGTTCAGATACAACCCTGTCCAGTGTTTTCCTACCGCTGCTTTGATAGGCTGGCAGGCATGAGGTTGGCTTTTTCATGTTTCACCTCTGGCTTTGACAGTGATAGTGCTTTTGGTGGGAAGGTGAACGTTAGTTCATCTTGGGCTCTCGCCTTTTGATCTGGGCTCAGAAATAGAGATTGAGACGTGCTTGTGTGACACCTGTGAGTGTGAAATATGTTGGCCCAGATTGCAGCACAGTGAGGCGATTGGGCTCTCAGAGACCCTACAATTGACCCTTCGTAGGAAGTTTGATTGACAGGCTCTCTGACCAATCATAATCCGCCATCCGCCGAATCCGCCATTTTTGTCCGACAAAGCAGTCAGGAGAGTTAGTAGATTAATGTTGGGGGATTTGAACTTGATTTGAAAACAGAGTGTACTGTTGTCTTTCCGCAGTTAAAACAACATTCCTTCTTATGTTCTTTCATGTTTATTTGATGCTATAAATTAACTAGAAGGAAGAGATGATCGGTTCACGAGCAGCTTTAAGAGGCTCTACAGCGATCTGTCACCACACATTAAAGAGACACAAAACGGTATTTATTGTTAAAATTTCTTTAAAAAATGATCACATTTAAAAGTTGAGACTTTGTTTCATATGGTAACCTGGTCTGTCCTGTATGTCAATGTGTTGTCTGTGTCCTCTTTGCTCCGCTATGTATTTTTCACTGTGTGAGAACATGATGTGGAGTGAGAGCGGGCGTGGCTTGTCGGACATAGCAACAGTAACTAAAGGGGGCGGGTCTTTGCGAACGGTCAATTGTGACAGCTATTGTTTTATGTGAGAGGGTCTTAATATCCTCTTTTAATATGACCTTTCAGTGCCTTTCCCTATAGAAAAGTCTGAGAAAGAAAAAGACAGATCGTTTTAGAGAGGCTATCCTCTGAATAGTAATGTAATAAGCATAGTTTAATCCTTTCTGGGCTAAGGGAGGTTAGATAAATGGTGTTATAACCAATGCTGCTATACACATGCTAAAATTACAAGCAAATTAAAAGCGCCCTGATGGAAACAGCAAAAATACATAACAGAACTCTTCAAACTAGAAAAAATGTGAAGGGAAATGTATTGTGTTTTGTGGCCAACCATCAATTTATGGAGATTCCAGCAATTTTCAAATGTCTCTCAGAGGTTTAGAATTCTACAAAATTAAAAGACGGCAGGTTCAATCCCTAATAGACCTCTAAAGTGTTTGTTGACTTGCAGACTTAAGGGGATAGTTCAGCCGAAAATAGAAATTCTGTCATCATTTACTCACCATCATGTTGTTCCAAACCAAATGAAGATCTTTCATCTGTGGAACATAAAAGACAAAATTTTGAAAAACATCTCAGTGTTTTTGTCCATACCATGGAAGTCAATGGTCACCAAAAACAATTGCCAAAATTCTTTTAAAATTTCTTATGTTGTGTTCTGCGGAAGAAAGAAACTCATGCAAGTTTGGAACAACATGAGGTTGAGTAAATGATAACAGAATTTTCTAATTTTGAGTCTACAACTAAACAAACAGTTAGAGCTCCATAAGTGACTGCCATGCTCTGATTTCACAGAAGTCTAAACCTCTAAAGACATTTTAGAAGAGCTGAAATCTGTTCACCCCAAAATGAAAAATATGTCTTTTACTCACCCTCATAGTTAGTCCAAACTTGAATGCTTTCTTTCTTCTACATAACATGAAAGAATATATTTTGAAGATTTTTTCAGCTTTTTGTTTGTCACCAAATTTGATGTAATTTGTGTATGTGTGCGTTAATCAATGTTTTGGTTTGATTTACATATTTCTCTTTTCATCATAAATAATGTAGCTTTATATGACTTGCAGTATAGCAGTTGAATTGTATGGAGAAATTTCACGCTAACTTTTTGTCCATAATATAAAAGTCCAAATGTTCAAGCTCCAAAAAGACAAACAGATAAGACAACCTTCAAAATATCTCCTTTCATGTTCCACAGAATATAAAAAAAGCACATGAGTTTGGAAGAATATGAGTGAGTAAATCATAACAGAATTAAAATTTTTAGGTAAACTATTCCTTTAAGAAAAAGGTTTTTGGTTAATAGATTACGGCTGTTCTGTTAAGAAACTTTTGATTAATTTTCAGTGAAAAAAAAGCATTTAATATAATGAAATTAATTTTACTAAAGTAAAGTGTCAGACAAGCTTGAGGATACATATTTTATCCAAAGACACCGACTTAAATGTTAATGAAACATGTTTAAATAGCTCAACTGGTACAGCATGGTCCATACAAAACCAAGGTCATAGGTTCAGTTTCCAGTGAACATGTATACTGATAAAGAATGTATAGCTTGTGTGCATTGTAAATCTCTTTGGACAACAGCATCTGCCAAAGGCTTAAATGTAATGCCAAAAATAGGTTGTGTGACACCTTGTGTGTTATGACTACCATAATTATTTAATGCGGTATTTTCAGCGATTACGCAATCAGTTTGTCTAGCTGTTGAGAGTGCATGTTGCTCAGTATCCGTCACAACAATACTGAAATCCTGTTGATAAAGTCCGGAAGAAGGACAGTGTAATAGAGTGGCATGTGGCAGCCTTTCAAATAAAATCAGTAGACCATCTGTCTCACTCAAGGTGTGCTTCTTGACAGGGGGTATTTTTACATCACCACTTATACTATTTGAGTTTTGCATCTCTGGCTCAACTCTTCAAGCTAAATTCCTGAAGAAACAAAAAAGACAAGGGACTATTTTGTCCTTTACCTGTTAAAGCTGATTAGGCTGAGTGTGTCACGTCTCTCATGGACACTTATCTGAGAGGACAAAACTCAAGGCAGGCGTGGAAAACAATCAGCAGGAGATCAGCAGGAAAAGAGTCAGGAGAAACAGACTGGAGCAAGTGGAATAAGTGATTGCGTTCGCTTTACCCCTGGAGAATATGTGAGCAGTATTTGTGGAATCTTTATCTCATTTTAGAGTGTGATGGTTGGTCTGACTCTGTCACTTCTGTAAGGGCAGTAAATAAATTATGAGGGTCTTACATGAGAGTTGTTAGCAAACACTGTTATGTAATGCATAAATAAGAGTGTAATGAATATATAATAAATTAGAAATTTAAAAATTTTATGGGTGGAGGGAAAGTTGCAAGGCCAGTGAAAGACTTTCATCGAGAAGCTTCTTTTGATGTACTCAGCTTTACAAATATTGGAAAAGCATGATCCCAGAGTGCAAACTCATGTGTTAGCTATGTTTTTCTTTCTTTATGAGGATTTAAAGAAAGCATGAGATTACTTTTATTTTTTTTTAATGTTCATTTAAATATGATGGTATGCAGGGATGTAATTAATGAACAGGAACCAACCAAGGGTGCCATCGAGGGAATAGGAATTTTGCATGTCTTATCCCATAATTCAGAAGAATATCAGCATGAGCTTGGGATATGGAACTATAGTAAAATGAAGGTTGGTTAGGAACAATTCCTTTGAGCTTTAAATTCAAACTCATTGCAAAAAGTAGGGCAGTTACTACTGTCCCTGTGTGGTGCCTCATCCATCTCTAAGTGCAGCCATTCATCAGGGTCCATGGTGGACTCATCAGCTATAGGCGTCATATAGGCTAGGCATCAGGGAAGGCAGAATGCACCTTGGCGCTGGAAAATTTGGAGAGACAAATATGGACTCTCATCTAATCTCTTTAAAGTGGCACCAGTGCTAGCAGGGGTGCAGCAGCCATTATATGGGTGAACATGACTCCCAACCACCCACTTCAGTTGTATTTCATTTTGGAATTACATTATGTAGTTAAAGCTCTTAAAAAAATGGAAGCTAGTGTAAACTATCTTTTTGTTCTTGGTGTTAGCTGGAATTTTCAAATCGCAATTACTGCGCTTTCTCATAAACAATTATGGACATCTTATACAAAATGAGGTCATGAACAAAGAAACCATAACGATTCATATTTCCTCCTTAATCTATCCACTCTTTTGTATTCTCTCTCTCTCTCTCTCTCTCTCTCTCTCTCTCTCTCTCATTACTAATTAGCTGAACCAAACCATTCTAGAAACTAGTCCACAGAGATCAGAGGGAAAAACAAACAGAGACTGCTCTGATTTTTCAAATGAATGTTTAAAGCTTTGTGCGACACAAAATTGTCTCAAAACTCTATTACGTAACATTTGGTGGAAGCAACCGAATCTGAGAGAATCTTGATATAAACACTCGAGATAATTTCTGTAAGAAGGTGTGCTTAATTGCATGAAGTGAGACCAGCAACTGAGGGTGTGGATGTAGTCAGATTTCTTCTTTTTGACGTTGAAGATTTATGGTAGAGATGTGAATTTTTTTTCATCACACAGCAGGCCGTCTTTAGCTGTCATTGAATCAAAAACCCGACTAAATTCCAGATACTTTAATCAAGCCTTTACAGTATGTTGTCAGCTAGAACATAGCAGCATTTAAATGGCATATTTTTCAAAATAACAGAAGACATTAAAGAGATAGTTCACCCAAAAACTCTGAAACATTATCACACTCACTAACCCTCTAGTCTTTCCAACCCCCTCGACTTTCATTCTTCCTTGGGACACAAAAGGAGATGTTCAGCAGATGTTCAGCTGCTCTCTTGTCTTTTCCATACAGTGGAATGGGATGGGGACCAATGGCTGTCAAGCTACATAAAGGACAAAAATAGCACCATAAAAGAATTGTAAAATATAGTCCATCTGACTTATGTGTAATATTTCAAGTCTTCTGAAACCATAGCTTTGCATGAAGAAATATTGGCAAACATATTGCCTTAAAAATCATCCATGGTCATCATTGACTTTCATTATATGGAAAAGAGCTGCATTTTGCTATAAATAATATAATACTTTCAGCTCCATTTAAAGGGATGGGTCACCCTAAAGTGAAGATTTTGTCATCATTTACTCATATGTTGTTCAAACCCTGTATGATTTTCTTTCTTCTGTTGAACACAAAAGAAGATATTTTAAAGAATGTTGGTAACCAGACAGTTGACGCTAGCCTTTGGCTTCCTGGTAGGGAAAAAATATTATGGAAGTCAATGGCTACCATCAACTGTCTAGTTACCAACATTCTTCAGAATATCTTCTTTTGTTCAACATAAGAAAACAAACATACAGGTTTGGAACAATTTGGGTGAAATTTGTGAAAAACAAAATTTTTATTTTTGAGTGAACTATCCCTTTAACACATTTTAGTGTGCTTAAATACACTCTGATGCATATTTACATCAGACAAAAAATAATTTCTCAGAAAGGCTAATTCTGAGTTTTGGCATCCTGAAATGCATGAGACAGCTCTTTGGATACAGTATTTTATTATATGCACTGTAAGCTGGCACTTCATGGCACTTCCTGTTAAATTGAGCTGGAAACCAGGAATTAGACCTCTAAAAATATGCATATTAACCCCTAATATGCCAACCGAAACATTGTTGAACTGCCATTACAGGGGGTAAAGTACACAAAGCAACAACAACACTGGCAGGCAGTTTGGGGTTTACCTCAGAGGGCTTTTTAAAGAGACTCAAGGATACTTCAGCAGGGGGCAGTGCCTCCAGCACAGCTGTGACCTAAACCCTTGCCTGGTCCCATCTGTTCCACACAAGCTCACACGTGCTGAGGTCAAGTGGTGCTGGCATGATGAATTCCCTACCCAGAAACAGAAGAGGATCATGCTATCTATTCTTTAGATGACCATGCTTGACAGGAGTGTAATGCAAACAGGAAAGACAGAGAAAGGCATGTTTATGGTGTAGGAGTAGATTTACGAGATTGCAAAATTGGAAAACAAAATGTGTTACATGGCACACCACACTGGGCTGAAGTGTTTAAACCTAAGCTCTCTTCCGAAAAGCCAGTGAATGGCCTATGCAGCATTTTAGGCATCATTGGTGCCCTTTTGATACAAAAGCTGTTCCAAAAGGAAGGCATCTTAATTATTCGGCTTAGATATTTTTTTTTGGCCTAATTCTGAGGCAGAATCGCACGTATCTTTTATGGAGAAGTCAATCCCATGATGTATTATGACATGCTCAGAAATTATGATTGTACACTACTGTTCAAAAGTCTAGGGTTGGTAAGAATTTTTTTATGTTTTTGAAAAAAGTCTCTTGCTCACCAAGGCTGCATTTATTTGATCAAAAATACAGTAAAACAGTAATATTGTGAAATTTAAAACCAGTTTTCTAATTTAATATATTTTAAAATGTAATTTATTCATGTGATGGCAAAGCTGAGTTCTTAGCAGCCATTACTCCAGTCTTCAGTGTCACTTGATTATTTCAGAAATCATTCTATGCTGAACAGCATTGATTTGTAATAGACATATTTTGTAATATTATTCTAAATTATAATATAATAAAAGTCTTTACTCTCAATTTTTATCAATTTAGTCCATTCTTCTTTTAAAAAAAATATCTTACTGACTTTTGAATGGTAGGGTAAATATATGTATGTTCCATGTACATTAAATTAAATACTAAAAAGTATCAATACAAATATTTCAATGCAATTAAAAGTTAATACTTTTTAGTATTTGTGTGCTATTATGAATATTATGCCGTTATCTTAGCAGCAACACACTAACATTACACTGTTATTGCTATTGCTACGGTGCGCAGTGTAAAATACAACCATGAAGAATTAGTGTAAATTATTCAGAAAATCATTCATCCAAATGTTTTTTTTTTTTTGAATAGTTTGGATTTTTAAATTCATTCGGCTTGCGTTTCTTCATGGACTAAACCCATTTTGAATTGCCTTAATCTGATAGAATTAAGCATACATTGGGTTAACAATAAATAAATCCAAAAATACATTAACTGTGTATTTATAGGAAGGGTCAAATAGGAGAACTGTTGACAGGACTCTGCAAACAGCAGCACATGTTTCTATTTTGGTCTGATAAAACAGCCCATCTTTTGGTCAACTCTGATGCGCTAAACCTGTTAAAACTCATAGTCCTCAAATACTTGGTCAACAAGCACATTAAGCTTGCTCTGTTTGCACCAATCAGTAGTAATCTTTGACAAACAGATCACGGACAAACTTAAACCGCACACATATATGAGAGCGAACGAGAGCTAGGGAACACGGTTGTATTACAAACACTGACACGAGACATTGGCCTACATGCACATTTCCACCAGGTGCTCAGGGATACAATGTGTGTGTGTGATTGTGTTTGTCTGTGTGTGCTAGACTGACCCCTAACCACACAGTCTGGCTCTACTGTCATGGGGCTTAACTAGTCGAGACACAGATGGCTCTCTCAGGTAGCGGCTGTGTAGTGTACAAACTTTCTCTATGTAATTCCTTCTGCTGAAACAGCTGGTTTTCCCAGCCAAACTCACTTCTTCCTGTTGCACATACTCCCAACGAATTATCACAAGTACACACCACTATAAATCTACCCGCAAATGCTCGTTTTCCTCCCATCATATTTAGCTGGGGGGGTTTATATATATATATATATATATATATATATATATATATATATATATATATATATATATATATATATATAGCCTATCCACTGGATTTCTTATGGCCCCTATCAATCATATAATTTTTTCTATTATAATGTTCATCTAAAGTCTTTTTTTGTTATTTTTTGTAAACAATACGTGCACTATTAAATAAATTAAATATACTTTCCATGTGAAATTATTAATCGTAATCAATGCTTACCAGTTAATTTAGAATAATATGATTCAGTAGTCAAGACTTGAACATATCTACTGTCATAATTCTTTAGTTACCCAGTACTTTTCTTTGTCAGCATTTATGACAAGCTCTTACAGTATATCATAAACTTTCAAGCAAAGCCAACATTCTAAAAAACGAAGCTGAAAACAATTATAATCTTACAATCAATTTGAAAGGTCACGTTTTAGTGTCACAACCAGTTTCCATTTCTCCAAAGACATCCTACTAAATTGGATGATGTGAGTGCATCATAGAAATAGCTCCTTATAATGAGAGCAGTTGAGCATGGCAGATAATTCCTCTGGTGGCAGGGGGCTGTTTGTCAGCAAATAGAGTAAAGTGGATTCTTGCCGCCAGTGAGGAACCAGTACATTACTGTTTTCTTAGTGGAACAAATTGAGTGGTAACAGAAAAAAAGAAAATCACACACAACCCAATGAGAAAAATGTTAGAATAAACAACAATAATCTATCTACGATAATTAAGCGGAGGCTGTTTACTAAAGTCATTTAGTGAGACAGATGGTATTTGCACCCGGTGTAGAAATAATTGTATTTATCTAGTAACACAGAATATAAATTAGTCTACTATTTATATATATGACCACTTACAGGTCCTTCTCAAAAAAATGTGCATTTTGTGATAAAGTTCATTATTTTCCATAATGTAATGATAAAAATTAAACTTTCATATATTTTAGATTCTTTGCACACCAACTGAAAAATTTCAGGTCTTTTATTGTTTTAATACTGATGATTTTGGCATACAGCTCATGAAAACCCAAAATACCTGTCTCAAAAAATTAGCATAATTCATCCGACCAATAAAAGAAGTGTTTTTAATACAAAAAAAGTCAACCTACAAATAATTATGTTCAGTTATGCACTCTTTTGCAGAAATGACTGCTTCAATGCGGCGTGGCATGGAGGCAATCAGCCTGTGGCACTGCTGAGGTGTTATGGAGGCCCAGGATGCTTCGATAGCGGCCTTAAGCTCATCCAGAGTGTTGGGTCTTGCGTCTCTCAACTTTCTCTTCACAATAGCCCACAGATTCTCTATGGGGTTCAGGTCAGGAGAGTTGGCAGGCCAATTGAGCACAGTAATACCATGGTCAGTAAACCATTTACCAGTGGTTTTGGCACTGTGAGCAGGTGCCAGGTCGTGCTGAAAAATGAAATCGTCATCTCCATAAAGCTTTTCATCAGGTGGAAGCATGAAGTGCTCCAAAATCTCCTGATAGCTAGCTGCATTGACCCTGCCCTTGATAAAACACGGTGGACCAACACCAGCAGCTGACATGGCACCCCAGACCATCACTGACTGTGGGTACTTGACACTGGACTTCAGGCATTTTGGCATTTCCTTCTCCCCAGTCTTCCTCCAGACTCTGGCACCTTGATTTCCGAATGACATGCAACCACTGAGCAACAGTCCAGTGCTGCTTCTCTGTAGCCCAGGTCAGGCGCTTCTGCCGCTGTTTCTGGTTCAAAAGTGGCTTGACCTGGGGAATGCGGCACCTGTATCCCATTTCCTGCACACGCCTGTGCACGGTGGCTCTGGATGTTTCTACTCCAGACTCAGTCCACTGCTTCCCCAGGTCCCCCAAGGTCTGGAATCGGTCCTTCTCCACAATCTTCCTCAGGGTCCGGTCACCTCTTCTCGTTGTGCAGCGTTTTTTGCCACACTTTTCCTTCCCACAGACTTCCCACTGAGGTGCCTTGATACAGCACTCTGGGAACAGCCTATTTGTTCAGAAATTTCTTTCTGTGTCTTACCCTCTTGCTTGAGGGTGTCAATGATGACCTTCTGGACAGCAGTCAGGTCGGCAGTCTTACCCATGATTGCAGTTTTGAGTAATGAAACAGGCTGGGAGTTTTTAAAAGCCTCAGGAATCTTTTGCAGGTGTTTAGAGTTAATTAGTTGATTCAGATGATTAGGTTAATAGCTTGTTTAGAGAACCTTTTCATGATATGCTAATTTTTTGAGACAGGAATTTGGGGTTTTCATGAGCTGTATGCCAAAATCATCAGTATTAAAACAATAAAACACCTGAAATATTTCAGTTTGTGTGCAATGAATCTAAAACATATGAAAGTTTAATTTTTATCATTACATTATGGAAAATAATGAACTATCACAATATGCTAATTTTTTGAGAAGGACCTGTATATTGTCAAGATTCCCTGTGTTAAGTGTTTTTGGTCTTGCTGTGTGTGGTTTCTTTTCCTGTGTTTAGTTCCTGTTTCTATAGCTATCCTTGTTGGTCTCCATGGTTACTACAGTCCCACACCGGTTCCTCATTATCCCTCTTGTTACTCAGTGTATTATACCCTTGTGTTTCAGTCTGTAGTTATCAGTCATTGTCTTTACACATTTGTTGTAAAGCTGTTGCGTCTTCTTGTGTCATGTTTGGACCATTACCATTGGCTTCTTGTTTGGATTATCCTTGCATCTATATGTTCATAGAATAAAGACTTCTTTCAGTATGGGATCTTTCATTTAAATAAATTAATAATTTCAGCAAGGATGCATTAAATCGAAAAGTGTTAGCAAAGACATAGCCTAATGCTACAAAAGGGTTCTATTTTAAAAAAAATGCTGTCCCTTCTATTTCTCAAAGAATCCTTAAAAAAGTATAAATGTTTCCAAAACTATATTTAGCAGCACATCTGTTTTCAACTAATACTAATGTTTCTTGAGCACCAGATCAGCATATAAGAATGATTTCTGACAGATTTTGTGATGCTGAATACTGGAGTAATGGCTGCTGATAATTAATTTTTACCATAACAGGAATAAATTACATATTTAAAAATATATTAAAATAGAAAAGAGTTCAGTATTACTGTACATGTATCATTTATATAATATTTGTGTATTTACATTGGGTATGGAATACATTCCCCCACACACACACATAATTAGTAATTATGAATAGTATAATTACACATACTATGCAAAAAAAAATAATATATATATATATGTGCTGTACCCTCCAGCATTCAGATCACAAACGCAAACCACTCACCATCATTGACAAAAAGAGAATTTCCTTAAATATTCTGTATGATGACAATGATCTACATTCATAAGCTGACCTCATAAATTCTGATGTCACATACATTTTAATCTCAGACACGTCCTTTGCAGCCTGAACAGATTGTCTATATTTTTAACCCAAATGATTTCTGACTGTCATGATATACCAGTCCAACTAGCAAACCCTCAAGCAGTGGACCATGTCAATTAAATCCCATCCTCAGGCACAGATCCTATCCAGCAGTGTCTGCCAAAGCAAAGGTCAGTCATGAGCCAGGCCCTGGCATCAAATTCTCAAGTCTGAGACTGAAAGCAAAGAAAAACAGCTGTGTCCCAAGTCAGTTATTCAATTTAAATCTCACATTGATAATATTTTGCATCTTCAAGATCTTGTACCTCATGATTATCTCAATTTATCTTGTCACTTAATTTATCTTAATTATCTAATTTGTTTTGTCTTTGTAACATCTGAGGTATTTTCCAGTCTTTTGTTATAGTCGACTATTTTAGGGCTGGTAAATTAGTGACAAAAGGCAACCGAGGAACATGCCAGGAGCTTAACAACAAAGCTGTGCGACTGAAAAGAAAAAAAGAGGATTGAAAACAATAAACAAATATCAGTTTTGAAATGATACAATTGTTGTTCTCAGTGGCTTAGACAAGGCTTCATAAAAACTGCACTGTCCCTTTAAATTTCAATCTGACGCTCTGCACCATGTATTGTATTGATAATAAATAAAACAGCTGGTGATGAACTCACTCAGTAATTGCTTCTTCAGGGAAATAGGTTTATGCCCAATCATTTCCCAACTTCATTCACTGTAGTTCTGGATTGCCTTGCGTCACATTTGTGACCCCGCCGCGTTGTTTTAGGAAATGAGGATGGATGGCATGATTACTACGATCTCTCTGTGACTCGTGCAATCAAAACCATGGTACTAGTCTAATCTCACACGGAGCCCTTGCTCTCCAGTGCAGCCATGAAGACAAGTCTGACAAAATGGCCCTTCGCGATGAAGTCCTCAGCAGAATTTCGGTGATTAGTTTATGCAGATTGACATTTATACGGCCATGGTAGAGCTCGCATCTTACGCTCTCTATCAAAAAAGCACTCGAGTGAAAACACAGCCTTGTAGCTCTATAGCCTCTATCATTTGTCAGTCCCAAAATCTATGCTCCTCTTCTCAACCTCCTGAGACTGATTGCAACCAGCACTTCATGTTTTTTCTCTCACTTGGAAGAATATTGCTGATGAACAGATCAAATCATGCAGTGCACATTTTTCATTTGGAGTGATGGAGAAGGAACAAGAAAGAAAGCGAAAAGGAGATGATGATGAATTTCTTTTTCATCTTTGAGTGCATTATGCACACTTGAAAGCGGCTTTGCAACTCCATACCTTGAGATCAATAGGTGGAAGTGGGCCAATGGCCAGTCTAAATTTGTCTGGGACTGATGAGGGGGGACGCCGTGGGCTTCCAGTGCACAGGGCCTTCAGTAGGTACAAATATCACTTTACTGTGATGCCCCTGCAACACAATCCCTGAGTACCACATATTGATCCGAGCTGTTGGGCTTACGCACTAAACTAAACACTTTCACGGCTTTCTGGAACACAGCAGCTCTTATTTCCAATCACTGTGCTATATTTAGTAATGGCAAGGTTCCTATAGTAGCCCTCATTTGGCCCATACGTGCTTCCGACAATGTTAGTCCTGCATAGGTTTTAATGGATATAATTTAACATTGTTAAATCATTTACAGTAAAATGTGCAAGGGCTTACAAATGCTCGACATCAGATGATTTCATTAATAAGTTGGATGAGAGGATGACAATCTACAGATCACGTTGACAGATCAACTGAAATCATGATCAAAATAGTGGCTTTTAAGGTGCAGGTTTTTTTTTGCCCTTTTATAGATAGGGTGGGAAGCAGATGTAGAATGAGATTGAACTGTTCCAGCTCACTCACACCATCCACCAGGGTTCTGTGCCATTCAGATCTGAATTAAGAAAGCCTTTTAAAATTTCAATTCAATTTCTAAAATCCAATTGAGGTAATAAATGCAGGATTGATTTCAATTTGAAATGTAAGGAAGTATTAACCCTTTAATGCATGAATGTTTCACCAATCATTATTACATATTCAGACCTTTAGCGACCTGTATCTAACAGATGGAATCGAACTGCTACAATATTATAAAACTCTCCTTGTCATTCTCTCTTTTGCAATTTATTTTTTTCACAAACAGAGTAGCTAGCTACACAAATGTCTGAGTTGAGACCGGGCCGTGACTGATGAAATCCATGGCAATTGACAAAAACAGTTTTGTAGGGGAAGCGTAGGCATCAATAATAATATATATTAAAAAAAAAATCTAAGTCTTTTTGAATGATTTTGTACATATTATTTCTAAACATTCAAGATAAAATTATATATGTATATATTTTGCCTTGATGTCATTTTTTAAAATAATATTTACAAAATTATTCAATTAGTTAGAATTTGTTTTTATTATCCTTGTTTTTTTTCCCTCTTCATGGCCATAGAAAATTAAAGGGACATTTCACCCAAAAAAAAAATTATTCTATCGTTTATTCATGCAATTCTAAACCTAAGACTCTATATATTCTGTTGAACAAAAATTATATTTTGAAGAGTATTTTTTTTTATATTGACAGTGTTAATGCAGTCCAAAGTTGCACCCTAATATTCTTCAAAATATCTTTTGTGTTTCACTGAAGAAAGTCATACAGTGATGAAATTATGACAGCTTTGGGGGGGGGACTATCCTTTTAACATATCTGTACATGCCGCCCCCTTTTGAGTGACTCTTGTCTTCATCATATACCTGATACAAGTGAATTACAGAAGAAAATAAATCATTCAGTCCTTTCAGTAAAACAATGTCCAGGTCAAACATCCTGATTACACCTTGCTCCTGGTGCATTGCCGAGCATGTGAAATGGGTTAAATGGGTCTTTCTGGTGGTGAGCGGCTCTGACGGCCTCATGTGCAGCTGTGAATACAACCAAGTGATTTCAAAGCAATCTGACATGGTGCCCATGAAAACAGAGGCAATAAAGCCAGCATCGGTATCTGGCCTCTCTCAGCATTACGTGTGAATGGTTTCTGTTCTCCTAATCTGCTTTCCAGATGTATGGCTTAGAGCTGCCATATCAGGACATCAAGCTTCCTGTCAAAGCCTAGGCCAAGCGATTCAGCAGGGGTTGTGACTAGAAAGCACCCAGCTGGTTAATGCCTGCGTCTCAGGCAATGGATAACACCCAATCAAAGCCGTCCTCCCATTAGAAACGTGGAAGGACTCAGGCCACTTTGTTACAGATGTCAGAGGGGATTATAATAGGATTGAGGCCAACATGTTTGTGATAGCATGTAGTGACTTTTGTATGGATTCTGATCCTGACCATATTTCACATTTAACAGCCAGTACACGCTTGTAAAACATGGACGTTACTGCGGGACCTGGAAGGTGCCACACATACAGTATACATGTTTGTTTTTTATGGTGGGGACCTTCCATTGACTTGAAACTGTTGTTTTTCTACTGGACTAATGGTATTTTTCTATCCTAGAAGATTCACAAACCTTTTTGCATTTTTAGGTTTAGATTTCGTTTATTTAGCTGTTTATTTAGCCATTGGCTATGTGATTTCAGGTTTTACTATCCTTAATGTAAGCAAAACCTTATTCGCACACACACGCACACACACATTGGGATTTCATGTTTTTTGGGGACATTCCTTGGAAATAATGATTTTAATACTGTACAACCTATATTCTATCCACAAACCCTAACCCTACCCATCACAGAAAACTTTCTACAATTTTACATTTTCAAAAACATCATTTAATATAATTTATAAGCTATTTCTAGATCCCAAAAACAACTTGGTAAATGTGAACTTCTCCCATGATCCATTTTGATTTGAAATTTCACAAAGCTTATTCACTACAATGTAAAGCAGAAATGTGTAGTTGTTATCTTAAGGGGTTATTTTTCGTGTCATAATTATTTCAACAGGGCATACATACTCGGCAAAAAAAAAAAAAGTCGTCCCACTTTCAACTGCTTTTTTTTCCATGTGTAAATATGAACATAAAAAGATTCAACAACTGAGACATAAAGAAACAAATGTCACAGACATTTGATGAACAGAAATAGAATAATCAATCCCCGAACAAAGCGGGGGGCAGTATAAATAGTAGCAGTCAGCAAGTATTTGATGTGGCCAGCAGCTGCTTTAAGTGCTACAGTGCATCTCATCCTCATGGACTGCAGCAGATTTTCCAGTTGAAGTCATGAGATGTTACTCCACACTTCCACCAAGGCACTTGCAAGTTCCCAAACCTTTGTAGTGCAGGATGAGTCATCATTTATTAGATCTTAATTAGTACTGTAAATTTAAAAATGTGTACATCTACTAAAAGTTAATTTTGTGAACATTTTGGAGTACATTAGCATATAGATGACCTCTATGGAAGTTAGTATGACCTTTTTTTCTGATGTGTATCCTTGATTTGGTTTGACAGCAATAATTGCTTTTTGCAGTTGTAGTACAACGTATCTAAATGAACGCTGTTATCTACCACCTTACTTTTTAAATATGATTCAGCAAACACTTTAAAATCCTTTGAATATTAGCCTAAGCAGATTATTATGTATGCTTCATTAATCATTTTTTAACAAAACAAAACCAAAAACACATGGGACTTCTGCTGGGATGATCAGCTGTCCTTCCTGTCTCCCTGTTGCAATGTCTTAGGTGTCTTGCATTACAGTCTTTGCAGTTTATTGCTCTGTTCACGTCTGCAGTCCTCAAGTCTAGGACAATGGCATGTTCACGCAGGTGATCAGGGACCCTAGGCGTGTTTTTCAGAGTCTGCATAACAGCGTAATCAACCAGCAGGGGCAAACTGCTGAGGGCAAACCAGCCAAAACCTCCAGGTTTAACCCACTTAAGCTGATTTGCAGACCGGTTGCAAACATGGCAACGATTACAAAGTAATCAGCCAATCATAGTGTCCTGAAGGCACTGAATCTGTTCACATGAATGCATGTTCACTGCATGCTTTAGGACATCAATGACCAAGCAGAAGGGAGGCAAAAGAGACACGAGAAATGTACATACTAAAACTGCTATTCTATATACATACTCTTGCTTCTTGTGCTGTAGTATTATTTGCTATATGTGCTACCAACTATTGTATATAGCACTGAAATTCAGAAAATCAAACCTCAAGCATATTGGCTAATTAAGATAAGCTGCAGCTAAAAGGGTGATCAATATTATTTAATGCCGGTATATAGCCTGTTTTTTTCACATCCATTAGTGGCTATCAACAGATATGCCATTTTTTCACACAGCATTTCACTGACAATTACAGCTCTATTTAAACATGATATATGCTACATATTGTCATATGGTTTGGGAAATATATGCCATGTAATTCATAATTTTTAAGTCAAAGAAATTGTCAAAGAAAGAAAAGTCCCATGTGTTTTTTGTTTTGTTTTGTTAAAAAATGATTAATGAAGCATACGTAATAATCTGCTTAGGCTAATATTCAAAGGATTTTAAAGTGTTTGCTGAATCATATTTAAAAAGTAAGGTGGTAGATAACAGCGTTCATTTAGATACGTTGTACTACAACTGCAAAAAGCAATTATTGCTGTCAAACCAAATCAAGGATACACATCAGAAAAAAAGGTCATACTAACTTCCATAGAGGTCATCTATATGCTAATGTACTCCAAAATGTTAACAAAATTAACTTTTAGTAGATGTACACATTTTTAAATTTACAGTACTAATTAAGATCTAATAAATGATGACTCATCCTGCACTACACAGATTTTTGTCCAATCAAATTCTCTTTAGAGTGAGAATGCCCAATTAATAGTATTTTCAGCTGACTTGCAAGTAGCAAATCTTGGTTCTAAGTTATGATGTGAAAGTTAAGGCCTAAGCTGCGTCCGAAACACGTAATGTCTGACTATATTACATTTGAATTTACCTTGCGACCGTTAAAGTACTACACTCTGTATAGTATGAATATGAATAGTATGAATGAAATTCAGATGTACTTTCATCCACCATGTTGTTACTGTCACGTGACCTACCAGCGTCAGTCACTTCATGTCATTCATAAAACCCCTCCCTTGGCCTCACGGGATAGTAAAAATGTCCATTGAATGTGGACTTCAAAATCTTGGGCGGAAATAGGTAAATCTGGGAGACTTTTCGCCTACTGTTGTTTGAATACTTTCTATTTGGACATACTACTTTTTTACCGTACTGTTTTTCACATATTATTTGTATAGTATTTTTTGGAAAAAAATAAACTTCCTCAACTTCCTGTTTTAATAGTTCAATACGCCATCAGAGGAAGGAAAACTGTCATCATCAAGTGATTTAGTGCATAATCTTTGATAATGTTCTGTCCACACACCCTCTTTAGCCAACTTTAGTAGATATAAAAATAGATTTATTACTTTACGAATGAGAATCTTTTTTCCCCCATCTCATGGGTAACCAAGACACTATGGCACAGTGCCATATGTTTACACACGGGAGGATCTTTAGCGGTCATCTATTATAGTGTGTTGGGTTGCCCTGATGACTTCAGCACCACCGTGCCATCCTGTGCTACTTTCTCTTGTGTTTCTGCCAACTGTGCCACACTGCATTTTTTCTTCATTAAAGTTCCCCTGTCATGCATCCAGTCTATGCTGCCTCATACTTCCTGTCTGTCGATTATTATCCTACACATTTTATTAAAAAATAAAAAAAATCGCACCATTCCCCACTAATGTTTTCACTGTTTTACCTATGAAATTTATCACAATGATTTGGCAGCTCTCATGATACCAGTTTGTGCACCTCCACAATCACTCATGCACACACGAACATGCCCAAACATGTCTTCTCTTCTTCTCTTACACACATACACATGTAGAGATGTGCAGGAGGGGTCATGAGCTTAACACCTGCTACCTTGAAATATGAAACACCTTTCACCTCATCCATCAATCAAAGGATGTTGTGCGGCGAATGAAAGTATCTACACCACCAAGGAAAGAAAACATATAACACTATACCAATAGTAATGGTAATATATTTAATAGTAATTATGGTAATAGATTCAGTGGCCATCTTTTAGTCTGACTAATTCCTGTAATCTATCATATCTGCAAAAATACAGTAAGAATCATTTGAGCCTGAGACGTATTGTTCATGAAATGTACAGCCCAGAATCACAAGAAATATGTGCCTCTGGTGACATCTCTGCAAAATGATATCATGTTGCTTGAACATTTTGCGACCATTTCAATGTCAAGTGAGTGGTGCTAAAAACATGTTTGAAACAGATAAATGTGAATCTGGTCATGTTTTATTACGTTGGTTGTTGTGTGAATTGCCGTAGTTCGGAAAGTAACATCCCACATCTATTGGGTTTGAAAATAATGTACCACCTACTCTAGAACCTAACCGATCGTGTTAACAATAAAATAAAATAAAAGTGCACAGTTGCTGAAGCAACAATGCCCTTTTAGCTTGCTTCTACAAGTCTTTGAGCTCTTTTATCATTACTGGCGTTTCACAGGATTCTTACCTTAGCGCTCCGCATGTACCAGGTTACAGTTACTGAGCAAGTTTACTACATTAGAAAAGCCATTTTTATGGAGCTGGTTAAAGTATATGACGCAAATGTCAAAATGTATTTGTTTGCAAATCATGTATAATGGTAAAAGTGTCTTCAGGTCATAACAACAGTGCAAGGAACCCTGTGAAAAGTCTTTATTAATACAATCTGTTCCTGTAATTTGTGTGAACAGGATTAAAAGTTGTTGGTGTATTACTGCTACTATTGTTCATTTCTTTTGGAAACTGCTGTGAAGTATGTATGCCAAGAAAAATGTAAGTAGAGGCACATATTTTCCAATGAGCCTAAGTTGGAAATGTATCAACAGATGTTGCACGCTTGAAAGAGCTTTTCTGAGTAACAGAACCTCAGACTAGGTATGGTCATGAGCATTAGAGACGCTTGGTTTAGCATCATAGATCTGGGACACCAGCCGAAGGAGTCTCTTGTGAGGATGAATTGGCTTTCCTGCCTTATAAGTCAAGATAATCAGGCAAGATCTAGTGCAGCCAAAAGAGAGAAAATTCAGAAAGACACAGAGACTGGGAACTACGGTTAAGCTACATTATTGTCCACTCAAGCCCAATAACAAGACAACCGTTCATAACAGAATCATCTTAATCAGATCTGACTCTGAGGTAGGGATGCGCTAAATTTAGATATTAGCTCTGTTCCAAAACCTATTTAGCTGCCTCAATGACTAGTGCCTACATAGGCTGCTGATTTTTAAGGCAGCTCATAAGTGACTGATTTGAGTTTGAAAAGAGTTTGATGTAAGCATGTCGCTATGCTGATGGACTCTAAAGGCCTGTTCACACTACGACGAATGATAATGCAATAAACATTTTAATTCGAATGAACGGCTGTTAATTATGAAAGCTTGTTTCCGCCACAGAATAAAACATTTTAAAAGATAATTGTGACTTTGCATCTCACCATTGCAAGTTTTCATCTCACAATTCTGACCTTTTTTCTTAGTGAGTAAATAATTCTGACTTTATAACACGCAATTGCAAATTTATAGCTCGCAATTCTGACTTTATAATTCGCAATTGTGACTTAATATATCACGCAACAATATAAAAACAAGATAAAAAGAAATAATGTCAGAATTGTGAGATAAAAAAGTCGCAATTACCTTTTTTTATTTTTTATTCTGTGGCGGAAACAAGCTTCCATGGTTAATGCATCTATTTAGACCAGCACAAAAAATAAACACTTCTAAAAAATGTCCATCGCACTGTGAAGAAAACTGGCCAGTAAATAAGATTCATACTATTGGTCACAACCCTTGAGTCACTACGACTTGGTGGTGTTCACAAACAGACTACTTTGCTAAGTGACGATAAATATTTGAGGTAGAATCCAGAACCAGCTCTCTTGTCTCTGTAATCTTGTATTTGGTGTTGTTTGATAATAAAAAAACCATAGAGAATAAAAAATCTGAATGGCTGTTTAAAAACATGTACATACGACTTGACTTCCTTTCTTCTCCGTGACAAGTGGGTGTCAGAAAATGAAAAGTTGTGAAGCACTTTAAGCAGGGCCATCGCTAGTGGGGTGAAAGGTGGTGACAATTATAGGGGGCCCACAAAATCCAGTAGTTATGCTATATATTTCCCAACTCTTATGAATCATTATAGTATTTGTATGCCTGATAGTTTAATGAAAACCACAAAAACATTCAATTTAGTCAAAGACGTTTTCCTAATCTGCTCTCTCTCCCCTCCCTAAAAATGGTTTAGTCCAATGGTTATTTATTATTTCAGCTCAATCAGTGGCAAACAGCAGAGAGACCCAATCAAGTCCCACCCCAGCTAGTGAACAGAACCAATCAGAGTTGAGGCTGCACTGAGAACAGTTGAAGTTAAAAGTTGAAAATGACGGGGAAAAGATCTGGATACCAGTAACGTCATGAAAAGGAAAGGGAGGCCAGGAAAATTGCTTAATCAGTCTATCAAAAAAGTTCACAAGACAAGTTAGTAGGGATTCAATGTGAAGAGCTGCCATCCGCGCACCCCGATACCGTCACATCTCTGTGTACCGCCTGAAAGATTACGTGCTCAAAGTCCCCGTCTTTTTGCGCTATTATGTAGTTTGTTGGTTTTTATAACATGCAGAAAAATAGATATGGATTACAGACTTGCCAGCTGCTGATACACAATATACTACCAATTTAATACAGTCACACAAATATTAAGTAATATTTGTATACTTTTTAGTATTGAATATAGTATTGAACTATGTATTTTAATGAGCATTTCTCATGCTTCCTGCGCCCTCTTGGATTTATTGCCTTCTCTGTGAAGGATATGTTTTACTGCCTTAGAACTTAGATAAAATCTTAGTAGGCAGCATAATGAAGTTTTCAACCCTTTAGAATATACTTGAAATCCTGTCTCCATATGTAGCTCACTAGATTATGGAACCGAATATATTGTGTGTGTGTGTGATTTGTGTGTGTGTGATGCACAGTACATTTTCTTAGGCTATGACTAATATGTCTACCTGGAAATGTGTTAAATGCCCTGAAAAAGGACACTGTGGAGATCTTATAAAATGTCTTTTTCTCTGCGGTAATTATATAAATTAGCTGTCCACTGAATGCTTTTTACGGTTCTTAAAAAAAAAAGAACAGTTGGCATTTAAAATAGACATAAAGGCATGTTACCTGTTTAGACTGACCCTTTGGGCAATTTAGATTCAAAACATTCTCTCCTGTTAAAACATCTGCTTTCTAAGACATTCGTTTTAACATTTACGAGCTACAGTATTAATAGGCTGTATTTGTTCACACCTTAACATGGTTTTGTGGATATGGTATTAGGTAATGCAATGTTTTTAGACGTTAATACCATTGTATTTTCTGTAGTACCAAATAAATACCAATGCAGCCTACATAAATATGGTAATCATACAATACCATGGTTTCTATCAATAGTATGGTATTGCTATAAACTGCTAAATATGGCTAAATTTGTTTCAATGGAGGTACGGTTTAGAACCAGATGGTGTGGTCAAAACATCTACCAGGACGGGCTAATGAGGGCCAAACCTTACGTCTTTGGTTTCACCTAAAAATCTTGTTCATATTGGCCATATTGTTTCCTTTTAGCTTTTCGCCCATATTCAGGTAGAGAAATATGCATGATGCAATTCTACAAATCTTGGTTTCTGTTGAGAAGAATCATGTGACATTTTTCCTCAACATGAGATTATTGTAATAATAAAACTCTCATTGAGGGCTGTCAAGCCCAAAAGTTTAAGAGTGTGCAGCTCTGCAACTTTTTTGGTGACTGTGCACTCTTTTATACTCTGCCTTTGTTAAATTCAGGGAGACCCCATAAATACACTGGCCATCTGTGAAAGTCAAAGACTGTAAGCTTGCAAAAAGGCTTTGCTCATCTGTCTTGCTAATGTGGATGCAACGACCTCAACCCCTCCCGCATTAGAGTTAGAATGAATAATGCCATGCCCCTCTGGTGAATTTTATTTTCAACAGTACACCTGCCTGGCTGACTGCCCCCAGAGACAACATTGTGGTTTAAAGGCACAATATTCCTTGTGTGCCACAGTTAATGAGAGCAGAGCAGTTGCTAGGACTGTGCTGACGTTAACATTAACCATGGGATGGTGAGGCCCGGTTACTCTTGTAAACTGTAGGATGCATGTATAATGACATTGGAACTCAAGCATTCTGTAATGAGCTGAGCAAAGCAGAGAAGCTCAGGTCTCACTAGGTTTATGAATTTGAGCTAACTTGTGTAAAATAATGATTGTTTTAAACAGGTTTTCTGTATACTCCACCTTCTTCCATTGGACAGACTTACAGATAGCCCCACCTCATATTCATGCCACAGGTCAACATGGTTATGTTAGTCTTGTTGGGATATACAAAAGTCCTAAGTGGCAATACTTTTTCAAAATGATTTGATCTTGATGTAAATTTCTTGTGATGTCCACAAAACAATTTTTTTTAACAAGAATAAATTACATTTTAAAATAGAAAACATTTATTTTAAATCGTAATATTTCACAGTATTACTTCCCTCTTTATTTTTGATCCAATAAATGCAGGAGAGCATTAGAGTCTTCTTTCAAAAACATTTTTAAAAAATCTTACCGACTTAGGCTAGTGTGTGTGTGTGTGTGTGTGTGTGTGTGTGTGTGTGTGTGTGTGTGTGTGAGTTTGCGTGCATTATAGATGAGCATAATTTTTACTTTTCTCACTCAACCTAAAAAGTGTGTCTGTCAATAAACCACAATAGGCTATGACTTTATCGTCTTTAGTGATTCTGAACATTTGGTCGATTTCATTGACAGCTAAGTCAAGGGATGGTTAAATGGTTCCTGATTAAATGATTTATGACATACAGGTTTTGTTTGTTTTTCCTGTGAGAAAATTCATTTGAGAACATGAAAATTAAAAGAAAAAAAAGAAAAAAAATTAATTGTAATTAAAATCATCCTATAAAAGGCTTTTTTTTCCGCTCAATCAGGCCACCGCCCACTGGCCTCGCTCCGATCTCTCAAGGCTCCCGGCCCCACCCTGCTTGCCACAGGCTTATTTATAGTTGTCTATTTATATCATCAGAAGAGTATTTTAACATAAAGAATTACACACTTCAGCTTTAAAGCTGCCGTAGTTTTCTCGTGAAAAAGATGATTCATGAACATCATCAGAAAGACCTGGAAGACTTAAGGAAACATAACACTCGTAAGGTAATCGCTATCGCACCTTAGAATGGCCAAGACTTGCATTTTCAAAGGAGAAAAGACGAGAAAGGATAGAGGTCTGAACAGATGGAAAAGGATATATACTGACACAGAATGACAAGCTAAACATGACGATTTGTGAATGGAAATGGGGGTGAGGAAGCATGAATCATGTCGCTCAAGGACACATTCTTTTTACATGTTCATACAATGTTAGACATGCAGTTCATATATCTAATTTCCTTTTAACTACAGCTTGACTTGTAATTTAAACATCCCTCACAACCCTTTGACTATCCTTTCTTTTGTTGTAATTGCATTGCAAATATAGCAAGTGGTTCTGTAAACAAAACAAAAACATATTTAATGCTTTTTCTGAATTGGCATGATGATATATATAATTTGTTCAATATTCACTGTAAAAAAAGGAAAAAAAAACATAACAACCATTCATAACACCCTGTGCTATAGCCTATAGGCTATGCTGGTGATTTTTTATAGAACTACTAATTTCTTCAATATGTACAAATCGTATCCTGAATGTAATTGATAAAGGTTTCTCTAACCATTAGAAATGATAACACTGCAAAATCCCATTTCTAATAACAGAATCCTATCCCAGTTATTTAAGTGTTGTCAGCAGCAAGAAAACATCAGTGTAAGCTGTTTCTAGGACAGACACATGGCAGTGCCAGCCAACATCAATCGTCAAATCCAGGGACTATATTACCAGTAGTTCAGAAGCTTTTGGCTGTCTGTTTATCTGACAGTAAGACACAGAAAATAACTTTTGACTCTGAAGGTTCATTGAACAACAATGTGATCAATGAAATGCCATGCTTCTGTACACTGTTAAAAATGAACATGTGCAGTTGTTGCTTTAAGGACCTATTTCTACCTGATTCTACCTACAAATTCAAATTTTGTTGTTGTAACATATACATGAAGTTTTATGTAACACAAAACAAGAGAATGATGTTTTAACTTTTGTTTTATCTAATTTAGTTACATTGACCCAACATAGCCTACAATTTCCAATAAAGCTCTGGATCGACACATTTGGACACATGCGCACCTGCTCCTTGCTGATCTGTGAATTTTGCTTCAATGAGAAATTGTGATTTGGGGTTATTATACACATTATGTTGCATTAAAGTGAAAATCACAATTGACATTGCTACTCTTCAGCACAATTAGCCTGACTTAGCCATACTCATATTCTAGTCAGAATGTTCGCCATACTCATATTCTAGTCAGAATGTTCTCCATACTCATTTTCTGGTCAGAATGTTAGTCTGATACTGCTCCATAGGGCTTTGATTATGGGGCATGTTTCAACCGAACCAGGAAAAAAAACAACAACTTTGCACTCAATTGGATAGACCTACAACCAATCAGAGCGACGGAGTAAATTACGTATGTTGAGGATTCCGGGCTGCCGAAAAGGAGCTGGCAACGACTGTTGTTATGTCCACCTCGTCGTCCACGCCAAGTTGCATCGCCGTGATGCCCATTTCGGTTGCTTCTTTCACTTGGTCCTCCATGAGTGTGACCAAATGAGAAAAAACAATTACCACAGGGTTTTCATTGCGTCTCATCTTCTTAGCGACCATCGGGGCCAGTTGATAAATTAAACTTTTGCCGAATCCCGCAGGATGGACGGCAAACACATCTTTCCGATCGTCAAATGCCTTGATTGCGGTTCCCTGTTCATCTTTTAAAATGAATACGCTGTTGATTTCTTTTACAACAGACGCAATGGCAGAATCTACACATCTCAATTCTCCAGCGGCAGCTATTCTTTGTTGTAAACAAATTCAACCCAAGAGCTCTTTGGTGATGTGGATGATTACGTAACTGTAGATCATCTGTCAATTATCGTATAAAGCAGTAGTATGTTCCTGCACAACCAGAGGCTGCAGTTTCAGGACCCCAGTTGTAGGACCGCAGTTCCAGGACCCTATTTTTTTGTGACAGAGCCACCTACAGAACGGGATGATATAGTGGCCGCTGAGGTTTTAGGACCGCAGTTCTAGGATCCAGGTGGTTTAGTTTGTACATAGTATCAAGATTCACCTATTATCTTAAGTCTTGTTAGAAAAAAATAATAATATTATTTTAACAAATAAAATTATGGAATAGAAAAGCTCCTGCAGGGGGTGGAATAGAGCAACAAGTAGCATCAAGCTACATTACACAATTTAATAAAATTACACTTTTACTTAAAGCTTACTTTTTCACATTCTATCCCTCAGGTGTTGAATTTATTTGACCATTTTGGATCCCTCTCTGGATTTAAAATTAATTGGAGTAAGTCATGTCTTCTTCCCCTCAATTCTAAAATTGACCTTACACCCCTATCCATATCTATTCCGGTGGTTCAATCCTTTAAGTACCTGGGTATAGATATCTTTCCATCCCTTCAGGAAATTATCTTGAAAAACCTGAATAGTATTTTAGCAAAAATATCCTCAGACTTGGAAAATTGGTCTCGTCTTCCTACTTCTTTTCATGCCCGTATATCTGTAATTAAAATGAATGTTCTTGCATGTATTAATTTCTTTTCATCTATGATTCCCCTTTCTCCACCTGCTGGCTTCTGGAATAAACTCGATGCATGCGTTTCTCGTTACATATGGGATGGGAAACGTCCTCGAATCAAGCTGACTACCTTACAGCGTGGCAGATTACATGGAGGTCTGTCTTTCCCTAATTTTAGACTTTATGCTCAAGCTTTTACCCTCCGGCCTTTATCAGTCTGGTTTGATCCTGATGCTTCTGTGTTATGGAGAGCAATTGAGGAATCTATGGTTTATCCCTATGAACTGAAGCATCTTGTTTTTTCCGGGGTTCCACTGAGGCAGTGCAAATCTCAGTTTGGTCCTATTGTAACTCATCTTCTCTCTACTTGGAGGGAAGTCAAAAAGCAAACACACCAAGTTACAATCTGGCATAGGCATTCGCCTATTTTTCATAATAATAATCTCTTGTCTGACAAGGCCCCTTTTCAATGTCCGCAATGGGAAAAAAAGTAAACACTTTGGGAGAGATTTATGATGATAGGGGTCTAAAATCATTTCAGAACATTAAAGCTCAATATAATTTACAAGGTACATCTTTTTATATGTATTTGCGAATAAGATCGGCCCTTCGGGCATATGGGGTGCCTTGGGACTCCCATTTACCTATTCACCCACTACGCAAATTAATCCTTCCTCCTGAGAGATCTCCCTCTTCTGTGTCAGTTATTTATCGGTATCTTCTTGAGCATTCATACAAACCCTTATCTATTACAACTGTTTGGGTAAAGGATCTTAATGAAGATGTGCATGTCTTATTTGCGGATCAGATATGGAGGATGTTTAAGCTGTCTTCAAAGAACCCCAATCATCAGATGATACACTGGAAATTACTACATAGGGTTTACTTGACTCCTATGAAACGTTTCTATATGAATCTAGCCTCCTCTCCCAAGTGTAATCTTTGTTCTCAAGGATCTCTAGGTACGTACTTGCACTTCTTTTGGGACTGTCCCTCTCTCTCACCTTTTTGGACCCAGCTCTCTCAGGACTTATCTTATCTGTTGGACTCTGATATTTGTTTGACCCCACACCATTTTTTTTTAATGACTTAAGGGACCTAACCTTATCCATCCAACAAAGACATTTACTGTTAGCCGCTCTCACAGCAGCAAAAAAAATGTTAGTTAACCGTTGGAATCCCCCTCACACAATGGACAGACGAACATGGACAGTGTTTTTTCTGGATATTATATCGATGGAACTCTCAACTTCTCGTATGCATGGATCCAATGTTAAGACTGTGAATTTATGGCATGCTGCTTTTGATAGTGTATCAACCTTTTAAACATCCATGTAATTTATTTAATTACTTATTTATTTTATTAATTTTTTCTTCTTCTTCTACATTCTATGTTTGGATTTTATTGTCATTTTCTTGAAGTCTACCAGGGGTGGGGTGGGTGGGTTCTAGATTTGTATATTTGCTTTTTGCTTTGTATTTTCTTGACTTTAAAAAAGAAAAACTCAATAAACAGTTGTTAACAAAAAAAAGCTCACTTTAAACCACCATCGATTATTTGTATCATATTCCGGTCGTTTTAAATGTTTTTTTTGTCAAAAAAAGATGTTGAAATAGGTTATATTTAGCATTTTATATGCAGCTAATGGCTAACGTTACACCTTGCTTAGCAATACTGTAAACGTTCTTTATTCATATGAAAATACCCCAAATCGCACAAAAATCACACACAAACCACATACTCGAATTCAAGCATTTATTAGCTTCTTGTTTCAGGTGAAAAGATGTGTCTTAGCTTTGTTATCACGGAGGTCAGAATGAGTAAGTGTTAACAGGGCCGCGTCATGCAGAAGGGCAGGATTATGGTCACGTTGAACCATGTGAGATCATTGACAGCTGTACAGCGAATGAGAGCGCGCTGAGATCATAACCGACGTAAATCAGGAAGAGGAGACACAGATCTCGCTGTGTTTGCTGTTTGAGCTTCAGATAGCATAATTCAGTCTAAATGAATATAAATGTAAATTCTGTATGACAAATTATTTTACAAACATATGATGATAAATCATTATTTCTCCAAATATGCGAACCATTGGACTAAGAGCCCTGGTGAATGCTGTATATTGCATGTATGTGAACACAAATAAACCGGAGAAGACGTGAATTACTG